>JARQOC010000006.1:416499729-416884439 GCA_033576535.1 Allobates femoralis | reverse complement strand
AGGAGAAGAGGCAGAACAGTGGGGGAACCGAGGAGCCAGCATTAGGTTCACCCCCAAGCAACCATCGGACACTGGAGTCCACGTCCACTGGAGTGCACCAGGCCCAGTGGAGATTACCGGAAAACTGTGGAGACGTCAGTCTCCCAGGCTCCTGCGCAGTCACATACCAGGGAGCCAGACACCGCGGAGAGAGAGTCAGCGGTAGTCAACAGAGGGTATCCCGACGACAGCACAGGAGGAGCACGAGAGAGCAGAGGAGGCCAGCCAAGTTCTACACAGGCGGGGGCTTCACACACACAGGGAAAGCAACAAGGAGGCCTTATACCCACTCACTGTGGAGACACAGAAGTGCACCGTGAACACCCGGTGGTACTCTGGACGATTTACCTGCTTCAACATCAGTAAAAAGGAAAAGAGCAACCAGCGGTGTGTGTGTCAGTTCCTTCCCTGCACCCCTGCCATCCTCAGAGACTGTCTCATTACTCAACCATCCGGCCGGGTCCCTGCTTATCCAACCATCTATCACCAGCACCCCTATCATCACCGGTGCATCCCTGCCCAGGGGGTTAGCTCCACCTGCAGGGAGCTGTACCATCTCGGCTGCTGTACCATCGCCCTCCGGAGGACTGAAGCAGCGCTGGTGCTTAATCACCAGAATCTGTGGGTGGCGTCACGACAAACTTTATAAACTTTTATTTCACCCCTGTACATATATACCTGTTTTTAAAGTTCAGTCCCCGGGGCCACAGGTCCGGGCAGGCCACCAGTGACATCCCCCCAACCACAGTGGAAAGGGGCCCGGATACCCGAGTCCCCACTGCCCCGGGCGACACACAAGCTGTAAGCTTTCCTGAAGAGATGGGTTTTTAGGTTCCATCTGAAGGATTTGAGTGTGGTGGATAATCTGACGTGTTGGGGTGTAGAATTCCAAAGGATGGGGGATATTCAGGAGAAATCTTGGAGGCGGTTGTATGAGGAGCGGATAAGTGTGGAGGAGAGGAGGAGGTCTTGGGAGGATCAAAGATTACATGAGAAAAGATAGTGGGAGATTAGTTCAGAGATATAGGGAGGAGACAGTTTATGGATGGCATTGTAGGTCAGTGTTAGTAGCTTGAACTGGATTGATTGGGGAATTGGGAGCCAGGGGAGGGATTTGCAGAGGAGAGAAACGGGAGTAGTGAGGAGAGAGGTGGATTAGTCGGGCTGCAGAGTTGAGGACAGACTGGAGAAGTGCAAAAGTGTTAGCAGGGAGGCCACAGAGGAGGATGTTGCAGTAGTCGAGGCAGGAGATGATGAGAGCGTTTACAAGCATTTTGGTAGATTGAGGGCTAAGGAAAGGTGGATTCTGGAAATATTCTTGAGCTGGATGCGACAGAAGGTGGCAAGAGTTTGGATGTGGGGTTTGAAGGACAGGGCAGAGTCGAGAGTTACTCAGAGGCAGCAAATTTGAGGTGTGGGAGAGAGCATGATGCCATTTACCATAATAGATAGATCAGGTGGTGAAGATAAAAGATGGGATGGAGGAAAGATGATGAGTTTGGTTTTGGCTACGTTGAGTTTTAGGAAGCGAGATGAGAACAAGGAGGATATGGCTGACCGACACGCCGGGATTCTGGACAGCAGAGTTGACATCTAGGTCAGAGTGTCGTCAGCGTACAGGTGGTACTGGAAGCCATGACACTTTATGAGTTGTCCTAAGCCAAGGGTATAGATGGAGAAAAAGTAGGGGCCCCAGGACAGAGCCTTGTGGGACTCCAACAGAGAGAGGGCAGGATGAGGAGTTAGTGTGGGAGTTGGAAATGCTAAACATGCGGTTAGAAAGGTATAAATCAATCCAGGACAGTACAAGGTATTTGATGCCAAGGGAAGAAATAATCTGTAGTAGGAGAGAGTGGTCTAGAAGGAGGAGGATGGAGAATTGTCTGCTAGCTTTGGCCGTAAGTCGTTAGTAATTTTGGTTAGGGAAGTTTTGGTGGAGTGGTGGGGCCGAAAGGATTGTCAAGGAGATAGTTAGATGAGAGGTGGGAGGAAAGTTGAGCATGATATGTTGCTCAAGGAGTTTGGAAGCAAATGTGAGCAGCGATATGGGGTGGTAGCTCGTCATAGCAGTCAGGACAAGATTTGGCTTTTGAGGATGGTCGTGGTGGTGGCATGTTTGAAAGCCGAGGGGAAGGTACTGGAAGATAGCGATAGATTGAAGAGGCGGATTAGGGCTGGGATGAGTGTTAGTGAGGCTGGTGAGGAAGTGGGAAGGGGTCAAGGGCCCAGGTGGTGAGGTGTGATTTGGATAGGAGACGAGTAAGCTCTCCTTCAGTGGTGTTGGAGAGGGAGGTTATGGTATATGGAGCGGTTGGGGTGGTGGAACAAAGGTTTGCTTTGTTTGGTTGAACTTATTTTTGAAGTATATAGCGAAGTCCTCAGCAGAGCTGAGGGAGGTTGGAGGGGGCAGCAGTGGGCGGAGGAGTTAAAAGTGCCGAACAGTTGTTTGGGGTTGTAGGATAAAGGCCCCGTTACACAGTACGATGTCCCAGCGATCCGACCAACGATGGGTGTTGCTGGGACATCATTATGTGATCACTGGTGAGCTGTCAAACAGGCACATTCACCAGAGATCAGGACCAGCGAGAACGTTGGTATCAAGGGTAAACAGTGGGTAACTAAGCAGAGCGCTGCACTTAGTTACCCACTGCTTACCCTGGTTACCAGCTCCTAGCATGTGCTGTGCGGCGCTGGGAGCTCATTGATCGTTGGTCTCCCGCTGTCACACACGCCGATGCTGGCCGGCCAGCGGGAGACCAACGATAAAAAAAATGGTCCGGGTCATTTACTAACGATCATCGATGAACGAACTTATCATTGGTCGTTGGTACATGTCACACAAAATGATGTCGTTTCGACGTTGCTGCAACGTTACCAAACCGATGATGTTGCAACGATATCGTTAACAATATCGTACTGTGTAACAGGGGCCTTTAGAAGGAAACAAGGTTTGTGAAAAAGGTCTGATTAGCAGACGTGAGGGCTGATTTAAGGCGAATGTAGCTTGTTTGAAAGAAGTGAAGTCGTCTAGCAGGTGCATTTTCTTCCAACATCGCTCCGCAGCCTTGGACACTTATTGAAGTTTTTTGGTGAGATTGTTGTGCCAGGGTTGCCTATTAATTTGTCGTACCTTGCGATGAACGAGAGGGGCGAATGAGTCTATGGCTAATGTGAGGGTGGTGTTATAGCAGGCGATGGCACTGTCCGTATCATGGAGTGAAGATATGGATGACAAAGGTAGAATAGAGAGTCGGTAAATGTATAAGTGTGCAAGGTTTCTGCGAGGATGTGCTAGTGGTTGGACATTGGGGGCCGGTGAGGGCAAGGATGAGATAGTAAGTAGATGGTGGTCAGATAGGGGGAAGGGGGAGGTTGTGAGATTAGATTGAGAGCAGAGGTTAGTGAAGATGAGGTCTAATGTATGTCCATCTGTGTGGGTGGCTGTGGAAGACCACTAAGTAAGTCCAAAAGATGAGATGAGTGAAAGGAGTTTGGAGGTTGCTGGCTGGCGGGTGTCAGTAGTGATATTAAAGTCACCCATGATGATGGTTGGAATGTCAGCAGAGAGAAAGGTAAGAAGTCAGGTGGAGAATTGATCAATAAAGGTAGCGGAAGAGTCTGGAGGTTGGTATATGACAGCCATTTGGAGATTGGAAGGAGAGTAGATACAGACAGATTGAACTTCAAAACAAGGGTGGATAAGGGAGGGTGGGGGTTGGATTGGGTTGAAGGAGCAGTTTGCAGAGAGGAGGAAGCCCACTCCTCCGTCATATCAGGGTGACGAGTATGGGTAAAGTGAAAGCCACCATAACTAAGTGCAGCAGGGGAGGCCGTGTCAGAGGCTGTCAGCCAGGTCTCATTGAGGTCCAAGAAGGGAGGATACGTGTGAGGGATTGCGGTAGTTTATCTTACTTTGGTGGAGGTGAGGATAGGAGGGACGTTTTGAGGGGGGGCAGGATTGGGAGATATGTTGCCAGCAGTGAGAAGTAGTAAAGAAAGGGAAAGCAGGTGGGGGAAGGATAGTGGGCATTATGTTTTAGATTTTAGTCTGAGGTTAAGGAGTAGATTTGTGGATGAGGTGGGGTAGAGGGGTAAGAGAGAGGAAGAGATAGTGATTTGGTTTGAGGGTGCTAGGTTTTGGGGGTAGAGAAGGAGAGTGAGGATAAGTGGAGCAATAACTGTGAGGGAAAATGTGAGCATATTGAAAGAGCAGGGTGAGAAGAGAAAGGCAGGTATAATTAAAAGACATTAATTACTCTTACCTTCTGGCCAATTTCTGGACTATTTCTGGTATTTTTCTGCTGTACACTTTAAAGATGTGACTTAAAATTATATCACTTCAGACCAAGATCATTCAGACCTGCCTCTGAGATCTATCCTTATTAGCGATGAGTCCAGCTTTTACTTTACACGCAATGAAAGACAAAGTTTCGTCTGAAGACCAAGTTGCTCTCCCTAGGATTATGGTGTGGGGAGATATAATATATTGTGGCCTGACCCTTCTAGTCTTTAATCCAGATATGCTAGCAGCTCGGTGTCAGTGTTACATTGATTTGGCCATAGAACCAATGAACTTGGTCGTGAAACATCCATTGCCACAGGAGTTGTTTTTCAACATGATAACACCAGACCGCATGTTGCTCATGCTACTGTGAGTAGCCTGCAGAGTCTCTGGATGTTTCTCCATTGGACACATCTGAAATGTCATCAGTCGACAATTGCACAGGGAGCTGCCAGCAGCGGATCTTGATGATTTGCCCAAGTGCAGTCATTGTGGCAGAACGTTCCTCAGACAACCATTATTAACCTCATTGATAGTGACACGGTCCCCAGGGCTGTGGGATACTCAGAACCGAGCTGCAGTGCTACTGGGGAGTCACGGGGGTCGAGACCCGACCTCGTGACCCTGGCGGTGTCAATAAAAATTTGGGGATTAAGGTTTTGGGGATAAAGGATGTGACGCCACCTACGGTGCTCGGCCAGGTATGGCAGAAGCTGCAGTTCAGACCTCTGAGGCAGATGATGGTATAGCCAGTTGTTGCTCCCCATAGGTGGAGCGTTACCCCGGGGCAGGTGTGAAAGTCAATGTGGAGATGGAAATAAAGTTGTAGTGCATGGCAGAGGACGTCGGAATGATTCAAGGACACAACTGGCGCAGTTTCACTCATTTAGTCACAATCTCAGGTGGTAAAGTCCAGCTGGGTGCTGTGTCTTACGAGCCTGGGGTCCAGCCACTCCCAGGTAGATTGGAAACACTTAGCCATCACCCTGTTGTGTACCTTTTACAGGTCATCATCCTCTTGTGCTGGCTCTCTCCCTCCTGCCCTGCACTTCACGTTCAGTGTCCCGTGCCAGTGGCCTCAGACTCTGCCAGGCGATGCACTCTTCGTCCCTTTGGCAGTATCTGGCAAACTTTGCAGATTCGGATTGTGGATTTGGCGTCTGCTCCTAGAGATGCAGCAGCCTCCGGCTGGCTAGCTGAGGCCTCAAGTCTCCTCTACTAGTCTGGGCCCGGTGACCCACTGCAGCCCTGGACCCTCCACTTGCCTGCGATTGACAATGGATGCAAGCCCCATGGGTGGGTCTCTCACTTCCCGTGCCTCTGTGACACCTTCCCTCTCTGGAGCTCCTGCCTGGAGGCAGCTAGCTTCACTGAGGCAACACAGGTGTCTTAATACCAATGCACAATCTCCTGCAACCAGCCAAGCATTGGGTGCAGTTGTGTCAGCTGTGACTAGTCATGCTATGGGGGAGGTGATTGGTGGCATTTATAGTCATAAAATCACCATAGGGCATCAGTCACACAAGCACATGTAACGAATAGTGTCAGTATGCAGCCTATTGGTCACGTCCATGCTATTAGATTAGGCGGGCTGCCTGGCACCATGTACATGCATCACACAAATGAAAGACGCCCCCCAGTGGGCTCAGCCGCACACTACAAAAAAGAAAAAACACTAAAGATGATGATATGAGGTTGTAGGGGATATTTTGGTCAAAATACGTAAGCTCGTAACCCACCATCAAGGGCCCTCACACTTACGAGTCTTAACCATATGTCTGATTTAGCAGAATAAACACTAGAGGACAGAAAAATTCAGAAAAAAACTCACCAAAAAGATAGCCATGAAAAATATCCATTGCACTTAGCAGGAGGCTTCTAGCTCCACTGAGAGGCAACACAGGTATGGTTAGGACTCGTAAGTGTGAGGGCCCTTGATGGTGGTTTACGAGCTTACGTATTTTGACCAAAATATCCCCTAACACCTCATATCACCATCTTTAGTCTTATTTGCACTTTATCTTTTGCAGTGTGCAGCTGAGCCCTCTGGGGGGCGTCTGTCATTTGTGTAATGCATGTACATGGTGCACGGCAACCCGCCTAATCTAATAGCATGGGCGTGACCAATAGGCTGCATACTGACACTATGAAGCTACTCCCATCCTCCCCCGATACTCCCCATGCGCTGCCAGCCGTACCAATATGTATTGGTGACAGAATGTCCATAATAAAGCCGCTTTATTCACGAAATCCGGTGAGTGCTGCCAATCTCCCTGTTCCGCTGATACTGACACTATGCGTTACACGTGATTGTGTGACTGACGCCCAATGGTAACCTTGTGTCTATAAATACCACCAATCACCTCCCCCATAGCATGGCTGGTCACAGGTGACACAACCGCCCCCAATGATTGGCTGGTTGCAGGAAATTGTGCACTGGTATTGACACCTGTGTTGCCTCTCAGTGGAGCTAGCAGCCTCCTGCTAAGTGCAATGGATGTTTTTCATTTGGTGAGTTTTTGCTCCTGCCTGGCTCCCTCCGTCTCTCCCTCTCACTCTGGGACAAGCTCCTCCAGCTCCAGTCCCCTGGTATCACTCCTTCCAAGCTCCCTGACTGGAGCTGCTCAACCTTTCACTCTGAACTGCTCCTCAGGACTACCTCCTGTTGTTTTCCTTTCTATCTCATCTCCTGTTCCACCTGCCTCCGTGTCTAAGCCCCATCTCCAGCCATGGATGAGGGTGTTGCCCAATCCCTCCATCCTCCTGGCCTGGAGTGGTTAGTGTTGTATGCGGGTGTGTGGGTACCGCTTAGTGTCCTCTCCTTACCTGGGGTTGGAGGTATCACACCTCTGGCTAAGGTGCAGTACCTCTGTGGGCGCTACAATAGCAGATAAAGGATGTAAGTGTGGGGATAGTTGCATGTGGCGCTCATACTCCATACTGAATGAATTAAGATGTTTTGATGTCGTTTCTATATCAGTACCATGTCTAAATACGCTGTGTTTTACAGAATTCGATGCCTTTTCCTTCTGGCTGCAGCAATTTCATTGTTGAGGAGTGTATATAAATACAGAGATATATACAGGGTGGCTCAGCGGTTAGCACTGCAATCTTGCAGCACTGCAGTCCTGAGCTCAAATCCCACCAAGGACAACATCTGCAGGGAGCTTTTTATGTTCTCCCCGTGTTTGCATGGGTTTCCTCCAGTTTTCTCCCACACTCCAAAGACATAGTGAGAAGATATTTAGATTGTGAGCTCCAATAGGGACAGCCAAAGCCCACATACGTAAAGTGCTGTGGAATTACATACTGTCCACAGTATGTAAAGTGCTGTGGAATTAATAGTGCTATATAAGTGAATAAATATTATTACATACATACATATCCTTATACTAATATACTGTATCTATGACACTAACCAGACCCAATGCTCAGTCTCTATTATCAGCCAAACCCAAGTGACTGGTGCTGCCCGTCCCCTGTGTGCCAACATCACAAGGCCACACAGCTTATTTATATAATGAGATTTCTTCTTTGCCCTGCACAGCATAATCAAGTGGGAATAGGAAGGAGATGAGTCTGGGATGAAAGCTCTGCGGCACAGGAGGAGGAGTGAGGACTTTCAGGGAACTCAGACGGCACGATGCAGAAAATCAGGTCAGCCGAGGGTGAGGAGACGCTTCCTCGTAGCCTGAGCTCTTAGCTGCCAGACTAGATTGTAAGCTCCTCCGGGACCAATCTCCTTTATTCAGTATATACGGTGCAGCTATAATCCTGGGTGCTTGGCGCTTGTTTTACATTGGCACCTGGCAACCAATCAAAGGAGAGCAGTAATAGCGAATATTACCGTACCGAGGCTCGGAGCTGCAGAAAATAATATCTATTCTTGCCAGGGCAAAATTATAGTAGCAGAGAGAGGTGCCAATCGTACCCGGCATTGATGCCTGGCATCTCCTCTATGCTGTATAAGAAGGAAGCAGTTTTATTAATCTTGCTTGGAATTTGAGGGTCCATTGTACTGCAAAGTCCAAATCTGCCTTTGAGCGATTAGAGCAGGGTCTTGTTCTTATGTTCACATTCTTGCCAACAGTCCAAATTTTGTCGAGAGAGTTCCAATACCTGGGTGACAAAAGGGATAGACAGTGGTGTAACTTGAAGCTCATGGGCCCCGATGCAACAGTCCAACGGGGCCCCCAATTATTGCAAATCTTTAATAGCTTTAGTCTTTTTCTATAGGCCCAAGGGACTTTTGGGGCCTCCTAGGCTGCAGAGCCCGGGTGCGATCGCAACCCCTGCACCTGTTGTAGTTACAACCCTGGGGATAGGGCTTAGATAATCCATACCCAAAACTACTTGTCTACATTAGGAGTTTTATCTGAACGAGGCTAAATATCCCAAATGAGCCTCACTTTCACTTCGTGTATGTGTAGGGTCGGATTGGTTTATTACATATATACCACGGTTGTAAATAAGGGAGAGACGTGGGGCACCAGCCCTAAGTGCATCCAACAAGGAGCGCCATTGGGTTGCCTAAAGTGGCTATCAAAGGTGTCTCCCAGGCAGTTGAATTCCGCCGCCTCCTTGTAATGGAATTCAGCAGTTCTTGGAGCAGGTTGTCAAACTGAACATGTGAAACACCAACACCGTGCATTCATCTTTCAGATACAAGTCCAATTGAAGCTATGACCACCAGCACTTCTGTGGTCAAAGCAACCTCATCGTGATCTCGCATCAAAGGGAGGGAACACAGCCAAGGACTGGTTCGTGAAGGGCTTAAACACTGTTAAACTTAGGAAGCTTGAGTGGTCAAATGACGACTACTCAAACCCGCTTAATCCGTGTATAGGAGGGGGTGTCAAACTGGATTTTTAGAAAACTTAGATTCGCACACATACAGTTAGGTCCAGAAATATTTGGACAGTGACACAGGTTTTGTTATTTTAGCTGTTCACCAAAAGTGCAGACTCAGCTTTAATTTAAGAGTTTTCACATCGTAGTTGGAGTAAGGGTTTAGGTATTACACATCAAAAGCTCTTTAATAGGCTGCATAGGCAGTTCCCTCATTAATCGTTCAAAAATTTAGCAGATAAAAGGTCTGGAGCTGATTCCAGGTGTGGCATTTACATTTGGAAGCTTCTAATGTTAACCTACAATATGCAGTCAAAGGAGCTCTCAATGGAAGAGAAACAGAGTATCATTAGGCAGGAAAAAAAGAAATCCATCAAAGACAGAAGAAATATTAGGAGTGGCCAAATTAATAGTTTAGTCCAGTGATGGGCAACCTTTTGAGCTTGGTGTGTCAAAATTCGCCAAAAAAGCGAGCATAACTCGCGAGGTGTGTCACCTTGAGAGAAAAAACCCTAATTTTACGATATTTATAGTTTAAATAACAAATATGTATAATTCTTTAACTTACCTGCTTAGTGACTTCTTTGTTAATCTGTCAGTTGGTTTCTTTTGTTGGTCTTGCTGTTATTTAACTTGTGTGGGGTGTCATGAAGTAAGTCAGATAAGTGAGGGGGAAGGGGAATTCTTCCAGTGATGGCGAACCTGTGGCAGTCCAGCAACAGCAACAGCTGGACTGCCACAGGTTCGCCATCACTGATTTAGTGACTTTTTTGTTGCTGAATTTCATTGGCTAAATCTTCAATTGAAGGTTGGTATTTTGTACACTTCAAGGCTAAGCAAGCGCTACTAAGGTTATCTGTCAAAATGTCTATTTATATTCCACGTTCTGCTTACTACCGTTTCACTACATAGAACGCAAAATGATCTGCCATTTTTTTCTATAATGCCATACATCTCAGTCCATGTCTCTTGAAAGGGTTCGGCTACTGCTACTACCACTTCCTTTACTTAACCTTGGTTTTTTTGGCTTCTCCATCAGAGGGGCAGTGACAGAAGATTTATAGATAGCCCTGCAGGCAATTAGGGGTTAACTGTCTTTTAGGAAAGGGCAGAGTTAATAAGCAGAAATAGGGATTAATAGGGTGAAATGGAGTCTGTACGCTGCAAGATGGCGTTCCTTATGTAAATTAATGGCGGGAAACGGCACCCATAGCACAGGCCTCTTCCAGCCTCCCCCTCACTTATCTCAGTAATGGCCAATCACACATTCATGACACCCAGCCCAGATTCTGCCCAGAACCTTTCACTGGACTCGAGGATGGTTGTAATCACTGGACCTCCAGACAGCGATCACAGGGCCTCAGATATGCGTCCCCCACAGCGTTCCGCTGCTCCCTGCTGCGCCAGCCAGAAGTTCCGCCGCCCTACCGGAAGTCCCAGGACTAGACGCTCTGTGCCGGAGCTCTGCTGTTCTGGCTACAGACCTCCAGCACATTTTTTTTTCCTCATCTGTAGTTAGTGATGGGCGAGTCCTAACTCTGAATCGCTTGACTCTAGTCTAGCGAGTCCGACCCCGGGACTCGCTACTCGTTGCTAGTCTAGCGAGTCCAATGTTAATGAATGGGGAAGCGAGTAATAGCGAGTAATGTGTCATTTACAAATCGCAGATGTGTCTGTGGTTTTTATCCAAATAGCGAGTCTAGTTTCTCCGGCGGCCGCGTGTCACTGAAAATGGCTACGCGTGTCAGTGCTGACACGCGTGTCATAGGTTCGCCATCACTGGTTTAGTCCATTCTGACAAAAGAAAAAGAGCATCGGTGAGCTTGGAAACTCAAAAAAAGCCTGGACGTCTACGGAAAACAACAGTGACGGATGATGGAAACCCTTTCACAATGTCCACCCAAGTGAAGAACACTCTCCAGGAAGGTGCTTCAGTATCTTAAGTCTACCATAAAGAGAAGACTTCATGAGAGCAAATACACAGGCTTACCACAAGATGCAAGCTATTAATCACCCTGAAAAATAGAAAAGCCAGGTTGTCAGAAAAAAAAAAAAAAAAATCTAAAGAAGTCGCCCAGTTGTGTAAAAGCATCCTGTGGACCCTGTACCAGAATGATGGGAATAAGAAAGTATGGAGGAAGCTTGGAACGGGCCAAATTACGAAGATTCGGTCACTGTCCAAATATTTCTGGACCTGACTGTATATATGTAGTCATAAATGCATATATAAAAATATATACAAACTATATGGACACATCTACGTGCATACACACAAACATGCAGCTCAGACCCACATATATACACACATACACGTACAATACACAGTACCTTCAGGCGTCATAGAGAGGTGCGCCCCCTGCTGTCCACTTCCGTTTCTTCTTGTAATCCGTGTCCTTTACCTTGTATCATGGTTTTTGGCAACTGTCAATCAGGGGAACAGCTCAGTATTGTCACTGTTAACTGGAGGGACATGATCTTGTCACCCCTCAATCATGGGGTTTATTCGTACAAACACTATAGTGGAATTTTTTTAACTTTTTTCATTTATTTATTTACATTTTGTTAATTATATTACATTTTTCATTGATTTTTTTACAAGCATTTCTATTGTCATATTTTAGTTTTTTTTCTGTTCTCCTATAAACTCATAAAATGATAAGAAAAACGCATTGTTTATATTGCATTTAATATTTCACTTTAGGCAATGTGGCCACTTTGCTCATTGTTTGTGCTGCGTTTGTCAGCGTTTGTTATAAACAAAAGCAGAACAAACCCTAAAACGCAGAACAAATAAGGGGACACACAAACACAGACACTTTTTCACCCTCCCCGGTGAGCAGTAGCGTAACCAGAGTCTGGTGGGCCCCAGTGCAAAATTTAGACCTGACCCCCCCACTCCCACGCACACGTTGGTCAGATGTATGGGCCCTGTGTAATGTTCTAAATACTTTAAAGACTCACAGAGTGACCCCTCTCCTCCTTCATTATATATTAATGTCCCTCATCCTGCTCTATATGGTCCTCCTCCTGGAATATGGCACTTATTGTGGTATATATGTCCCCCATCCTGGTTTATATGGTCTTCCTCCTCCCACCACCATAGTCCTTCAATTGTTATAATGCATCCCCACATTCCTCCATACATTACAATGTACCCTCATAGTCCTCTATGTATTATAATGCATCCCATAGGCACCCATTCATAAAGTACCCACTATAGTCATCCAATTATTATAATGCACCTCCTTTATCCTCCATATAGTATAATGCAGCCTCATAGTCTTCCATACAGTATAATGCAGCCTCAAATCCCTCCATATAGTATAATGCAACCTCACAGCCATCCATATAGTATAAAGCAGCCTCTTATCCCTCCATATTGTATAATGCACCCACACATCCTTCCTTTCAGTATAATGCAGCCTCACATCCCTCCATCCAGTATAATGCAGCCTCACATCCCTCCATATAGTATAATGCAGCCTCACATCCCTCCATATAGTATAATGCAGCCTCACATCCCTCCATATAGTATAGTGCAGCCTCATATCCCTCCATATAGCATAATGCAGATTCATATCCCTCCATATAGCATAATGCAGCCTAACAGCCCTCAATATTGTATAATGGAGCCTGATAGCCCATTATATAGAATAATGCAGCCTCAAAAATCTCCATATAGTGCAGATTCAAAACTCTCCATATAGTGCAGCCTCATAGCCCCTCCATATAGTGCAACCTCATAGCCCCACCATATAGTGCAGCCTCATAGCCCCTCCATATAGTGCAGCCTCATAGCCCCTCCATATAGTGCAACCTCATTGCCCCTCCATATAGTGCAGCCTTATAGCCCCTCCATATAGTGCAGCCTCATATCCCCTCAATATAGTGCAACCTCATAGCCCCTCCATATAGTGCAGCCTCATAGCCCCTCCATATAGTGCAGCCTCATAGCCATTTCATATAGTGCAGCCTCATAGCTCCTCCATATAGTGCAGCTTCATAGCCCCTCCATATAGTGCAGCCTCATAGCCCCTCCATATAGTGCAGCCTCATAGCCCTTTCATATAGTGCAGCCTCATAGCTCCTCCATATAGTGCAGCTTCATAGCCCCTCCATATAGTGCAGCCTCATAGCCCCTCCATATAGTGCAGCCTCATAGCCCCTCCAATGCTCCCACTCCTCCACCATAATTTTCCGTCCACCTTGCACTGATTTGTAAAAAAAATAAATAAACCTTACTTAGCTCTCCCAGTTCCCCCGCTGCTCCAGTCTCAGACTCAGAAGGAGGAGGAGGCCGTGATGGTGCCGGCAAAGCATGAAGTGACGCCTTCTCCTAGTCTGGAGAAGGCGGCACCAGCCTGCTTCATATGTGTTCTGCAGTGGAACACAGGCCAGCATCGCCGCCTCACCTCTCCTCCCCATCACACTGGCTTAAAGCAGCATTTGGGCTGCTGCGCAGTCACATGGTTGTGCGTCCTTGAAGACGCACATCCATGTGAAGTGGGAGTCTGGCGCTGGGATAGGCAGTCGCAGGGGGCTGCGGGCGGCCAGGGCCCCTTATAGGTCCGGGCCCTGTCGCACCTATGATCCCTGCGACCAGGATCGTCACTGCTGGTGAGCCCACGGTGATACCCGGTTATTCTTGCTCGGTGCACCAGCAGAAGCTGTATTTATCGATCTTCCAGACTCTGCATACCATATAACAGGCTGAGTCACATGGTGCAAAGGTCCCGGAAGATCGATAGACAGCTTCTGCCGGTGCACTGAGAAAGAATCACTGGGGATCGCCGGGGAGGGTGAGTATTGCAGTGTTTTTGTATTGAAAATTGCAGGAAAAAGCATCACAAACGCACTGTGGGAATATGCGTCGGCCGCAAGTACCGGGGGTTACTCAGTAGCCAGGTCAGTTGATTCTTTGAGAGGTCAAAGTGGCTGTGGACCAGCTCCGTGGCCCTGGCCGCACAATGATGGGGGTTATATACAGGGGATATTGATAGTCTTTTCATAAAGCCACCTATGGTATTCGGCCAGGAATGGGCAACACTGCCTATTTAGGCCTCCGGGGCGGATGGTGCGGCAGCCGGAATGGTATCACTCCCCACAGGTGGTGCAGGGCCCCAGGGTTGGTGTGATAGTCTATGAGGACGATGGTGATTATGACCCGCCCCAGGGCCGTGGGGTACTCTGTTCCGGACGTTGATTCACAGGAGATGTCACAGGGGCCCGTGCTTGGTCCGGTGGCCCAGGTCCCAGGTGGTCACTGAAAGTCAGTAAAAATAATAAAAATAAAAATAGTTTGTGACGCCACCTATGGGTCCAGTACGGTTACCGGAGCTGCGGGTCAGACCTCCGGGGCAATGGTAGGGCAGCCAGATGGTTACACTCCCAGTAGGTAGAGCGGGATCCCTGGGACAGTTGTGTAAGATAGTAGCTGCAGAACAGTCTATGGAGGGAGCAGGATCAGGGGCCGCAATAATAGTCACACACAGGATTGATGTTTCAGTACGTTTACTGATGTTGCAGGCATAATCCAGGGTACAGTCTCTGATGTTATGAGCCCGGTTGGTCTGGAAGCAGTTCGGGATCTCTGCACCTGGCGAGTTATGAGGCCTCCCTGCTGCGCTGTGTCTGTTTGGTCCCAGGCTGTCTGAGGCTAGGCCTTGACCCTCTCCTGCTGTTTTCACTTGTATGACAGGCGGTGGGAACCCTGTTGTTGGGCAACGCTGTATCCACTGCAGTCCCTGGGCTTTACTAGGCGGCTGTGCCTTCAAGTGCTGCTGTGTCCAGGATATCTGGAGTCTCCCTGGCCTCTGGTCTTTACTGCTGGGCAGTTAGATCCCCTGCAGTCTTGGATGCCGATGTCCTGTTTCTGGCGCTGTTCCTTCAGGGTGAACCGGTAAGGCTCCACTCCCTCTAACAACTCTTCCTTGCCTCCGACCCTTGCTCTAGGGTTCCTCACGCTGGCTAGTCACTCTCACTGGTATGGGCTTAGGGCAGCTCCGTCTCCAGGATGTCTTCACATTCCTCCCAAGAACTGCACTAACTGGCTCCGCCTCCAGGCCTGAATTTATAGGGGACCCCGTCTGAACTCGGTTTGTAGAGCTGTTGTGTGCAGGCTTACCTGATGTGGAGATCCTTCTCTGCCCAGGTGTATCTGTGGCAACAGGACCCTGGGGTGCCACAATTATAGTTGGGGTGCAGTACGGAGGGCACAGGAAATAACAGGACAAGACAAAGGTTGCAGTTTCTGTACCTTTTACTTTCTGTAATGTGGTGCAGTCTAGGGCACTGGTTATTAGGTTTTGCAAAGGTCCGGTCAGCCAGGAAGCATTCGGGGATTCACCTCACCAGGTGGGTTTGGAGGTCTTCTTGCTGTGCTGTCTCTTTGGGTCCTGGCAACCTATGAACCCGTGGCCCTCTTCCTGCTTGCTTGCCTTTGCCCCGTATGGCAGACAGCACGAGCTTATCATGGGTACCGCTGGACTGGTGGCGGCTCCGGGCTTTCGCCACACTGTTGTGCCAACGGGTCTTCGGTGCGGCCAGGAGACTTGCAGCCTCCTGCCTTCCAGATTTGGTTGCTGGGACATACAGTACCTGTGCAACCCAGGCCTCTCACGTCCTCTGTAGTGCCTCTCTGGGGTGAGCTCACTCGCAGCTCCACTCCCCAGAGCTCTCTCTCCTACACGCCCTCTCCTTTCCGTCTCCTCAGACATTCTCCTCTAACCCCTCCTCTATGCCGGAAACAAAGCAGCTCCCCTGAACTCAGGTTCTAGAGCTCCCCTTCTGGCCCAGAATCAGGACTGGTGTGTGAATGCTGGTGGTTACCTAGTGCAGGGACCACTACCTGCTTCCAGGCATGTCATCATTCCCGGTGAATGAGGCAATGTCACTGTGGCAACCGGACCATTGGGGTGCCACAAATACCCATCTGTCTTTGGTGCTTTTTTGGGGTCTAGAATAGAGTCTATGGGGAAAACACAGCCCAAAAACAGGTAATTGCAGGGACATTAAAAAAGCGCAGGTGATTTCTGCAACAAAAACGCACATGTGGGCACAGCTTTTGGGAAATCACATAGACTTTCATTGCAAAGCTGTGGGTGCTACGTTTTTGGAACAGAAACAGCCAAAAAACACAGCAAAAACACAGTGTGCACATAGCATCAGGCAAGAGTCGAATGTATCGTGTAGGTTCACAAACCACAAGTTTGCACTGGGGAGTTTCTGCTTTAAAAACCCCTGAAAAAAACTCTGTGCAAACAGATCCTAAAAGTTTTTTTTGTCCCTGCCAGTGCAATTGTACTTTGTAGCGATCAGACGACCCGACTCGTCTGCGGTAAAAGCCGGGAGCATTTGTCAAGTATGTGAGTAAAGCGCATGTGGCAGGTCATTACCCAGACACATTCTGGACAGGAGGAGATTCTGCTCTCGTTTGTCGCGCAGCTCAGCATAATCCGCCGCTCCCTCAATCTGCGCTCAGACATTTATAGATGCCCAGCCAGATCCCAAAAACCTGGCAGACTGCACAATAGCAAGCTGGTATTGGGGCGAGGAGCCTAAAAATAGCCCCGTTCTGTCCGCCCTCCTCAAACAATGAACAGATTTGTAAAACATTTGGGGACAGTCGGCTGTCGCCTTCACAGCAACCGAAAAATCCGTCCACCTCCTGTATAATGGAGAGGAAGTTTCTAAACTTGACTCCAAGGCCAAATCAGCACTGTCCAAAAACTAATGGTACTGTGCAGTGTCCATATATACAGAATAAGAGAAGTGGTACTGTGCAGTGTCCATATATACAGAATAAGAGAAGTGGTACTGTACAGTGTCCATATATACAGAATAAGAGAAGTGGTACTGTGCAGTGTCCATATATACAGATAAGAGAAGTGGTACTATGCAGTGTCCATATATACAGAATAAGAGAAGTGGTACTGTGCAGTGTCCATATATACAGGATAAGAGAAGTGGTACTATGCAGTGTCCATATATACAGAATAAGAGAAGTGGTACTGTGCAGTGTCCATATATACAGATAAGTGAAGTGGTACTGTGCAGTGTCCATATATACAGAATAAGAGAAGTGGTCTGGCGGTATCATGGGTGGCAGTGTCCATATATACAGAATAAGAGAAGTGGTACTGTGCAGTGTCCATATATACAGGATAAGAGAAGTGGTACTGTGCAGTGTCCATATATACAGAATAAGAGAAGTGGTACTGTGCAGTGTCCATATATACAGAATAAGAGAAGTGGTACTGTGCAGTGTCCATATATACAGAATAAGAGAAGTGGTACTGTGCAGTGTCATATATACAGAATAAGAGAAGTGGTACTGTGCAGTGTCCATATATACAGGATAAGAGAAGTGGTACTGTCAGTGTCCATATATACGGGATAAGAGAAGTGGTACTGTGCAGTGTCCATATATACAGATAAGAGAAGTGGTACTGTGCAGTGTCCATATATACAGGATAAGAGAAGTGGTACTGTGCAGTGTCCATATATACAGGATAAGAGAAGTGGTACTGTGCAGTGTCCATATATACAGAATAAGAGAAGTGGTACTGTGCAGTGTCCATATATACAGATAAGAGAAGTGGTACTGTGCAGTGTCCATATATACAGGATAAGAGAAGTGGTACTGTACAGTGTCCATATATACAGGACAAGAGAAGTGGTACTGTGCAGTGTCCATATATACAGGATAAGAGAAGAGGTACTGTGCAGTGTCCATATATACAGAATAAGAGAAGTGGTACTGTGCAGTGTCCATATATACAGTGTGAGGTAGCGCCCCAGGGGAACCCGCTTGGCACGGGGAAAATGACAGCAGCGACTACATTTCAACGTAACATAACCAGCGGATTTATTAATTTTTGTCATAAACCGCTTTCAACACAAACCATAACACTGTATTTCCATTTTCACATATAATATGCATGTGCTTACATTGCATTATATGACATTCCCACATGACATTACATTACAGGACATTCACATACGTTTTTCCCCAGAACTTCAAGGCGTCACCCACCGACCCTTGCAGACCTCAGTCTGGTTCTAAAGACGGCTATCACCGTCTATCACCCTGACAGGGATCATTCCCCATCCTATTACATTACAGGACATTCACATACGTTTTCTCCAGAACTTCAAGGCGTCACCCACCGACCCTTGCAGACCTCAGTCTGGTTCTAAAGACGGCTATCACCGTCTGGCTCTTGAGCCGTACTCGGTCTCTCACACCGCACATCTGACCGCCTGGCCCTTGAGCCGTCCTCGGTCCTGGACACTGGCTGGCATGCACACATCAGGTGCACTAGCATGGAGCTGGCAGGCTCCCATCACTTCCAGCACGTCTTCACATGGCAGTGGTCTGGACTTCTCTGATTCCCATCGTCCTCTCCTCACTCAGACACCTGGCAGGTTCTTATCCAGGCTGCCTCTCACAGCCGCAATCCAGTGAGTCAATCAGCACATCTCTCACACACAGACCTGAGATGTGATTAACCCCCTGTGCACCATTCAGGTTTAGCCCAGCAAAGCACTCATCCATTACATCCTATTCCTCATGGATCTCATCCCACTCTCACCGCCGCTCATTAGGCTCATGAATCTCGCAGCTCTTCAGCACTCACACTCAGCTGTTCACTCAGTGCATGAAAACCCTTCAGCTGTTAACCCCCTGTACACCGGACAGGTTTCACACAGCATACACAATCAGGAAAACCAGCCCATGTGAACAGAGACCTGCATTGATAACCGGTGTGATGCACCCGGCCAGGGGCCACATCACCACATACCTCCCCCCTCTGTTCAAGCCCGTGCGGAGGGGTTGAACACAGTCTCAACACACAGGTCATAGAGTCTGTAGTAAATCCGGATGTGGCGCTGACTTGGCAACTTCGTGACACCTAGGCCACCGGAACCTTGAGCACGCCGACTTTGTCTTCGGGACTCCAAGGGCCTCCAGATGCTTTGAGTGCTACGGCTTCGTGACCTCGCCAGGCCACCGGCAAGATGCTGGGGTGCGTCGTGCGGTCGCCCATAGCAACTAGTCCATATTTAGTGCACCAACATAATTGTCCATAGCACACAAGTCCATAGTAGTGCACCAACATTACTGTCCATATAAGGTGCCATTCAAGGTGCCACTGCACCACAGCCTTCGGCTGTACCACCCACTGGGCTACCAGGCCCTTACTCAGCAGGCTGGCTTCCCTCACCGGGCTGGCGTGCCCGCATTCTCCACCATATGTGAGGTAGCGCCCCAGGGGAACCCGCTTGGCACGGGGAAAATGACAGCAGCGACTACATTTCAACGTAACATAACCAGCGGATTTATTAATTTTTGTCATAAACCGCTTTCAACACAAACCATAACACTGTATTTCCATTTTCACATATAATATGCATGTGCTTACATTGCATTATATGACATTCCCACATGACATTACATTACAGGACATTCACATACGTTTTTCCCAGAACTTCAAGGCGTCACCCACCGACCCTTGCAGACCTCAGTCTGGTTCTAAAGACGGCTATCACCGTCTATCACCCTGACAGGGATCATTCCCCATCCTATTACATTACAGGACATTCACATACGTTTTCTCCAGAACTTCAAGGCGTCACCCACCGACCCTTGCAGACCTCAGTCTGGTTCTAAAGACGGCTATCACCGTCTGGCTCTTGAGCCGTACTCGGTCTCTCACACCGCACATCTGACCGCCTGGCCCTTGAGCCGTCCTCGGTCCTGGACACTGGCTGGCATGCACACATCAGGTGCACTAGCATGGAGCTGG
The DNA here is from genome assembly GCA_033576535.1 of Allobates femoralis. Classification (NCBI taxonomy): domain Eukaryota; kingdom Metazoa; phylum Chordata; class Amphibia; order Anura; family Aromobatidae; genus Allobates; species Allobates femoralis. The sequence goes on along the minus strand of JARQOC010000006.1, from coordinate 416,864,462 downwards.
CAGGCTCCCATCACTTCCAGCACGTCTTCACATGGCAGTGGTCTGGACTTCTCTGATTCCCATCGTCCTCTCCTCACTCAGACACCTGGCAGGTTCTTATCCAGGCTGCCTCTCACAGCCGCAATCCAGTGAGTCAATCAGCACATCTCTCACACACAGACCTGAGATGTGATTAACCCCCTGTGCACCATTCAGGTTTAGCCCAGCAAAGCACTCATCCATTACATCCTATTCCTCATGGATCTCATCCCACTCTCACCGCCGCTCATTAGGCTCATGAATCTCGCAGCTCTTCAGCACTCACACTCAGCTGTTCACTCAGTGCATGAAAACCCTTCAGCTGTTAACCCCCTGTACACCGGACAGGTTTCACACAGCATACACAATCAGGAAAACCAGCCCATGTGAACAGAGACCTGCATTGATAACCGGTGTGATGCACCCGGCCAGGGGCCACATCACCACAACAGGATAAGAGAAGTGGTACTGTGCAGTGTCCATATATACAGGATAAGAGAAGTGGTACTGTGCAGTGTCCATATATACAGGATAAGAGAAGTGGTACTGTGCAGTGTCCATATATACAGGATAAGAGAAGTGGTTCTGTGCAGTGTCCATATATACAGGATAAGAGAAGTGGTACTGTGCAGTGTCCATATATACAAGATAAGAGAAGTGGTACTGTGCAGTGTCCATATATACAGGATAAGAGAAGTGGTACTGTGCAGTGTCCATATATACAGGATAAGAGAAGTGGTACTGTGCAGTGTCCATATATACAGGATAAGAGAAGTGGTACTGTGCAGTGTCCATATATACAAGATAAGAGAAGTGGTACTGTGCAGTGTCCATATATACAGGATAAGAGAAGTGGTACTGTGCAGTGTCCATATATACAGGATAAGAGAAGTGGTACTGTGCAGTGTCCATATATACAGAATAAGAGAAGTGGTACTGTGCAGTGTCCATATATACAGGATAAGAGAAGTGGTACTGTGCAGTGTCCATATATATATAGAATAAGAGAAGTGGTACTGTGCAGTGTCCATATATACAGGATAAGAGAAGTGGTACTGTGCAGTGTCCATATATACAGGATAAGAGGAGTGGTACTGTGCAGTGTCCATATATACGGAATAAGAGAAGTGGTACTGTGCAGTGTCCATATATACAGAATAAGAGAAGTGGTACTGTGCAGTGTCCATATATACAGAATAAGAGAAGGGGTACTGTGCAGTGTCCATATATACAGGATAAGAGAAGTGGTACTGTGCAGTGTCCATATATACAGAATAAGAGAAGTGGTACTGTGCAGTGTCCATATATACAGAATAAGAGAAGTGGTACTGTGCAGTGTCCATATATACAGAATAAGAGAAGTGGTACTGTGCAGTGTCCATATATACAGAATAAGAGAAGTGGTACTGTGCAGTGTCCATATATACAGAATAAGAGCAGTGACTGTGCAGTGTCCATATATACAAGATAAGAGAAGTGGTACTGTGCAGTGTCCATATATACAGGATAAGAGAAGTGGTACTGTGCAGTGTCCATATATACAGAATAAGAGCAGTGACTGTGCAGTGTCCATATATACAGAATAAGAGAAGTGGTACTGTGCAGTGTCCATATATACAGAGTAAGAAAAGTGGTACTGTGCTGTGTCCATATATACAGGATAAGAGCAGTGGTACTGTGCAGTGTCCATATATACAGAATAAGAGAAGTGGTACTGTGCAGTGTCCATATATACAGGATAAGAGAAGTGGTACTGTGCAGTGTCCATATATACAGGATAAGAGAAGTGGTACTGTGCAGTGTTCATATATACAGGATAAGAGAAGTGGTACTGTACAGTGTCCATATATACAGAATAAGAGAAGTGGTACTGTGTAGTGTCCATATATACAGGATAAGAAAAGTGGTACTGTGCAGTGTCCATATATACAGAATAAGAGAAGTGGTACTGTGCAGTGTCCATATATACAGGATAAGAGAAGTGGTACTGTGCAGTGTCTATATATACAGGATAAGAGAAGTGGTACTGTGCAGTGTCCATATATACAGGATAAGAGAAGTGGTACTGTGCAGTGTTCATATATACAGGATAAGAGAAGTGGTACTGTACAGTGTCCATATATACAGAATAAGAGAAGTGGTACTGTGCAGTGTCCATATATACAGGATAAGAGAAGTGGTACTGTGTAGTGTCTCATAATACAGATAAGAGAAGTGGTACTGTGCAGTGTCCATATATACAGGATAAGAGAAGTGGTACTGTGCAGTGTCCATATATACAGGATAAGAGAAGTGGTACTGTGCAGTGTCCATATATACAGGATAAGAGAAGTGGTACTGTGCAGTGTCCATATATACAGAATAAGAAGAAGTGCGTACTAGGTGGCAGTGTCCATATATACAGAATAAGAGAAGTGGTACTGTGCAGTGTCATATATACAGATAAGAGAAGTGGTACTGTGCAGTGTCATATATAACAGGATAAGAGAAGTGGTACTGTGCAGTGTCCATATATACAGGATAAGAGAAGTGGTACTGTGCATGTCCATATATACAGGATAAGAGAAGTGGTACTGTGCAGTGTCCATATATACGGGAATAAGAGAAGTGGTACTGTGCAGTGTTCCATATATACAGAATAAGAGAAGTGGTACTGTGCAGTGTCCATATATACAGGATAAGAGAAGTGGTACTGTGCAGTGTCCATATATACAGAATAAGAGAAGTGGTACTGTGCAGTGTCCATATATACAGAATAAGAGAAGTGGTGCTGTGCAGTGTCCATATATACAGAATAAGAGAAGTGGTAGCTGTGCAGTGTCCATATATACAGAATAAGAGAAGTGGTACTGTGCAGTGTCCCATATATACAGGATAAGAGAAGTGGTAGACTGTGCAGTGTCCATATATACAGGATAAGAGAAAGTGGTACTGTGCAGTGTCCATATATACAGGAATAAGAGAAGTGGTATCTGTCAGTGTCCATATATACAGATAAGAGAAGTGGTACTGTGCAGTGTCCATATATACAGAATAAGAGAAGTGGTACTGTGCAGTGTCCATATATACAGGATAAGAAAAGTGGTACTGTGCAGTGTCCATATATACAGAATAAGAGAAGTGGTACTGTGCAGTGTCCATATATACAGAATAAGAGAAGTGGTACTGTAGCATGTTCCATATATACAGAATAAGAGAAGTGGTACTGTGCAGTGTCCATATATACAGGATAAGAGAAGTGGTACTGTGCAGTGTCATATATACAGGATAAGAGAAGTGGTACTGTGCAGTGTTCCATATATACAGGATAAGAGAAGTGGTACTGTACAGTGTTCATATATACAGGATAAGAGAAGTGGTACTGTACAGTGTTCATATATACAGGATAAGAGAAGTGGTACTGTCAGTGTCATATATACAGGATAAGAGAAGTGGTACTGTGCAGTGTCCATATATACAGGATAAGAGAAGTGGTACTGTGCAGTGTCTCATATATACAGGATAAGAGAAGTGGTACTGTGACAGTGTTCATATATACAGGATAAGAGAAGTGGTACTGTGCAGTGTTCATATATACAGGATATACAGGATAAGAGAAGTGGTACTGTACAGTGTTCCATATATACAGGATAAGAGAAGTGGTACTGTGCAGTGTCCATATATACAGGATAAGAGAAGTGGTACTGTGCAGTGTCCATATATACAGGATAAGAGAAGTGGTACTGTGCAGTGTCATATATACAGGATAAGAGAAGTGGTACTGTGCAGTGTTCCATATATACAGGATAAGAGAAGTGGTACTGTCAGTAACAGTGTCTCTCATATATACAGGATAAGAGAAGTGGTACTGTGCAGTGTCCATATATACAGGAATAAGAGAAGTGGTACTGTCAGTGTTCCATATATACAGGATAAGAGAAGTGGTACTGTGCAGTGTCCATATATACAGGATAAGAGAAGTGGTACTGTGCAGTGTCCATATATACAGAGATAAGAGAAGTGGTACTGTGCAGTGTCCATATATACAGAATAAGAGAAGTGGTACTGTGCAGTGTCCATATATACAGAATAAGAGAAGTGGTACTGTGCAGTGTCCATATATACAGAATAAGAGAAGTGGTACTGTGCAGTGTCCATATATACAGAATAAGAGAAGTGGTACTGTGCAGTGTCCATATATACAGAATAAGAGAAGTGGTACTGTGCAGTGTCCATATATACAGAATAAGAGAAGTGGTACTGTGCAGTGTCCATATATACAGAATAAGAGAAGTGGTACTGTGCAGTGTCCATATATACAGAATAAGAGAAGTGGTACTGTGCAGTGTCCATATATACAGAATAAGAGAAGTGGTACTGTGCAGTGTCCATATATACAGGATAAGAGAAGTGGTACTGTGCAGTGTCCATATATACAGAATAAGAGAAGTGGTACTGTGCAGTGTCCATATATACAGAATAAGAGAAGTGGTACTGTGCAGTGTCCATATATACAGAATAAGAGAAGTGGCACTGTGCAGTGTCCATATATACAGGATAAGAGAAGTGGTACTGTGCAGTGTCCATATATACAGAATAAGAGAAGTGGTACTGTGCAGTGTCCATATATACAGAATAAGAGAAGTGGTACTGTGCAGTGTCCATATATACAGAATAAGAGAAGTGGCACTGTGCAGTGTCCATATATACAGAATAAGAGAAGTGGTACTGTGCAGTGTCCATATATACAGGATAAGAGAAGTGATACTGTGCAGTGTCCATATATACAGGATAAGAGAAGTGGTACTGTGCAGTGTCCATATATACAGAATAAGAGAAGTGGTGCTGTGCAGTGTCCATATATACAGGATAAGAGAAGTGGTACTGTGCAGTGTCCATATATACAGAATAAGAGAAGTGGTACTGTGCAGTGTCCATATATACAGGATAAGAGAAGTGGTACCGTGCAGTGTCCATATATATAGAATAAGAGAAGTGGTACTGTGCAGTGTCCATATATACAGGATAAGAGAAGTGGTGCTGTGCAGTGTCCATATATACAGGATAAGAGAAGTGGTACTGTGCAGTGTCCATATATACAGAATAAGAGAAGTGGTACTGTGCAGTGTCCATATATACAGAATAAGAGAAGTGGCACTGTGCAGTGTCCATATATACAGGATAAGAGAAGTGGTACTGTGCAGTGTCCATATATACAGAATAAGAGAAGTGGTGCTGTGCAGTGTCTATATATACAGAATAAGAGAAGTGGTACTGTGCAGTGTCCATATACACAGGATAAGAGAAGTGGTACTGTGCAGTGTCCATATATACAGAATAAGAGAAGTGGTACTGTGCAGTGTCCATATATACAGGATAAGAGAAGTGGTACTGTGCAGTGTCCATATATACAGAATAAGAGAAGTGGTACTGTGCAGTGTCCATATATACAGAATAAGAGAAGTGGTACTGTGCAGTGTTCATATATACAGAATAAAGAAGTGGTACTGTGCAGTGTCCATATATACAGGATAAGAGAAGTGGTACTGTGCAGTGTCCATATATACAGAATTAGAGAAGTGGTAATGTGCAGTGTCCATATATACAGGATAAGAGAAGTGGTACTGTGCAGTGTCCATATATACAGGATAAGAGAAGTGGTACTGTGCAGTGTTCATATATACAGAATAAGAGAAGTGGTACTGTGCAGTGTCCATATATACAGAATTAGAGAAGTGGTAATGTGCAGTGTCCATATATACAGAATAAGAGAAGTGGTACTGTGCAGTGTCCATATATACAGGATAAGAGAAGTGGTACTGTGCAGTGTCCATATATACAGGATAAGAGAAGTGGTACTGTGCAGTGTCCATATATACAGAATAAGAGAAGTGGTACTGTGCAGTGTGCATATATACAGGATAAGAGAAGTGGTACTGTGCAGTGTCCATATATACAGAATAAGAGATGTGGTATTATACATTGTGGATCTCAGTGCATTTTTCATCTTTTGTAAGAAGTTTCACCTTCACTTTACAAGACATATTTAAGAAAAAAAATACTTTTGTTGCTAAGGAGCAAAATTCTCCTGGTGACACAGACTGAATGTGGCGTCTTCTGTACTTTTCCCAATGATAGTGAATTCCCCGGATTTTTATAAATATTCAGTGTTCCCTCTCCTGAGTACTGAGGATTACAATGACAGGTAACACCTTATATGCAGTGGATAATGATTCACCATTCACAATTGGTGATGTCATAGCTCACCTTCTCCAACCTACTACACAATGCCTGACAATGACTCTATACTTAGTAGGTAACGCAGGGTATATTGTACACTACTGGTGATGTTACAGCTCTCCTCTCCTCCTTACACAATGCCTGTGAATACCTCCATACTGTAAAAAACACAAGGTTCACAAAGTACAAGAGTTGATATCACAGCTCACCTCCTCCTCCTCCTGCACATTGATAGATAATAACTATACAGTGTAGATAACATAGGATTTATTAATGCATAATAGGTGATATCACAGCTCACCTTATACACTGAAGATAACACTGGATTTAATCATGCACAATAGATGATATCACAGTTCACTTCCTCTTCCTCCTCCAGTATAATGATAGATAATATCACTATGCACTGAAGATAACACTGGATTTAACCACGCAAATAGGTGATATCACAGCTCACCTTCTCCTCCTGTCCTCCTGCACATTGATAGATAATATTACTATACAGTGTAGGTAACCTAGGATTTACCCATGCATAATAGGTGATATCATAGCTCACCTTCTCCTCCTGTCCTCCTGTACAATGATAGATAATATCACTATACACTGAAGATAACACTGGATTTAACCAGTCACAATAGGTGATATCACAGCTCACCTTCTCCTCCTGTATAATGACTGATAACACCTCTATATACAGTAGAGAATACAGGATCCACAATTCACAATAGGAGATATCACAGCTCACCTTCTCCTCCTGTATAATGACTGATAACACCTCTATATATAGTAGAGAACACAGGATCCACAATTCACAATAGGAGATATCACAGCTCACCTTCTCCTCCTGTATAATGACTGATAACACCTCTATATATAGTAGAGAACACAGGATCCACAATTCACAATAGGAGATATCACAGCTCACCTCCTTCCCTTGTACTATGATAGATAATATCACTATACACTGTAGATAACATCATGCACAATAGGTGATATCACAGCTCACCTCCTCCTCCTGTACAATGATAGATAATATCACTATACACTGTAGATAACACCATGCACAATAGGAGATATCACAGCTCACCTCCTCCTCCTGTACAATGATAGATAATATTACTACACACTGTAGGTAACAGTATTTAACCATGCACAATAGGAGATATCACAGCTCACCTTCTCCTCCTGTATAATTATAGACAATACCTCTATACACTGTAGGTAAGACCATGCACAATAGCGAACACTAACATACAGCTCTTCCCCATTCCTTCACCATGACATTTGTCCTACAAAGGTTTCTTCTGTCCTGATAGTTTATTACAATGTATCAGAGCAGGTAACATGTATATGTGTGTTAAGCTCACAGAGGATTGTCTCGAATGAATGTAACCATCCCTCAGCTGTGAATATATCAGATCTGTACAGGTTTGTGCAATGAAACTGCCAGACACAGCAAGCAGAGATCCTGACTATGGGGCAGAATTAAAACGTACAGCGAGGCAAGGTGGTGTTAGTTTTCCATAGCCTGCCGCCATGGCTGTAATACTCTAAAGAGAAATGTGGGGGCGCCAGAGCTCACATCACACAGGGTGGCATGGAGAGAAAGAAATGTATATGTCAACTCATACATAGAGCTTTCTGCCATGGGATTCACATAGGTGGACATTTTTTACATTGTATAAAAGAGAAGGGTCTGATTCTATAACAACCATGTTGATTGGTGTCATTTGATCTGTATTTTGTTAAAGACGTATTCCCACAATTTACAGATATCCTCTATTCATATCTTATGGTACCTTTACACGCCGCGACGGCAGGCTGGATACATCCCGCTACTTCACGTGCACGAGCACGCTCAAACGGCTTACAAACGCTCAACGCATCACCTTTACACGCCGCGACAAGATGCGCTACGCCACGCTACATCTATAGCTAGCTACATCGCCGGGTGTCTCAAGTAGCCAGCTGTAGCTCATTTACACACCGCTACAACCAGCTACTATGGGCGTACCTGGTGCAGCAGGGCCAGCACATAGGCGTGCCACAATTGTGGATTACGAGCCGTCCGTACGCTGATAGGACGAAGCAATAACATCCTGATTGGGCAGGCATCGCAGGAGGCTGAGTAATACAGCACGCTCGAGCGATTGTGTAGTGTGACTCGTCAGCTCCTTAAATATGCCTCCCTATGCAGCGAGTACCAATCGTAACGCAGGAGCTTCCTCCAATGATCGCAGATGGGGCGCGGTAACACGGAGCCAGGGTCACGCCTTAGCTACATTGCAGCAACATCGCAGGCTGTCTAGAGTTCCCTTCCGTTGCTTCTTTACACGCCGATACAGCTCGCTACCATCGGCGTTGTAGCCATCAGTTTTCGAGCAGAGCTAGGAAACAGATGTATCTGTTGCCGGCTGTATCGTCACGTCTTCAGACGCCGCTACGACGGGCTACATTGGCGCTACAAGCTACATTTGTAGCCTGTAGCGGGATGTATCCAGCCTGCCGTCGCGGCGTGTAAAGGTACCATTACTGATTGACTGCTGGGACCCAAAACAATGCCAAAAAATGGGACCCTAGATCCCCAGCCCTTGTCTGTCCTAACAGATCGGAGCCTGAATTTTAATTGTGGTAATACCCCTTTAAATCCTAGAATATGCAAATGACATGTAAATGCACCTCTGCCCCTCCCCCGTGGGGCTCAGCTCACCATATTGATGACCAGTAAAGATTTCTCCCTAATGCACAACACCACTGGATCAGGGTCTGGATAAGCTCATGAGGTCGGAGCCGACACCGCCAGCTCCATGAAGCCGGAGCAGGCACCGCCAGCTCCATTGTGCTCCAGACTCACGATTGCCGGCTTTTATTTTTACTTCTTAAAAAAGAAAAAGGAAAAAAAAATCCCGGAGAAGAAATGTACAACTTGTACTTTTGTTTAGTAGTTCGGTTTGTCAGCTGGTATTAAAAGCGAAGACAACAGCGTGGGCGGGAATCCTGGGGGGAGGTTTATGCACAAACATGTGCTGAGTGGAGCCGAGTGACTGCTCTCCAAAAAAGAAGGAAAGAAAATCCCCAGAGCGAAGCCTTCGCCAGGAGTAAGAAATGAGCGGTGCTGCGACCTGCAGGAGCTGCAATCACAAAGCCACTTCTACCAGGCTATTGTGATAGGAACTGCTGCTGGGTCACAATAAAGCTCCTGTGTATGGGCTACAACAAAATGGCAGCTAGCCACCTGTCACTAGCAGTGACTTAACCTGAAAGGGAATCTGTCACCTGTTTTCGGGTTATAAACTGTGCCCACCACCTTTAACATGATGTAATTGAGGCTCCTGTAATACCTTTATATCCTCAGACATCCCCTGGCATACCTCAGAAAATGACTTTTAACATGTCCCGCGCTGAATGTAAATTACTTGTTAAGGGTCAGATGGGGTGCGGTACACTGTGGTCAGAGCCGCCCTACTGCACGCCAACACTGCCCCAATTCCATGAAAAACCTACCCCACTCTACACCAACACCGCCCCCCTCCATAAAGAACCTGCCCCACTCCACGCCAACACCGCCCCAATCCATGGAAAACCTGCCCCACTCCACACCAACGCCACCCCAATCCAAGGAAAACCCGCCCCACTCCACGCCAACACCACCCCAATCCAAGGAAAACCCGCCCCACTCCACGCCAACACTGCCCTACTCCATGGAAAACCCACCCCACTGCACGTTAACACTGCCCCGCTCCATGGAAAACCCACCCACACTATACGTCAACCCCACCCTGCTCCATGGAAAACCAGCCCCATTCCACACCAATGCCGCCCCGCTCCATGGAAAACCCGCCCCACTCCACGCCAACACCGCACCGATCCATGGAAGACCCATCACACTCCACGACAGTACAGCCCCAATCCATGGAAAACCTGCCCCACTCCACGCCAACACCACCCCAATCCAAGGAAAACCCGCCCCACTCCACGCCAACACTGCTCTGCTCCATGGAAAACCCACCCCACTCCACACCAACACCGCCCCGCTCCATGGAAAACCAGCCCCACTCTACGTCAACCCCACCCTGCTCCATGGAAAACCATCCCCATTCCACACCAATGCCGCCCCGCTCCATGGAAAACCCGCCCAACTCCATACCAACACCGCTCCGCTCCATGGAAAACCCGCCCCACTCCATGCCAACACCGAACTGATCCATGGAAGATCCACCCCACGCCAGTACCGCCCTGCTCCATGGAGAACCCGCCCCACTCCATGCCAACACCGAACTGATCCATGGAAGACCCACCCCACGCCAGTACCGCCCTGCTCCATGGAGAACCCGCCCCACTCCATGCCAACACCGCCCCGCTCCATGGAAAACCCACCCCATTCCACATCAACACCGCCTCGCTCCATGGAAAACCTGCCCACTTCACGTCAACATCATCCTGTTGGATGGAAAACCCACCCCAGTCCATGCCAACACGCCCTGCTCTATGGAAAACTCACCCCACTCCATGCCAACACCACCCCGCTCCATGGAAAACCCACCCACTCCACGCCAACATCGTCCCGTCATATGGTTCAGCAGTGTACTTTCGGTCCCGGTTGCCGGTCTACAGCTGGGTAAGCTCACTAGTACATTTTGGGCCTCTTCATTCCCACGCACATACTCCAGGCCAGCTGTCGCGGACTTTCCAGTGAACGTCTTGTTCAGGACTACTAGCCCTATGTGACTGCCTTTCATTTGTTGTGTCGGGGATGGGTACAGGACATGAAGACCCCTCAGCTAGCCTGTTAATTCGTGGTTAGGGGCTTGAAGCTTCCCCGGCCACATCAACAGGGCTGGCCCCTGGTGTCGACCCGGTCCCTCGGTGTACCTGTCCTCCCAGATCCACCTTAGACCCCTTCTGCTTCTGTCTCCGCTTGGACCCGGACTGGCCACACAGTGACACAGGCCACCAGGTCTTACTGGCGGGTCTGTCAGTGCTTTGGCTCCATGGGTGTCTCTGCTTGGGTAGTCTTCCTACTTCACCACCCTCCAAAAGCCTTCCCCAACTTTATGTTCCTAGGGGTTATTCTAGTTCCTCCACCCCTATCCCAGGTTTCCTTCACTACACTCAACCCACCACTCAGCTTCCCCCCCTATCCCCTGCCTGACATGGAGTACTAGGTCTAGGGATAGGGGATTTGTTGGGTGTTGGTGTGGTGTGCTTAGCTTACCTGTCCCAGCTGCAGTACCATATTGTGGCCACCAGTCCGCAGGATCGCTACAGAACAACAGAAATAAAGATGACAGAAGGAGCAAATGGGAATTATAGGATCTGATGAATCAGAGGGGACTCGGCAATAAAAAATAAACGGTGGAGCAGAGCTGAGAACTACAAAGACTAGTTACAGTGCCTTGTGAAAGTATTTGGCTTCTTGAATTTTCAACCTTTTGCCACATTTCTGGCGTCAAACATAAAGATATATAATTTTAATTTTTTTGTGAAGAATCAACAAGTGGGACACAATCGTGAAGTGGAACGAAATTTATTGGATATTTTAAACTTTTTTAACAAATAAAAAAACTGAAAAGTGGGGCGTGCAATATTATCTGGCCCCTTGAGTTAACACTTTGTAGCGCCACCTTTTGCTGTGATTACAGCTGCAAGTCGCTCGGGGTATGTCTATCAGTTTTGCACATCGAGAGACTGAAATTCTTGCCCATTCTTCCTTGCAGAACAGCTGGAGCTCAGTGAGGTTGGATGGAGAGCGTTTGTGAACAGCAGTTTTCAGCTCTTTCCACAGATTCTCCATTGGATTTAGGTCTGGACTGTGACTTGGCCATTCTAACACATGGATACGTTTATTTTTTAACCATTCCATTGTAGATTTTGCTTTATGTTTGGGATCTTTGTCTTGTTGGAAGATAAATCTCTGTCCCAGTCTCAGGTCTTTTGCAGACTCCAACAGGTTGTCTTCCAGAATGGTCCTGTATTTGGCTCCGTCCATCTTTCCATCAATTTTAACCATCTTCCCTGCTGAAGAAAAGTAGGCCCAAACCATGATGCTGCCACCACCATGTTTGACAGTGGGGATGGTGTTTTGAGGTTGATGAGCTGTGCTGCTTTTAAGCCAAACATATCGTTTTGTATTGTGGCCAAAATGTTTGATTTTGGTTTCATCTGACCAGAGCACCTTATTCCACATGTTTGGTGTCTCCCAGGCGGCTTGTGGCAAACTTCAAACCAGACTTTTTATGGATATCTTTGAGAAATGGCTTTCTTCTTACCACTCTTTCATAAAGGCCAGATTTATGCAGTGTACGACTGACTGTTGTCCTATGGACAGACTCTCCCACCTCAGCTGTAGATCTCTGCAGTTCATCCAGAGTGATCATGGGCCTTTTGGCTGCATCTCTGATCAGTCTTCTCCTTGTTTGAGATGAAAGTTTAGAGGGACGGCCGGGTCTTGGTAGATTTGCAGTGGTCTGACACTCCTTCCATTTCAATATGATCGCTTGCACAGTGCTCCTTGAGATGTTGGGAAATCTTTTTGTATCCAAATCCGGCTTTAATTTTCGCCACAACAGTATCTCGGACCTGCCTGGTGTGCTCCTTGGTCTTCATGATGCTCTCTGCACTTGAAACAGAACCCTGAGACTATCACAGAGCAGGTCAGTTGCGTAGCATGGGATGGGGGGGGAGATCCGCCCCAGGCAGCACATGTGTGGAAGCGGCAGCAGCAATTTTGCTCCTTCCATGGGAGAGGCGGAGGTGCCTCTTTTGGACCTCTCCACCGTGGTGATTGGTGATAGGACCTATGGTGATGTCGCTGCCCGTACTTTACGCCATTACGGCATGACATCATAACTAAGCGCCAGCGGCCGTCCCGGATCCCGGAAGCTGCAAGCGCACGTCCTACAGCAGCTAATCTTCATTGAATTTGACCCTGATTATCAGGTACGTGGCTCTGTCATGTATATGAATGCTGTATATAGTATATGGGGATGCTGTCATGTATGTGGGGGGTGCTGTATCTACTATATAATCGTCTAATGTTCTCTGTCTGTCATGGAAATCGCGCGCTTGTGCTGATTGGTTGAGCCCGGCCGGGTGGACAAATCAGCGCTAGCACGCAATTTCTGTACACATAAAGAGAATAAAAGATGGCGGCTGCAGCAGACTCCCGCCGCAGCCTCATGTTACTGACCCCCGCCACAAACCCGCCCACTGACACCGGGGACCGGGGCTGCCGGGGTCGGTGCTCCCAGAGTGCAGGGAGCACACATCGTGCGGCTCCTCCACACTCCACACTCTCCTGCTTCTTATGGCCGCACAGTCTGTCAGAGAACATTAGACGATTATATAGTAGATGTGGGGTGATGTATATTGTATGTGGGGGTTATGTCTTGTATATCAATGCTGTATATTGTACATGGAGGTGTTGTCATGTATATGAGGCTGCTGTATATTGCATATGGAGGGTGCTTTCATATATATATGGAGGTGCTGTATACAGTTAGGGCCAGAAATATTTGGACAGTGACACAATTTTCGCGAGTTGGGCTCTGCATGCCACCACATTGGATTTGAAATGAAACCTCTACAACAGAATTCAAGTGCAGATTGTAACGTTTAATTTGAAGGGTTGAACAAAAATATCTGATAGAAAATGTAGGAATTGTACACATTTCTTTACAAACACTCCACATTTTAGGAGGTCAAAAGTAATTGGACAAATAAACATAACCCAAACAAAATATTTTTATTTTCAATATTTTGTTGCGAATCCTTTGGAGGCAATCACTGCCTTAAGTCTGGAACCCATGGACATCACCAAACGCTGGGTTTCCTCCTTCTTAATGCTTTGCCAGGCCTTTACAGCCGCAGCCTTCAGGTCTTGCTTGTTTGTGGGTCTTTCCGTCTTAAGTCTGGATTTGAGCAAGTGAAATGCATGCTCAATTGGGTTAAGATCTGGTGATTGACTTGGCCATTGCAGAATGTTCCACTTTTTTGCACTCATGAACTCCTGGGTAGCTTTGGCTGTATGCTTGGGGTCATTGTCCATCTGTACTATGAAGCGCCGTCCAATCAACTTTGCAGCATTTGGCTGAATCTGGGCTGAAAGTATATCCCGGTACACTTCAGAATTCATCCGGCTACTCTTGTCTGCTGTTATGTCATCAATAAACACAAGTGACCCAGTGCCATTGAAAGCCATGCATGCCCATGCCATCACGTTGCCTCCACCATGTTTTACAGAGGATGTGGTGTGCCTTGGATCATGTGCCGTTCCCTTTCTTCTCCAAACTTTTTTCTTCCCATCATTCTGGTACAGGTTGATCTTTGTCTCATCTGTCCATAGAATACTTTTCCAGAACTGAGCTGGCTTCTTGAGGTGTTTTTCAGCAAATTTAACTCTGGCCTGTCTATTTTTGGAATTGATGAATGGTTTGCATCTAGATGTGAACCCTTTGTATTTACGGTCATGGAGTCTTCTCTTTACTGTTGACTTAGAGACAGATACACCTACTTCACTGAGAGTGTTCTGGACTTCAGTTGATGTTGTGAACGGGTTCTTCTTCACCAAATAAAGTATGCGGCGATCATCCACCACTGTTGTCATCCGTGGATGCCCAGGCCTTTTACAGTTCCCAAGCTCACCAGTCAATTCCTTTTTTTCTCAGAATGTACCCAACTGTTGATTTTGCTACTCCAAGCATGTCTGCTATCTCTCTGATGGATTTTTTCTTTTTTTTCAGCCTCAGGATGTTCTGCTTCACCTCAATTGAGAGTTCCTTTGACCGCATGTTGTCTGGTCACAGCAACAGCTTCCAAATGCAAAACCACACACCTGGAATCCACCCCTGACCTTTTAACTACTTCATTGATTACAGGTTAACGAGGGAGACGCCTTCAGAGTTAATTGCAGCCCTTAGAGTCCATTGTCCAATTACTTTTGGTCCCTTGAAAAAGAGGAGGCTATGCATTACAGAGCTATGATTCCTAAACCCTTTCTCCGATTTGGATGTGGAAACTCTCATATTGCAGCTGGGAGTGTGCACCTTCAGCCCATATTATATATATAATTGTATTTCTGAACATGTTTTTGTAAACAGCTAAAATAACAAAACTTGTGTCACTGTCCAAATATTTCTGGCCCTAACTGTATAGTACATGATTGTGCTGTATATTGTATGTGGGGATGTGGGAGTGATGTCATGTATATCAATGCTGCATATAGTATATGGGGTGCTGTCATGTACATGGGGGTGCTGTATATTGTATATGGGGATGTGGAGGTGATGTCATGTATATCAGTGCTGTATATAGTATATGGGGGATGCTGTATATAGTATATGGAGAGTGCTGTATATAGTATACGAGGGCTGTATATAGTATATGGGGGTGCTGTGCATTGCATATGGGGGTGCTGTATATAGTGTATGGGTGTGCTGTATATAGTTAATAGGGGGTGCTGTCATGTATATGGGGGCTGTATATAGTATATGGGTGTGCTGTCAAGTATGGTGGGGGTGCTGTATATAGTATATGGGGGTGCTGTCATGTATATGTGGGGTTCTGTATATAGTATGTGGGGTTGCTGTATATAGTATGTGGGGTTGCTGTGTATATGTGGGTGCTGTATATAGTATGTGGGTGCTGTATATAGCATATGGGAGAGCTGTGTATTGTATTAATATTAAAAACGTTGTTAGGTCTTCATCCAGCATCATCAAGCTAATACATACATACATATATATAGAGAACTGCAAGAAGATGAAAGTGTAGAAATGTAGGAATAATAACAGCAGAGTTAGTAGCAGATCTATGAGTGTAGTGTGGGCTCTTCAGATTCTTCCGGATCATCAACGACCAAAGGGGCGGCAGCCGCGACAACTTTTTCGACCGCCCTGGACCCCACAAACAGTCGCCACACCACTGGCAGATCCATTCATACGGAGACTTGATTACACACAGGTGGATTGTATTTATCATTACCAGTCATTTAGGACAACATTGGATCATTCAGAGATCCTCACTGAACTTCTGGAGTGAGTTTGCTGCACTGACAGTAAGGGCCGCTTTACACGCACCAAGTTCTGAACAGATCTGTGGTTGCAGTGAAATCATGGACACTTTGTTACATTTGTACACAGCCACAAAATGGAACAATGTGTCCATGATTTCACTGCAACCAGAGATCTGTTCAGAACTTGGTGCGTGTAAAGCGGCCCTAAAGGGGCCGAATAATATTATACCCCCCACTTTTCAGTTTTTTATTTGTTAAAAAAGTTTAAAATAGCCAAAAAACTTAATGCCACTTCACGATTGTGTCCCACTTGTTGTTGGTTCTTCACCAAAAAATTTGAATTTATATCTTTATGTTTGAAGCCTGAAATGTGACAAAAGGTTGAAAAGTTCAAGGGGGCCAAATACTTTCATAAGGCACTGTATTCAGTCCCACCATCATACGCTGTCTATGAGGCCTGGGAGCTCGATGTCAGAGATGCTTTGGATTGTTGTGGTAACCAGAAGCACTAAAGAACACAGAGGGCCGATGGAAAGAGGAGCTGCAGCAGCCGGGTGCTGGAGGTGAGTACAGCACCTCGTGAAGGTAACTGTTGAAGTGATAACATTAAGGCGACCTGTAGCGCCTTTAAGGTGACGTTTTCTATTGGCTGGTACAAATTTTCAAGGTGACCGAAATGAGTTCATTATACAATGGATTCCATGGGGTAACATTGTCTATAGTGACCAGACTTGATGAACATCACTCATCGTGTGCAACCAAGGGGAGAGAACCATTGAAAGGGGTTGTGTCCTGCTGCCGTAGCTATGATAGGAAAGCATGTGCGACCCCACCCTCCTGACTGTACAATACTGCACTGACCTCTGGATACATCACTGACATTGTGCAGCCAATCAGCAGGTCAGACACACAAGCCACAATGTGTGCTCACGATCAGGAATTGCAGGGTATTGCCGCTGTGTTTTACAGTAGCAGCACAGTGGATGGGATCTGTGCTCAATGTGCTTCTCCCCTCCGCAGCGTTATCTCACCTACGGTGCGGGTTGCCGGACTTCCCCATCTCTGCATCATGTTCAGTTAATGCTGCGGAGTTGGTAGCGATCTCCAGTTAATGCAGGGAGACACACATACCCTTAGGCCGTGTGCACACAGTGCGTTTTTTGGTGCAGTTTTGTCACAAAATGGCAAGCAAATCCTTATGCCAACAAAGTCAATGAGACTTCTGAAGTGTTCACCCATAGTGCTTAGATTTCCCTGCAGATTTGGTGCCGAAATAAATCTGCAGCTGGTCAGTTATTGCATTTTTGCAGTGTTTTCCACCCCAGAATGAATGGCGAAAACGCATCAAAAATGCACCAAAAAGCTGGTAGATATGTGTCACAAGTACACCAAAAAGCTGGTAGATATGTGTCACAAATACACCAAAAAGGTGGTAAATATGTGTCAAAAACACACAACGGTTTTTGGTGCATTTTTCTACCAGAAGATGCGGATTTGGTGAAGAAATGTGTGCGAGTGAATCCTCAGTGTGCACACAGCCTTAGGCTACCGTCACACGTGGCGATCTCCCGGGCGATGCCATAGGCGACGCTCGGGCGTGGTCTGTCGCCAATGCGTCGCCTAATGTAAATGGGCGACGGCGACACACCTGAGTGGTCGCCTGGTCATCAGAGCTGTGAAACCAGGCGACCATTCTTGGGCGATGTGTGCTGATCGCCCTGTGTAACATCTCATGACCGATGTGAAAGGCGACAGCACACATCGCCTATACCATTCCGGTAGGCGTTTCAGGGCGTATTTACTATCTCTGGCGGTCTGCGTGGATTGGTGGCAGCTCGAGCGTTACGATTGGTTGTCTTGTTCCTCAGATGATGTTCAAAGGTGTATTACCCAGGAGCGTACATACTGTACAGTAGCGCATTAATGTCGCCTCTGTGTTTGCGGCTGTATTCAAAAGTGCAGAGAGATGTGCCACAAATGTGTGCTTTAACAGAAACACAAATGTCATTACATCCCAACTTATTCTGCATGGAGAAGGAAATGATAGGTGTATATACATCCCATAACTGCAAACACACAAATATCTGTGCACACACATACCTTCAAGGCTACAATATTATCCAGACCAAGAAAGTAAGAGTGATTTTATTAGACAACGCAGTAGCACAACACACGTAACAAAAGCGCTGTACATATTGACTGTACAAGAAAACGTCACACGAGCGTCGTGCTTTGCCTTCTTGGTAACGCCAATGCGTATAGCAATAATCCGCGACACATCACACGAGAGTTGTCTATAAAGCACCGAGCCATTTACATGTAACAACATTAAAATAATGATTAATCACACGTCCTCAAGGCGTCACACAACATTATGTTAACGCCCATCTCCGAGATGCGGCTCAAATTTACGCCCACATCGCTAATATGGTGGCTGTGTGACGCGGAAGCGGCGACCAGCGATTTGATCGCCCCTGGGCCTTGGGCGACGCTCAGGCAATTTCCGGTCGGGTTGTCGCCCGAGCGTCGCCTAAGTTGTCGCCCGAGCGTCGCCTAGTGTAAATGAGCGACGGCGACCTCAGGCGACACGCAAATGTGTGCACGTGCGTCGCCTATGGCATCGCCCGGGAGATCGCCACGTGTGACGGTACCCTTAGGATAACACAGCCGCTGACCTGCCAGGGGCGGACATATCATTGGGGCAACCTGTGTGGCCCAAGAAGTCGGGGGCCCATGTCCATCTCCAAAGCAGGTGAGATTGGGCGTTTTGATGACTACAAAGGGCCCTTATATTGCTCTTGCACAGGGGCCCCTTCTGTCTGTATCCACCAGTGCTACTTGTTGATGGCTTCCAGGCAGAATTTTCTAGTCTATTGAAAACCGCTCACAAACCCGATGTTTGTTCATATAATCAGGGGGGTAACTACAACAGGGGTCACAATCGCACCCGGGCCCCGAAGCCTAGGGGGGCCCCAAAGGCCTTTTGGCCTACAGAAAAAAGACTAATGTTATTAAACACTTGCAATAATTGGGGGCCCCGTTGAAGCTTTCACATTGGGGCCCCTGAGCCTTAAGCCACACCACCGGATATAACATAACCTGAACAGCCAGATTCCAGGACTGATTTTCATTCGTTGCACTGACTGTAATGAAAGATTCCTTAAATAAGACATTGTCCAAAATATTGTATAGGTTTAACCCCTTCCTGCACAAGCTATATAGACACTAATAATTAATAATAGTAATAAAGAATAATAATTAAGAGTAATATAATATTACATATATATATTGTACAGGTTTAACCCCTTCCTGCACAAGCAATATATACACTAATAGTAAAAGTAATAAAGAATAATAACTAATAATATTAATGCTATATATATATATATCACCTGTGGGTGATGAGGGTGCAAAGTTGCAGTCATGGAGCCAGCAACTCCATATCTTATACACAAAACAGAAAAAAACTGCACAGCACTCACAGACATAATGTGAACTGGTGCCAGCAGGGACACTGGGTCAAACAACTAGAAAAAAATTCTCTGCAGCACTCAGCTACTACCAATGTGCACACATGCTAACAAGCGGTATATAATTGAGGAAAAAATGTAAAAATCTTATTTTTTTTATTTTCTTGGGGTTCTTGGTACGTACATTGGCCAATGTCAGTTTGCTCATCAGCCGCGACAAGGCGACCCTCATCACCCACAGGTGTATAACGAATGGAGAATCTGGCTCCATGTCTGCAATTTGCACCCTCATCACCCACAGGTGGTCTGGGGTTGAGATGGTTCCACCCATTTAAGAGTGGGACAGGGAGGAAAAGGAGGGCAGGGATGTCAACGTTAGGACTCATCAGACCTGGGGATGCCTTGTCGCGGCTCATTAGCAAACGGACATTGGCCAATGTACGTACCAAGAACCCCAAGAAAATAAAAAAAATACGATTTTTGAGTTTTTTGAAAAAAACGTAGGTTTTTACATTTTTTTCCTCAAATATATACCGCTTGTTAGCATGTGTGCACATTGGTAGTAGCTGAGTGCTGCAGAGAATTTTTTTCTAGTTGTTTGACCCAGCGTCCCTGCTGGCACCAGTTCACATTATGTCTGTGAGTGCTGTGCAGTTTTTTTCTCTTTTGTGTGTGTATATATATATATATATATATATTTTTTTAACAGGCTTAACACCTTCCTGCATGAGCTACATAGACACTCATAATAATAATAGTAATAAAGAATAATAATAATAATATTAGTATATATATATATATAGTAATATTAAATATATATACAGGCTTAACACCTTGTACAGGCTTAATACCTTCCTGCATGCATGAGCTACATAGACACTAATAGTAATAAATAATAATTGATGATTATAATAATAAATATATTAATAGTGTGTGTATATATATATAAATACAGGAAGGTGTTAAATATAGTGCATATTGTGCAGGCTTAACACCTTCCTGTACGAGCTATATAGACACTAATAATAATAAATAATAATAATATTAATATAGCAATATATTAATAAATATATATATATATATATATATATATATATATATATATATATTACAGGATTAACACCTTCCTGCACAAGCTATATAGACATTAATAATAATAATATATTAATATTAAATATATATATTGTACAGGCTTAACACCTTCCTGCACAAGCTATATAGGCACTAATAATAATATATTAATATTAAATATATATATTGTACAGGCTTAACACCTTCCTGCACAAGCTATATAGACACTAATAATAATATATTAATATTAAATATATATATTGTACAGGCTTAACACCTTCCTGCACAAGCTATATAGACACTAATAATAATATATTAATATTAAATATATATATTGTACAGGCTTAACACCTTCCTGCACAAGCTATATAGACACTAATAATAATATATTAATATTAAATATATATATTGTACAGGCTTAACACCTTCCTGCACAAGCTATATAGACATTAATAATAATAAAAAATGATAATAATAAAAAAAATTAATATTATATATATATATATATAGATATAGCACAGGCTTAACACCTTCCTGGAATGTTGACCTCTTAAAGTGACAGTAATCAGAATCATCCCCCACTGCAGTTCGCTGCCCAGACTCCGCACTCTGCAATGCAGACAGCAGCTTGTCATGAAGGGGTTAAACATGAGCTTCCCCTTCCGCAGCCGGAGCTGTGATTACTGCACACATTAGCCTGTGTCACCCAGTTGTTGCTATACCGGCACACAAGGAGTTACTGATGATTGACAGCCCACAGAGGTCATCGCGGGGTCACACAGCGCCGACTTATCCACTGTCCGGTTCAGCCAACCACGTGTATTTATCCAAGCAAATGTCCGCTGGCCACGCCTGGTGAGCTCTGATTGGTCAGCTGTACCGTCTGGAACCCGCCCCTTTACCGGTTTTACTTTTCATTGGTCGGATCAGCTGTCTGTTACTTCCCAGACGGCGTGGTGACGTCACTGTCTGGAAACGCCTCCCCGTGTCCTAAGGGAACATTTAAAGAGACAGAAGGCATTTAATTACAATGTGCGGGATGTGCGGCTGCAGTCTGCATTCCTGTCCTGCCGGCTGTCACTGAGAGAACCGGATCTGCGGAGGGAAGACAGCTCCTAATGATCACCACCATCATCCCCTGTGCTAGAGATGATGGGAGTCACTGGGTATTACAGCACAATGGTATACAACCATTGCTTTATTTATTACACTGATGTATGAGGCGGTATTATTACACTGATGTATGAGGCGGTATTATTACACTGATGTATGAGGCGGTATTATTACTCTGATCTATGAGGCGGTATTATTACACTGATCTATGAGGCGGTATTATTACACTGATCTATAAGGCGGTATTATTACACTGATCTATGAGGCGGTATTATTACACTGATGTATGAGGCGGTATTATTACACTGATCTATAAGGCGGTATTATTACACTGATGTATGAGGCGGTATTATTACACTGATCTATAAGGCGGTATTATTACACTGATGTATGAGGCGGTATTATTACACTGATCTATAAGGCGGTATTATTACACTGATGTATGAGGCGGTATTATTACACTGATCTATGAGGCGGTATTATTACACTGATCTATGAGGCGGTATTATTACACTGATCTATGAGGCGGTATTATTACACTGATCTATGAGGCGGTATTATTACACTGATCTATAAGGCGGTATTATTACACTGATCTATGAGGCGGTATTATTACACTGATGTATGAGGCGGTATTATTACACTGATCTATAAGGCGGTATTATTACACTGATGTATGAGGCGGTATTATTACACTGATCTATAAGGCGGTATTATTACACTGATGTATGAGGCGGTATTATTACACTGATCTATAAGGCGGTATTATTACACTGATGTATGAGGCGGTATTATTACACTGATCTATGAGGCGGTATTATTACACTGATCTATGAGGCGGTATTATTACACTGATCTATGAGGCGGTATTATTACACTGATGTATGAGGCGGTATTATTACACTGATCTATAAGGCGGTATTATTACACTGATGTATGAGGCGGTATTATTACACTGATCTATGAGGCGTATTATTACACTGATCTATGAGGCGGTATTATTACACTGATCTATGAGGCGGTATTATTACACTGATCTATGAGGCGGTATTATCACACTGATCTATGAGGCGGTATTATTACACTGATCTATGAGGCGGTATTATTACACTGACCTATAAGGCGGTATTATTACACTGATCTATGAGGCGGTATTATTACACTGATCTATGAGGCGGTATTATTACACTGATCTATGAGGCGGTATTATTACACTGACCTATAAGGCGGTATTATTACACTGATCTATGAGGCGGTATTATTACACTGACTATAGAGGCGGTATTATTACACTGATCTATGAGGCGGTATTATTACACTGACTATGAGGCGGTATTATTACACTGATCTATGAGGCGGTATTATTACACTGATCTATGAGGCGGTATTATTACACTGATCTATGAGCGTGTATTATTACACTGATCTATGAGGCGGTATTATTACACTGATCTATGAGGCGTATTATATTACACTGATCTATGAGGCGGTATTATTACACTGATCTTATGAGGCGTGGTATTATTACACTGATCTATAGGCGGTATTATTACACTGATCTATGAGGCGGTATTATTACACTGATCTATGAGGCGGTATTATTACACTGATCTATGAGGCGGTTGGTATTATTACACTGATCTATGAGGCGGTATTATTACACTGATCTATGAGGCGGTATTATTACACTGATCTATGAGGCGGTAATTATTACACTGATCTATAAGGCGGTATTATTACACTGATCTATGAGGCGGTATTATTACACTGATCTATAAGGCGGTATTATTACACTGATCTATGAGGCGGTATTATTACACTGATCTATGAGGCGGTATTATTACACTGATCTATGAGGCGGTATTATATTACACTGATCTATGAGGCGGTATTATTACACTGATCTATAAGGCGGTATATTATTACACTGATCTATATGAGGCGGTATTATTACACTGATCTATGAGGCGGTATTATTACACTGATCTATGAGGCGGTATTATTACACTGATCTATAAGGCGGTATTATTACACTGATCTATGAGGCGGTATTATTACACTGACTATGACTATTAGAGGCGGTTATTATTACACTGATCTATAAGGCGGTATTATTACACTGATCTATGAGGCGGTATTATTACACTGATCTATGAGGCGGTATTATTACACTGATCTATAGGCGGTATTATTACACTGATCTATAAGGCGGTATTATTACACTGATCTATGAGGCGGTATTATTACACTGATCTATGAGGCGGTATTATTACACTGACTATAAGGCGGTATTATTACACTGATCTATGAGGCGGTATTATTACACTGATCTATGAGGCGGTATTATTACACTGATCTATAAGGCGGTAATTAAATAATTAACACTGATCTATAGGCGGTATTATTACCTGATGTATGAGGGGTATTATTACACTGATATAGGCGGTATATTACACTGATCTATAGAGCGGTATTATTACACTGATCTATGAGCGGTCAGTATGGTATTATACACTGATCTATGAGGCGGTATTATTACACTGATTATGAAGGCGTATTATTACACTGATCTATGAGGCGGTATTATTACACTGATCTATAAGGCGGTATTATTACACTGATCTATAAGGCGGTATTATTACACTGATCTATGAGGCGGTATTATTACACTGATGTATAGCTATAGAGGCGGTATTATTACACTGATCTATGAGGCGGTATTATTACACTGATCTATGAGGCGGTATTATTACACTGATGTATGAGGCGGTATTATTACACTGATCTATGAGGCCGATTATTATTAACACTGATCTATAGGCGGTATTATTACACTGATCTATGAGGCGGTATTATTACACTGATTATGAGGCGGTATTATTACACTGATCTATAGGCGGTATTATTACACTGATCTATGAGGCGGTATTATTACACTGATCTATGAGGCGGTATTATTACACTGATCTATGAGGCGGTATTATTACACTGATCTATGAGGCGGTATTATTACACTGATCTATGAGGCGGTATTATTACACTGATTATGAGGCGGTATTATTACACTGATCTATGAGGCGGTATTATTACACTGATCTATGAGGCGGTATTATTACACTGATCTATGAGGCGGTATTATTACACTGATCTATGAGGCGTATATTACCTGATTAGAGCGTATTATTACACTGATCTATAAGTCGGTATTATTACACTGATCTATAAGGCGGTATTATTACACTGATCTATAAGGCGGTATTATTACACTGATCTATGAGGCGGTATTATTACACTGATGTATGAGGCGGTATTATATTACACTGACCTATGAGGCGGTATTATTACACTGATCTATGAGGCGGTATTATTACACTGATCTATGAGGCGGTATTATTACACTGATGTATGAGGCGGTATTATTACACTGATCTATGAGGCGGTATTATTACACTGATCTATGAGGCGGTATTATTACACTGATCTATGAGGCGGTATTATTACACTGATCTATAAGGCGGTATTATTACACTGATGTATGAGGCGGTATTATTACACTGATCTATGAGGCGGTATTATTACACTGATCTATGAGGCGGTATTATTACACTGATCTATGAGGCGGTATTATTACACTGATCTATGAGGCGGTATTATTACTCTAATCTATGAGGCGGTATTATTACACTGATCTATAAGGCGGTATTATTACTCTGATCTATAAGGCGGTATTATTACACTGATCTATAAGGCGGTATTATTACTCTGATCTATGAGGCGGTATTATTACACTGATCTATGAGGCGGTATTATTACACTGATCTATAAGGCGGTATTACACTGACAGAATGTAATCTACATTGATGAACATTTGGTGGTTTTGTGTAAGGGGTGCATCATGCCACTAGAACAGGGTTTACCAACCAAAGAAAGATTGAAACTAAATGTTGCGAATCTTACAACAGTCACCAATCAGTAGGAAGTATACAGGCCTTTGCTTTGTACAGGCCTTTGCTTTGAATTACTTCAGCACATCTGCGGCCACAGGACATCACTAGTCTCTCACACTGCTCTGGGGAGATTTTGCCCCACTCTTCTTCCAGTCTCTCACATTGCTCGGGGGGGGGGGATTTGGGCCACTCTTCTTCCAGTCTCTCACATTGCTCGGAGGGGGGGGGGATTTGGGCCACTCTTCTTCAAGTCTCTCACTTTGCTCGAGGGGGGGGATTTGGGCCATTCTTCTTCCAGTCTCTCACATTGCTCGGGGGGGGATTTGGGCCACTCTTCTTCCAGTCTCTCTCATTGCTCGGGGGGGATTTTGGTCCACTCTTCTTCCAGTCTTTTCCACAGTTCTGTGACTGTTGTGGGTTTCTTGGCCAAAACTTTGTCACCACAGATTTTCCATAGGTTTTCTTTTGGATTTAGACCAGGACTCTGGGCTGTGGCCATTCCATTGTTTCAATGTTTTCTGTTTCAAGGAACTGCTTTACCCGTTTTGCTGTGTGATATGGGGCATTATCCAGCATGAAAATTGCTGTCTAATTGAGGGCTGAATGCAACTAAGGAACCATGTGTTGTTGAAGAAATTCTGATACACACTTGACATGTCGCTGTATGAGAGGTCCAACCCCTGCTGCAGAAAACATTCCCCAATCCATGACACTTCCTCCACCACCTTTCACTGAGTTCTTTACACACTCTGGGTTCAGTCTTTCCCCAGTTTTTTGATGAACATAATGTTTCCCATCAGACCCAAATATATGAAACTTGTTTTCATCACTAAAATGAACGGTGGACCACTTCTCCTCTGTCCACACAACATGCTCCTCACCAAAGGTGAGTCTAACCGTTTGATTCTTTCTGTTAATGAGACATTTGGTCACTGCAGAGTGGGCTTTCAGTCAAAATGCTCTTAAACGTCGTGACACTGTATAACGAGACAGACCCTTACCCTGTTCAGTGCAGAACTGGCGAGCTAGCTGCAATATTGAAACAATTGCCCATGGAGATTATCCACACTATCCTGTCTTCTCTTGCATTTGTCTTTCAAGGGCGATCAGCATTCTTGGGGGGGAGGGGGCTTGAAAGAGTTTGTGATGTTGTTGAGATGCAATGTCCAGCAGTGCCATCAGCTCAGAACTGGCAGTAACCAACGGGACCCCCACTTCACCCATTTCTGTTCAGAGACGTCTGGCCAGAAGTGGTCTTCATGGAATGGTGGTGGCAGTGCTGAGCAATACAGGCAGATATTTATCCAACATTCAATAGCATCAAGGAGGCGTCTGACTCCAAAACCAGACAACGACCCCACACATACGGCCAATGTCAATAGGAACTAGCTTTCACATGAAGAAGAACAAGGAGTCCTGGAAGTGATGATATGGTCCCCAAAGAGTCCAGATACCAACATCATTCTGAAGAACTTTCTAATTAGGAAAACTTTGTGACAGGGAGGGCAGTCAGAGAGTGGAACAGGCTGTAAGGTAGAAGCTGGATAAACATATAGCTGGGATGAGTTAGGAAAACCTGCCCTCAAAGGGAGCTGGACCCAATGACCCTTCAAGTCCTTTCTATCTCTACCATTCTATTATTCTATCATCCAGCAGATTTCTCTTGTTCACCTTGATTTACGTTTCATTAAATGATTAAGTAAACCTATTTACTCTTCTATTTCTTATTCTTACTTTTCCAGACATGCAGAAAAATGTGATCTGCCGGAAACCCCGACGGTGTTTAGTGGATAAGATCACTGTATGTGTGAACAGTGCCTGAACCGAGCGTTATCCGGATAGACGCAGGTGGCTGGTTGGTGGCAGGTGACCATATCCATACTTGATGAAGATGTTACTGATAAATGATACATTGTATCCATTCACATCAGTGTTGTCATGTAATAGTATCACTATCTTCACAGGACGTTTCGGGCTGAACTTGGCAAGGCAGCTGGTTGCTTAGCTGCTAAAAATGTTCAAGCCCCAGCAAGTCCTGTATGCAGGATAAACGATGGGGGTCGTAGTTCTATAGTAACAGAACAAACAAATCTCCCTGACAGCAGAAGAGCCAGCGCCTCCATATACAGATCTCCTGGCATCACTGCTGTCTGTCTGTGGGTGCAGTAGATGCAGAAGAGCTGGGCACAGGACGAGACTGCAGCACTGGCACCGACTCTCTCCCCAGTACATGATTAGTATGGAGAGAATAGGGCCAGTGGAAGTGAGATTATAATGAAATTAACCAAGATTCGTTCAGATAGATATAACAGATACAAATAATTAGATATCAAAATATACAAATAGATAAAAAATGGATAGATAGACAGATAGATGGATGGACAGATAGATGGATGGACAGATAGATGGATGGACAGATAGATGGAAGGACAGATGGATGGACAGATAGATGGACGGATAGATGGATGGACAGATAGATGGATGGACAGATAGATAGAGACAAAGATAGATTAGATACATAGATATACATGGATAGATAGACATAGATAGATGGATGGATGGATGGATAGATAATAGATAAATAGATAGATAGATAGACAGATGGATAGACATGAATGGATAGATGGATAGACATAGATAGATAGATAGATTCTGTAACCAAGAGATAGATGATAAAGAAATATATAGATAGGATGTTTAGATTGTGAGCCTCAATGGGGACAGTGTTGCAAATGTATGCAAAGCGCTATGGAATTAATAGTGCTATATAAATGAATAAATATTATTAGATATGAAATATAGAATAATTAATAATCCACAGAACAAAAGTCAGTCCTCCAACACCATTCAAGTATAGCACGGACTCCTTTTATTTACCCATTAGTATAAGGTCTCCATACACATTAGACTTATGTCGCCAGTACTCACCGATAGACAGATTTGGCAATGTGTATGGGGGCGCTGACTGATTGACGGTTGAGGGAAATGTCGCTCGCTCACGTCCGATTTTGGACTGATTATTGCATTGTTCTTCCTGTCAGTAGGGGGCCTCATCGAGCACTTGGCTGAGCTCTCCTGTGTATGGGAGAGTCCGCTGAAATGGCTAAAGCATCATTTGTCCGTCAGCTATCTAATGTATATGGCCACCTTAAAGGGATCATCCAAGACTTTAACACTGATGTCCTATTTTTAGGATAGGTCATCAATGTCTGATGGTGAGGGTGGGACACCTGACACCTCCCCGCTGGTCAGCTGCTCCAGGCCAGAACTGCTCCGTTTCAGAGCTGCACAGTACAGTTCAGTTGACAGAATAAAGGCCAAGGCCAAGTACAGCACATCTGCCCTCTAGTGATTCGTATAGGGGGCGGATAGGCAGTATCCAGCCATGTCTGCCATACAGTTGACAGAGCTGTGCTGCGCAACTACAAAACTGAGTAGTTCCGGCCTGGAACAGCTGATAAGTGTGGGGTGCCGGTGTCGCACCTGCACCGATCAGACATTGATGACCTCTCCACAGGCGGCCATCACACACTACGATTTTGTGAGCGATCACACCTACGATCTCAGGGGTGCGCATACATGGACAACATCATTAGTGAGGTGTCACATGTATAGATAACGTTCAGGACACAGCAGCGATGTTACGTGCAGGGATCGTTCACACAACCAGCGACCGATGCTTGTCAATGATGTGAGTAGGCGAAATCGTTAAGGAGATCGTTATGGCGGTGTCACACAGAACGACGCAGCAGATTGGATGACCGACATCGTCTGATTTGGGGGTCCGGATCTCATATCTGTGATGAACGATCTGACCACTCATCGCTTGTAAGATCGACCTGTCAAACGCAACATCGTCGTTAGAGCGACGGAAAATCTGTGACGTTTCAGCGATATCTTTACAGATATTGTAGCGTGTGATGGCCCCCTAAGGACAAGTCATCAATATAGAAGTTTCCGAAAACCCCTTTAAGTGTGACGTCTTGCCTCTAAACACATTAATGCTCCACAATTGAAGAGATCCTAACTATCATTTCACTTTCACTTGGGGGGGGGGGGGGGGGGGGACTAGGGTGATATAGCAGTATTACGCACACACACAGGTTTTATATATATATGAATGTGAATGTGAAAAAATTCTTGCAGCACACAGCTACTCCCAATGATGTACAAATGCTACAAGCTATATGTGTTTGAGGAAAAAGTTTAAAAACTTACGTTTTTTTCAAAAAACTCAAAAATTCTAATTTTTTATTTCTGAAGTTCTTGGTACATACATTGGCCAATGTCTGCTTGCTCATCAACTGCGACAAAGTGACTTCAGGTCTGATGAGTCCTACTCTGATATCCCTATCCTCCTTGTCCACCCCCCACTTCTCAGAGTAGGACTCATCAGACCTGAAGTCACTTTGTCGCAGTTGATGAGCAAGCAGACATTGGCCAATGTATGTACCAAGAACTTCAGAAATAAAAAATTAGAATTTTTGAGTTTTTTGAAAAAAACGTAAGTTTTTAAACTTTTTCCTCAAACACATATAGCTTGTACAAGAAAGAGGAAATTGAGAGTTCTACAGCCCAGGTATCTAGACCACGTATTTGCTGTCCACACCAGTGTATTTTGCAAAATAGTATTTTATTCAATGCAGTGGATACAGTAAATGAACGTGTACAAGGTAACGAATGACAAGGATACAAGACTAAGAGGGAGACAAATGACAGGTGGGCAAGACAGGCAAGGACTGTGTATAGGGTTCAGAGGGGTAGTAAAGTGACATGTGCTAAAGTGCATAGATCCGGGTAAGGTGCGGTTCAACTAAATAAATGTAGCATTTCCCTGATCTAGACAACATAAAGTGCACAGTAGTAGCTTACCCATAAACCTCGTCAGGGGTCCCTGTCAGATCTGCCCACCGGTCCAGTAGCCCCGACACGTGTTTCGCGTCGGCTGCTTCGGGGGGCTAGTGGTCCACTAGCCCCCCGAAGCAGCCGACGCGAAACACGTGTCGGGGCTACTGGACCGGGAAATGCTACATTTATTTAGTTGAACCGCACCTTACCCGGATCTATGCACTTTAGCACATGTCACTTTACTACCCCTCTGAACCCTATACACAGTCCTTGCCTGTCTTGCCCACCTGTCATTTGTCTCCCTCTTAGTCTTGTATCCTTGTCATTCGTTACCTTGTACACGTTCATTTACTGTATCCACTGCATTGAATAAAATACTATTTTGCAAAATACACTGGTGTGGACAGCAAATACGTGGTCTAGATACCTGGGCTGTAGAACTCTCAATTTCCTCTTTCTTGTACAATGTGTTCTGAGTAGTCTGCCCTTTAACATGGTCATACCCGGTCCCTCCTTTCTATAAACACATATAGCTTGTAGCATTTGTATATCATTGGTAGTAGCTGTGTGCTGCAAGAATTTTTTTCACATTATATGACCCTGCGTCTTTGCTTGCACCAGTTCACATTTGTCTTTGAGTGCTGTGCAGTTTTGTTTTTTTTTTCATATATATATATGCATTTTTATACAGATAGATAGATGGATAGATAGAGGGATGGATAGCTAGTGGGATAGATAGAGAGATAGGTAGACACCGTAGATAGATACCGCAGATAGATAGATAGATAGATAGATAGATAGATAGATACCTTAGATATATTGATAGAAACTGTAGATACACAGTAACATTGATTTATTGCACCCGGACAATTATATGATGACTCATGTATGTAGCAGAGCTGAGTTTGTCATTTGATGAGCCATATTCTTCTCCTCTAGTTTTTCCCATAGGACGCTGAGCAAACCTTCACCATACACTACACTACACTGTCACCATAATGCCATGTAAAATCCAGCTCTGCTACATCTGTGTGTATACACCATACAATCCATCCTTCAGGGTTGTCCCTGCCATCAGCATAGATAATAACAGCAGCATTAAAGGTTCAGTCTGTCTCCAGCAGTATGGACACCGGCTTCTTATTGCATTTCAATGAGTAAAAGTTGAGAAGTGAAGTGTCCATTTGTTTCTCTGCATTGATCCTTTGTCTTCTTGTATCATCCCGGTTGGGTGCAGGATCCTTTTGTGGAGCTGTCAGGCAGGGAAGGTGTTAACTGATGCAGGGGAGGGGGGTTATGTCTAGCATTGAAATCCTAATAGATATGTCTAGACAGGCTTTTGGAAATTCCTGTGACTGCAGAATGGGAACAGATGTACCAAAATAGACATTCTACCCACCTAGGCACCCGCTCCTCTGTGCCATCTTCCGCCACTCTGCTGTGCCATTAGTTTAAATTATTTGTACTTGCAGATTTGTGTGCAGATGTCTGTGCAGTCTATGGGCAGATGGGTATATAAGTTGTCATTATAATGCCGCCATGCCCTGGCACCTCTCATCTTACTCTTCTTCATAGATCTAACATCACTGCTGCACCTTGTGCCAGGCTATATGGGTGCCAACTATATGGTCATAGCTTAGACTTGGTTCCTGGAATAACAGGCACCCAGCTTCCCAGGCAAATTTGTTCAGCCATATGATCAGTGGCGCAATTGGAAGCTCAGGGGCCCCGATGCACAAGCTCCAATGGGGCCCCCAATTATTGCAAGTCTTAAATAGTAATAGTCATTTTCTATAGACCAAAGGGACTTTTGGGGCCCCCTAGGCTCCAGGGCCCGGGTGCGATTGCAACCCCTGCACCTATTGTAGGTATTCCCCTGCATATGGATTTTATCACTCCACAGCTCCATGACTATTTACTGTGGAAAACTGAGCGGAGAATGTTAACGTGGCCCACTGGCAGACGCAGACAGATGTGGGCCTCTGCGCAAGAACAGTATAGAGGCCCTTTACAGGCCAAGAGCTGATCAAAATGCACAATTCCAGCTGTCTTGGAGGTAGAAATGGCCCCCTGACCTCTCGGGTCCCTGTGTGCTGCACATGAGTCAGGCCAGCAGGGAAGGGGTTACTCGGAACAGGGATGGCGGGGAGAGAATCACGGCTGGTCGGTTCCCGATTCCATGCCCTGGACCCTTAATAGCTGATGGGGGTGATGATGATGATGGATGATACGTGTGGTACCTGGTAATCGGTTACCAGCACTGCGGCTGGACGCTGAGGTGATGGTGAAGCAGCTTTGGTAGTACAGCTCCCCACAGGCGGAGCTTTTACCTCAGGGCAGCGGGGTGGATGAGGGGAGTAGTAGTCCTTGGCTCTGTGGTGCTGCAGGAGCCTTCCGGGCGACGGATTAAAGGAGGAGACCAGATCAGCTCAAACCATTCTTTACTGGTATCAGATGATAACGGTACAGTCTGGCTCACCGGGGGTTGTAGCCGCGGATTTTGGAGGCTTTTCCAGAGTCTGTCAGAGGTGTCTCCACAATAACTTTCTTGGTCTGTGTTTTGCTTTAGCTCTCCTGTCAACCACACTAAAGAGCCCGATCGCCGATCCCCAGGTCTGTTACTTCTGACCTCTTTCCGGTACGGACAGGAGTGGTGAGAAGAGAATCCCTCCCGTCACCGGTATTTAGTCCTTTCCCTTGTTAGTGTCTTGGACCTACTTTGGGACAGAGGTGGGATTTAGTCTTGTGGTGCTGTGGCTCCTACTTTAGGCCCACAGCCTGCCGGCCTTCGGTTTGGGATGAACCATTAACAAACCGCCTCGGTCCCGCTTTACCGGTGTTGACCTGGACTCTCCAGCCGGCTCAACCAGTCCTGGAGTGGCCCCCTTCATTGTCTGGGTCCCCTTTCTCCTTAGAGGTGCCCTCCTGTCATGACCGCAGGGTCCCTTGCGTCCGTCTGTGCTCCTCTTCTGTCACCGTCTGACTGACTACTGTCTGTAGCTGTCACTCACGTCTTCCCGTTCTTCTAGGCTCCACCCCCCTGGGACCTACTGAATACCAGTCCCCTGTGCTAAGGTGTCCTATGAGCATGTTTTGGGTGCAGACTCTGTATTTTCCTCCTCATCCACGTCTACGGAGGCACTACACCTTCTGTTTGGGGTGCAGCACCTCCCTGTGGCATCCCTCCAGAGGGGCGCCACACACAGGCTGCACCAATGCTATGTCTGCCCCTGATCTATAGGGCCACCTAACCTCTCAGGCTCCTGCGCGGCTGCACCAATGATATATCTGCCCCTGACCTCTTGGGACTCCTGACCACTCGGGCCCCTGTGCGGCTACATCAATGATATATCTGCCCCTGACCTTGGGACGCCTGAACTCTCAGGCCCCTGTGTGGCTGCACCAATGATATGTCTCCCCCTGACCTCTTGGGGCCCCCTGACCTCTCAGGTCCCTGTGTGACTGCACTAATGATATATCTGCTCCTGACCTCTTGGGGCGCCCTGACCTCTCAGGTCCCTGTGTGACTGCACTAATGATATACCTGCTCCTGACCTCTTGGGGTCCCCTGACCTCTCGGGTTCCTGTGTGCTGCACCGGCTGCACCAATGCTATGTCTGCCCCTGACCTCTCAGGCCCCTGTGCAGCTGCACCAATGATATATTTGCCCCCTGACCTCTCAGGTCCCTGTGTGACTGCACTAGTGATATATCTGCTCCTGACCCCTTGGGGCCCCCTGTCCTCTCAGGTCCCTGTGTGCTGCACAGGCTGCACCAATGATATGTCTGCCCCTGACCTCTAGGGCCACCTGACCTCTCGGGCTCCTGCGCGGCTGCACCAATGATATATCTGCCCCTGACCTCTTGGGACTCCTGACCTCTCGGGCCCCTGTGTGGCTGCACCAATACTATGTCTCCCCCTGACCTCTAGCGACCCCTGACCTCTCGGGCCCCTGTGCGGCTGCACCAATGACATATCTGCCCCTGACCTCTTTGACCCCTGTGCAGCTGCACCAATGATATGTCTCCCCCTGACCTCTAGGGACCCCAATCTCTCAGGCCCTTGTGTGGCTGCACTGATGATATATCTGCCACTGACCTCTTGGGGTCCCCTGACCTGTCCGGCCCTTTTGTAGCTGCACCAATGATATGTCTCCCCCTGACCTCTAGGGACCCCGATCTCTCAGGCCCTTGTGTGGCTGCCCTGATGATATATCTGCCCCTGACCTCTTGGGGTCCCCTGACCTGTCCAGCCCTTGTGTAGCTGCACAGGCTGTACCAATGATATATCTGCCCCTGACTTGGCCCATAGAGTGTCACCTATTTCTCACAAATCCCTTAGTGGCAGGATTAGGCAGAGTTGCCATTCTGGATTATGGGAAAGCTGTGATGTCGGACAAGCTGAGCGCCACTGAAGAATTTTTAACAACTTGACAACAGAAAGCGACTTCATGTTGCCTGTTGTGCCAAGACTACAACTGTTACCACCACAAACCGAAATAATCCACCGGGGGCTAATTATAAAATATTATTTTGGATGCAGATTCCCTGTTAGTCTATGAGCGAGTGATTCAGGAAATGTACAGGGTTATTATAAGTATATAATGTTTTGCAGGTGACTCCACCCAGAATGTCTCATTTATTGGTCGGTTTATCCTTGGTTTACCTGTTCAGCCATTTTTACCTTTGGATCATGTTATTATGAGATCTCCTTTCATACGTTTATGGTGACAGGTTGACATCCTTTCTCATTACTAGGATCAGTGATTCTTGGTTTTCTAGGTACCATGACCACCATCAGAACAATGAATAGGTTACAGGGATTATCCAATCATGTGACAACATTTTTTGGAAATGCTTACGGGCAGCTTACTGACACGGAAGGCTGCATGAACTGTATTGTATGAATAATCCATCCTAATGTACCCCGAATGCCCCAAAAGTTGCAGTATGTAGTATAAAATGCCTAACGAGGCTCTGTTTTATTATTTTTTATTGTTTTTATTATTATTTCAGGCCTAATTTCCAATTATAAGGATGAATGTATGAGGTATAAGCATATTGTGGGCCCCTTAGAGTGCCCATGGCAGTGCCATTTTTATTTGTACTAGGGCATTAGTGCTGTTGCTCTCCTTTCTGCATTGTTCTAATTAGTAATATGACTTACGGTATTAGTTATAGTTAATTGAATCATGTGAACAAATGTGGGATTTTGGATGTTAGGTCTCATCCTGAACCCCCTGACATGCTTGTTATCTCAAATGTATTTCTCTTCATCCAAACTTGACATCTAAACTGTGTGATAAGGCCTTCTCCTTACATTAGGGCATTACTGGCACAATACCAGCTCACCGTGTCCCCATCCATTGCCCCTTTACTAAGCAACCACAATGCCTGTATAAAAGTGCCCAACACAGTACAACCTCAGTACTATCTCACTGTGCCCCCATCCAATGCCATCCTACATGAGCAGTCACAATGCCTGTATGAAAGTGCCCAACACAGTCCCTTCTCACATTGCCCCTATCTTTATGTCTTACAGTGCCCCTGATTGTGCTGAACACATGCCAAGTGCCAACCAGTGCCTGCCCATAGAACCAACAGCAGTGCCTCTGATAAGTGTGATAAGTCCTTCTCCTCACATTAGTGCATTACTGGCACAGTACTATCTCACTAAGCCCCCACCCACTGCCTACCTACATAAGAAGTGCCTCTGTGACAATGCCCAACACAGTACGCCCACAGTCCCTTCTTGCTGAGCCCCATCTTTATCTTCTGCAGTTCCTCTGACAGTGCTGAACACATGCCAACCAGTGCCTGCCAACAGAACCAACAGCAGTGCCCCTGTAAGAACTATGCTAGCCATGGTGCCTGCAACCAATGCCATTTTAGACTACTAGCTACAATTCCTAGATGCCAGCCACAGTACCCCCTTATGGCGTCCCAGCATTAGTTGCAGTGCCTGCATTATCTATTTGCAACGTATTTTCTTTCTTACATAGCGCCAACATATTCTGCAGCGTTGCAGCACAGTGCCACCACCCCCATGACAATGCTGTGGCAGATTACACTGCTCGCTGCCAACCACAGTGCCCCTACCATTGCCTCCTTACAGTACCTACTGTTGTGCCCTAATTAATTCCTTTATTACACTGCACAGTGCCCTTTCTAGAGGGGCCTCCCAAGCAGCACCAGTTCTTGCAGTGCCCATCCCTACATAGCTTATGTCCCTGATATGGTCTGGTGTTGTCTATGCCAGCTAGGACTGATGGGTACATGATGATGTCATTGTGGCACGGTGGTGGCCCAATGAGCCCATCTATGCCAGGTGCTTTCATCATCCATATTCTATTCATTGTTTATTACAAGAAAATGATATATTCCATTTGCAAAATCTCAAGTCTATACACAAGTCTTGTATTTATGGTTTGCAAATCTTGCAATCTATGCATGAAATAACCCTTAAAGGAAGGGTGTATGATACTTTTGTATGTTGTATGTTGTATGTATGTGCTGTGTATGATACTTGTATGTATGTTGTTTGTATGTGCTGTGTATGATACTTGTATGTTGTATGTATGTGCTGTGTATGATACTTGTATGTTGTATGTATGTGCTGTGTATGATACTTGTATGTATGTTGTTTGTATGTGCTGTGTATGATACTTGTATGTTGTATGTATGTGCTGTGTATGATACTTGTATGTTGTATGTATGTGCTGTGTATGATACTTGTATGTATGTTGTTTGTATGTGCTGTGTATGATACTTGTATGTTGTATGTATGTGCTGTGTATGATACTTGTATGTTGTATGTATGTGCTGTGTATGATACTTGTATGTATGTTGTTTGTATGTGCTGTGTATGATACTTGTATGTTGTATGTATGTGCTGTGTATGATACTTGTATGTTGTATGTATGTGCTGTGTATGATACTTGTATGTTGTTTGTATGTACTGTGTATGATACTTGTATGGATGTTGTTTGTATGTGCTGTGTATGATACTTGTATGGATGTTGTTTGTATGTGCTGTGTATGATACTTGTATGTTGTTTGTATGTGCTGTGTATGATACTTGTATGTTGTATGTATGTGCTGTGTATGATACTTGTATGTTGTATGTATGTGCTGTGTATGATACTTGTATGTTGTATGTATGTGCTGTGTATGATACTTGTATGTTGTATGTATGTGCTGTGTATGATACTTGTATGTTGTATGTATGTGCTGTGTATGATACTTGTATGTTGTATGTATGTGCTGTGTATGATACTTGTATGTTGTATGTATGTGCTGTGTATGATACTTGTATGTTGTATGTATGTGCTGTGTATGATACTTGTATGGATGTTGTATGTATGTGCTGTGTATGATACTTGTATGTTGTATGTATGTGCTGTGTATGATACTTGTATGGATGTTGTTTGTATGTGCTGTGTTTGATAGTTTTATCTTGAAAGGCATCACCCATTGAGAACTCCCAGATTTTAATATTTTTTTTTTATGTATCTTGAAAAATTCTTCACTTTTAATAGCCTCCAAGTTTCCCAAACCTCCCTCTATTGGGCAGATAAGTTTTTACAGGACACTGCGCCTTTAAGAAGTGGACCCTCCCACCTGTGCTGCTGATTGGCTGCCGCTCCTGTCAATCCCAGTCTCTTCCCCTCCCTCTCCCCCCCCCCCCCTCTTGCAGTGAAGGGCAGTCCCAGTCTGGCGCTGACGTCACGGCCCGTCTGGCTGCCTGGGGTTGGATCCGGCTGCAAGGCAATCTCCTTGGACTTGAGGAGGGGGAAGGAAGGCAGGACTGGGACCTGAGTGCTCCTTCCACAGAG
Source organism: Allobates femoralis (assembly GCA_033576535.1). Taxonomy (NCBI): domain Eukaryota; kingdom Metazoa; phylum Chordata; class Amphibia; order Anura; family Aromobatidae; genus Allobates; species Allobates femoralis. The sequence continues at coordinate 416,825,930 of JARQOC010000006.1, read as the reverse complement.
CCAGCCTGGGAGTGGAGTGTGGACTTGTCCTCTAAGGCTGGAGCTCACTCTCCTCAGTCCCAGTGTAGAGGGCAGGAGCTGGGGATTGCCACCAAGTAACTCTGCACTCCAAGCTCCAGCAGGAGCAGCACCAGCAGCCCCCAATGTTCCAGCAGAAGAGCAGCAGCCCTGAGCCCTGTGGCCCCCAGTGACTGAGAGCCTCTTCCCCAGGAGTTCCCCCTCTTTAATGTATGACTTGATGGGTTTGAACAGCACCAGCTCTGCCATCCAGTCCAATGTCTCCTGCTCCTGCAACTGCAAGAGGTCCTTGTTCCAAAGCATGGAGATCAGTGAGTACCCTGTACCTCTGTACCCCTGTGCCTGTACCCTGTACCCCTGTACCCTGTACCCCTGTACCCTGTACCCCTGTACCCTGTACCCTGTACCCCTGTACCCTGTACCCCTGTGCCTGTACCCCTGTGCCTGTACCCTGTACCCCTGTGCCTGTACCTCTGTACCCCTGTGCCTGTACCTCTGTACCCCTGTGCCTGTACCCTGTACCCCTGTGCCTGTACCCCTGTGCCTGTACCCTGTACCCCTGTCCCTATACCTTGTGCCCTGTACCCCTGTGCCCTGTACCCCTGTGCCCTGTACCCCTGTGCCCTGTACCCCTGTGCCTGTACCCCTGTGCCTGTGCCCTGCTCTGGGGGTGGTGGCAGCTTCTTGGCACTTGTGCTGCCTGTACAGAAACTTTTCCTGGAGTTGGCTGTACATTGTGTAGTATAGAGGAGGGAGGGGGCTGCTCTATCTGCAGCCTCAGCTCTGCTCATTAGTCCTCATACTTTCTGTCTCTTCTTCTTACATTGTTGCCTTTGTCTTATTGTTTCCAGGTTTATTGTCCACATTTGTGTCTCTTATTTTATCATTTTTATGTGTTTTGATGTAAATTCCCTGAATCTCCCCCATATACTCAGCAACTTAACCATTTCATGGAGCAGCTTGTCAGTGTCAGAAGGGTCTAGGTTCTTGGAAGACGGATATGAACTCCTCAGTCTCCTTCGTTAACCTGCCTTGGTGGAGCACTGAAGCCCCCTTTGGTTTTGTGTCTTAGGGTAGAGGAGGATTGTTGGGTTATTTTTGTTTCTTTTAGATCCTCTGAACCCCCCCCCCCCCCCCCTGCAGACTCTTCAGCTCTTATTGATGTAGACCCCCATCCAGAGCTCGGCAGCCCAGTGGACCCCTTCCACAGCCTTATAGATGGTCTCGCGTCCCAATTAGAGCCCTGTGAACCGCATTCGCTATGTTTTTTTGTAGGACCCCCCCCCCCCCCCCTCCTTTTTCACCACATTTAAAGCCCTTTAGATCCCACTTGAGTTCTACGGTTTTCCGTTTCTTCTCGTCTCTGTAGACCCCATTCACTGCTTTTTAACTATTGCAAATCGGCACAGTCCTGTAGACCCCCATGCACAGTCCTGTAGACCCCCATGCACAGTCCTGTAGACCCCCATGCACAGTCCTGTAGACCCCTATCATACAGCCTTGTAGACCCCTATCATACAGCCTTGTAGACCCCTATCATACAGCCTTGTAGACCCCTATCATACAGCCTTGTAGACCCCTATCATACAGTCTTGTAGACCCCCATGCACAGTCCTGTAGACCCCCATGCACAGTCCTGTAGACCCCTATCATACAGCCTTGTAGACCCCCATGCACAGTCCTGTAGACCCCTATCATACAGCTTTGTGGACCCCCATGCACCGTCCTGTAGACCCCTATCATACAGCCTTGTAGACCCCCATGCAAAGTCCTGTAGACCCCTCTCATACAGATTGATGCCCTGCAGCACTGTAGACCCCCATGTACAGTCCTGTAGACCCATCACAGATTATTGATCCCCTGCATCTTTGTAGACCATCTTGCATAGTTCTGGAGATCCCTATTCTACAAATTATTGATGCCCTACAGTTTTATAGACCCCCCCCAAGTACAGTTCTGTAGACCCCAATCATACAGATTATTGAAGCCCCGAGTTTTGTAGACCCCCCCCCCCCACCAATGTACAGTCCTGTAGACCCCCCCCCCCCACCAATGTACAGTCCTGTAGACCCCCCCCTCATGTACAGTCCTGTAGACCCTTATCATACAGCTTTGTAGACCCCCATGTACAGTCCTGTAGACCCCCATGTACAGTCCTGTAGACCCCTATCATACAGCTTTGTAGACCACCATGTACAGTCCTGTAGACCCCTATCATACAGTCCTGTAGACCCCTATCATACAGTCCTGTGGACCCCTATCATACAGTCCTGTAGACCCCCATGTACAGTCCTGTAGACCCCCATGTACAGTCCTGTAGACCCCCATGTACAGTCCTGTAGACCCCCATGTACAGTCCTGTAGACCCCCATGTACAGTCCTGTAGACCCCCATGCACAGTCCTGTAGACCCCTATCATACAGCTTTGTAGACCCCTATGCACAGTCCTGTAGACCCCTATCATACAGCTTTGTAGACCCCCATGCACAGTCCTTTAGATCCTCATGTACAGTCCTGTAGACCCCCATGCACAGTCCTGTAGACCCCCATGCACAGTCCTGTAGACCCCTATCATACAGTCCTGTAGACCCCTATCATACAGTCCTGTAGACCCCCATGTACAGTCCTGTAGACCCCCATGCACAGTCCTGTAGACCCCTATCATAAAGCTTTGTAGACCCCTATGCACAGTCCTGTAGACCCCTATCATAAAGCTTTGTAGACCCCTATGCACAGTCCTGTAGACCCCCATGCACAATCCTGTAGACCCCTATCATACAGTCCTGTAGACCCCTATCATACAGGCCTGTAGACTCCTATTATTCAGCTTTGTAGACCCCTATCATACAGCTTTGTAGACCCCCATGTACAGTCGTGTAGACCCCCATGTACAGTCGTGTAGACCCCCATGTACTGTCGTGTAGACCCCCATGTACTGTCGTGTAGACCCCTATCATACAGTTTTGCAGACCCTCACAACCCTTCACACCTTCTCCATAACCCTGTAGACCCTAATCTGAAGACCCCTTACAGCCCTAAATCTTTGTATTAAGTTACAAAGTCCCCCCCCCCACACACACACTTTTCCTAGCACTTCTTGTCCATATTGTTGTCCCACATTATTCCCCCCCCCCCACACACACACACACACACATATCCTCAGCTGCCGGAGTCTGCGACACTGACACAACGTCGCCAAAAATGTAATTTCTTTTTTTTTCTTTTGCGCATAAACTCTTCCATCCAGTGGATTAATCACCTTTTCCTAAGAGCGAGGAATGCAGTGTAGGGATTTGTGCACCCCAGGGGTGACTGACTGCCGCACCAGCCCATGTCACATAGGGAACTTCAAATACAATGTGAACTTGCTGAATGTCTTTATGAGTTCTCCCAGGAAGCCGGGAATTTACTGCGTAAGTTTTAATAGCGTGAGACGAGACGTTTCCTATAGCCGCAGCCGGGATTTAATGTCCCTGCACTGAAGTTTAAAAGGGATTATGGTGACTGCACCAAAACATTTGGGAGCTGGGAGGAAGAGGGGGCATCCCAGGAGGCGCAGACACCAGGCACAGCTCTGCCCTTGGCCGAGGAGACCCCATAAACATTTCATTAGGTGAATGTTTCATGTGGGTAGATATCGCAATTTGTCGCACTCTCTGTTGTCAGCTTTGGGTTGAGAATACCTTATTCTAGTCATTCTGGATTACAAAGCATTGCCGGAGTAATGGAATTGTGTAAGGTTAATATAGGTGACACAATAGGGATCTATATGATGAGACAGCTGGGGATGTGGGGTATTCTGAAGTGTTATATTACTTTGAGGCTGGGGGAGCTTAATATAGAAAGTGATTATTGATCACTAAAATATAAAAAAATGATAATATATACATATATACATTTTTTTTCATGGCGCAGTGGATGATGGAGGTTGGTATCTTCATAGATGTAGTAGTCCTAAAGACTGCAGCCATAGGTGGTGTAAGAATCAGTGGAGTCTGTCATCTTTACATATACACAATCATGTCGTACCCATATAGATGGATATAATGTTCTCTTAGTACTATGCTTGTGTATATATTGTATGATGTCTGTATATAGATGTCTGGGCACATGTATGTAGCTACCGTATGTATATGTGAACCTCTCTGTGGATAGACATGTATGTATAGTATGATCCCTGGCTGTGTGGAAATGTCCGTCTGTACATGTACCGTATATGTGGTGTTGGTTGTGTGTAGATGTATGTGCCCCACTATATATCTTTCTATGGAGATGGTTGTATCCCTGTGTATATACACATGTGTGCGTGTGTTTATGGACATAGGTGTCACTCTCTGTATATACAGAATGTAGATATATACACATGTGTACATATGAAGATGGATGTATCCCTGTCTGTATGCAGTGTGTGTACATATGGAGATGGCTGTATTCCTGTTTGTATACAGGTATGTATATCTGTGTGTATATGAAGATGGCATTATTCTTGCCTTTTTCAGGTGAGTATATTTCTGTGGATATCTGTGTATATGGAAGTGTCGTATAACTGTCTGTCTGTATACATGTGTATATCTCTGTCTATAAGGAGCTGGTTTTATCCCTTTCTGTCTGTATACAGGAGTGTATATCTGTGTGTATGGAGCTGTCGTACGCTGTCTCTGTATATTGGTGTGGATATCTCTATATGGAAGTTTCATATCCCTGTCTCTGTATACAGGTGTATCCCTGTGTGGATGGATGTGTGTATATAGAGGTGTCATGTCTCTATACAGGTGTATACCTGTGTGGATGGATGTGGATATGGAGGTGTCGTATTCCTGTCTCTGTATACAGGTGTGTATACCTGTGTGGATGGATGTGTATACAGAGGTGTCTTATCCTTGTCTCTGTATACAGGTGTGGATGGATGTGTATATAGAAGTGTTGTGTCTCTGTATATAGGTGTATACCTGTGTGGATGGATGTGTATATAGAGGTGTCTTATCACTGTCTCTATATACAGGTGTGGATGGATGTGTATGGAGTTTACCTGTGTGGATGGATGTGTATATAGAGGTGTTGTATTCTGTCTCTGTATACAGGTGCGGATGGATGTGTGTATGGAGTTTACCTGTGCGGATGGATGTGTGTATGGACCTGGTTGCCTTTCTGTGTATATCCATCTCTGTATATGACATTCCAGTAGGATTTCTCATTGGTGGAGGCAGTAGCGCCGTCCCTGTCATGGTCTGTCTATGGTCTGATGTCCGTTGACTCAGTGATGACTGTAGGACGGAGCCCGGGAATATATGAGTCAGGATACACGGGGTAATGACTTGCGGCAGACGCTCTGTAAGCAGGAGATGCCATCACTTTCCCCTACAGGTGAAGTGTTCGGAGCGTCTCCTGCTTTTTGTCGTCTTCCGGGGACGGACTTCTCTTTGGAATCGGTTTCTTGTTGTTTTTTATGGATCTCGCCGGCTGAGTTTTGCTGCGCTTCGTCCTCGGTGATTGTGGCAGATGTGACTGGTCAGGGGGTTCACGTCTGTATCACATTGTCTATGAGGATGAAGCAGAGCTGAGTTTGCCTCTCGGTACCAGTCGCTCCTCTTTGGGGTCTTACATAGGACTGCTGACAATCCATTTACAATACAGAATTGTAACTTGCTGCCCAAAAGGGCAGAGTTAGTGACAAATCCAGCTCTGCTACATGTGAACATTATGTATAATCATGGTTATGCCACACATATCAATTCATACATATGTCTCAGCCCTAGATGGAGAGCACCAATGTAAAGCGTCGCCATAACAACTGTAGTTTATATCCTATAATATGCAGATTTACTGCCCGATGTTACTGTAAAACGGAATAATCCAGCCCGGACCGGGATCCCAAATTTGTCTTTCAGCTTTGTGAAAAAATGTCCATGGTGATGCAGCAGAGCTGAGTTTGTCACCTGACACAACCTCTCTCTCAAAGCACAGACTTCCTACAGTGCTCCATAGCAGCGTCACTAACTCTGCTGCATTATCTAATGGCCGGAGACTGAAATGACAAATTCAGCTCTGCTACATGTGTGCCAGACTAAATGTCTCAGATGTGAAGTAACAGGTTAAAATGGTGTCTGATGCTTCAGTCTTATTACATGTGTCCCCCATGATGCCTTATAGGGTGTTGCATAAGTCTTCCAACATCCCCCTTCATTCCTGTCAAGGTCATCAGGATGAGAAAATTGTCAAAAGTCATCAACTATAGTCATTACTATAGAAGTGGGTCCAGCCGTATGGGTATGCTCAGCCCCGTCAGAGACCTCCTCACTCTGAAGTCATGGATCGCGCTTCCTATGGAGTTGCGTTCAATGTCACTGACCCCCGATCCTTTATAGACTCCCGTCCCCCCCATCTGTAGAGGGGATTTCTTCCTAATCTTCCTGTTAGCCGCTGCTCTCGGGAATGAATGAAATTGCGATTTTACAGTAAAATAATTTTGCAGATCTTTGATAAATATGTGCATAGGAATAGAGAATCGGGGGCGGGGGGGTCTGGCCATAGATGTAATGATTTGTCCCTGTAACTGATGTTTAACCCCTTCAGGTCCTATATTAATAGGACGTGATCCATTATGGTGCCAATCAGAGTGATTTGCGCCACTCTACGACTCTGCCGCTCCATGCACGGCGCTGCGGCATTCTGCGCGGTCTATCAGTAACTTTGTTTTAGAAATTCTGTGTACGGTAGTCTTCGTTCCTGATGCACATTGATGAGCCTTGGGCATCCATGACCATGGTAGGTGCCCCTACCCCTCTATCCCTAGGTTACCCCTTTGATAGGTGCCGACCTCTGCCTGTCGGGAGCACCCCATAAGACCTGCCATATTGGCCATGCTCTGACCCAGTCGTCTAGACGTCACCATTTGGTCGTTGTCACAGTCGCTCAGATTATTTTTTTCCTCCAATGCACCAATATGGGATCTATAAGACCTGCTGCCTTATATATTCCACCCCTGACAGGTGCCATTGTCCCCAATATTCATGTTCTTCACATCCACTGGTTTTAATGTTATAGCTCCATCACTGATTTTTGATACGATTTTCAATTTATTTTTATTTCATGCTATATTTTGTATAGATAATAGAGGCTGTAGTCTATGTGCTGGTCGTCTGTGGTCCAGAGGCGCTTGCTCCCCCCCCATCAGTGGTCCAGAGGCGCTTGCTCCCCCCCATCAGTGGTCCAGAGGCGCTTGCTCCCCCCCCATCAGTGGTCCAGAGGCGCTTGCTCCCCCCCCCCCCCATCAGTGGTCCAGAGGCGCTTGCTCCCCCCCCATCAGTGGTCCAGAGGCGCTTGCTCCCCCCGCTGTCGCACTACATGCAGGTTGCTGCGTTGACTCATCGCTCTTGATTCCTCCGTCTCGATCTTCCAGGACAGCAGCATCCTGCAGACGTCTGTCTGGGTTTTTTTTTTTCCTCTCTCCTGTCTGGGGGCAAGTAATCAGACAGTGTGAGCTCCTCGCTCCTGAACAGGCTGCAGAACCTCCAAAGAGAATGCTGCCTGTAACTGCTGCAGAACCTCTTGGATAATCAAAAGATATTTTATTGCAAAGCTAACGTCATTGCTAACCCTTCACTATCATTTTACTTATCCAGCTCTGACTGGGCACTTACCCACTGCACCAGTCTATAGGTGGATTAATTCTGCTGATCACATTGTAAACCATGTATAATGGCGACTTTCATGGCGCCAAAACCACATCTGGCCAGTGAAGATTAGTCTGACGGCAAGTTTTTTTGTTTGTTTTTTTCATATAGGTCCTGGCCATTGCAGGTAAACTAGATATATCCTAAAACAACCTTTGCCTGCAATCTGTTGTTCCCTGTTATCAGCCATTTTTGGCAGGGGGAAGCTGTCTGCAGAGCAAGTGGATACCATCTATTTCTCCCTGTTATCAGTCATTTTATACTAGGTAGAGGCTGACTACTTGCCTAAGTTTACAATTTGCTCCCTGTTATCCACCAGTAGAGGCTGACTCTGTTCCCTTTTCCTATAATCTATTGTTCCCTGTTATCCGCCAGTAGAGGCTGACTCTCCTCCTTTTTCCTGTAACTATTGTTCCCTGTTATCCACCAGTAGAGGCTGACTGTCCTCACCTTTCCCATAATCTGTTGTTCCCTGTTATCCGCCAGTAGAGGCTGACAGTCCTCACCTTTCCTATAATCTGTTGTTCCCTGTTATCCGCCAGTAGAGGCTGACTGTCCTCACCTTTCCTGTCTGTTGTTCCGTTATCCGCCAGTAGAGGCTGACTGTCCTCACCTTTCCTATAATCTGTTGTTCCCTGTTATCCGCCAGTAGAGGCTGACTCTGTTCCCTTTTCCTATAATCTGTTGTTCCCTGTTATCCGCCAGTAGAGGCTGACTGTCCTCACTTTTCCTATAATCTATTGATCCCAGCTATCAATGAACTCAGGCTGCGTTGACCAAGTCTGATTGTTGTTGTACCCCATAGGATAACTGACCGATTATCCACGACCTCCCTACCCCCTTGATCCCAATATGATATTACACATCCCCACCGCTAAGACCCTCCAGAGACATCTCCATCTATTTGATGCCATCAGTCCCACTGATACAGGTGCACTATATGGCGGTATCTCCTGCTCCCGTCCTGCAGGCTTTGCTGTAGAGCTCAGGATGCGGATTCCTCTCTTGGATGCTGAGATCTGGTATCTGCTCTGCAAATCTAATTTTATCAGGAAAAGAACAGGATTTGGAACAAGAGAGAAGGGGGGGGGGGAATAAATAACCGGTTCTTGTAAGCCTAGATCTGAGATCTGCACATATGTTCCCCAACCCACGGCAGCGTGTGGTGTTATGTCACCTGTAGTTACCGTATCCTGCTAAACCGCTCCTCGCCAAGCGCTGGACGCTGCCGGGAGGAAGCAGACGTGCCACGAACACTCACCTCCAATGACCCCACTCAGAGCCGCGCTACAGCAGCCAGATTTAAAGGGATACAAGATGCATAAATAATGCCGCCATTCTGTATTCCAAACCTCGCCCCCCTAAAATGTTAAAAAAAGAGGATTGCTGGATATTAATGAACCAGGGAGTGCAGGATGAGCAGTTTGGGGTTTCTTCCTCTTCCCTGATGATGGAGCGCAGAGGCCCCCCCCCCATTTATCTCCTCCATATGTGACTGAAATCGGCTGCTCTACATCACCCCAGCATAATATACTGGCCCTTTAAATGAATTGTCTTGTACATCATGTTATCTGTGTGGTCACCTTGTATCCTGCTGTGGTTTATTGACTGTATTTAAAATGCTATAGATCAGCGCTCCAGTTATGGTCAGGAGCGTCTGCCAGGTTTTCCTTTAAACACTTTTGGTTTTTACTTATGATGCAAAAGCTGCAATATATTCATCTTCTAATAGATGTATTTCCTATGTTTTATTGTGCAAAAAGTGTTTTATTGCAAGCTCTGGTGCTAGAACCTATGTATCATAGATCTGGGGTAGTGTTGTAATATAGATATATAGGTATTGCATTAGTCTCTGAATATACAAGGGCAATGCCACTAACTTTTCAGGGAAACATTACTAAAGTAATTTTATAAGATAATGTTCAAGAATATAACTACTATAATACTGTCCCTATGTACAAGAATATAACTACTATAATACTGCTCCTATGTACAAGAATATACCTACTATAATACTGCCCTCTATGTACAAGATATAACTACTTAATACTCCTATGTACAAGAATAAACTATAAATACTGCCCTATGTACAAGAATATAACTACTATAATACTGCCCTTATGTACAAGAATATAACTACTATAATACTGCCCCCTATGTACAAGAATATAACTACTATAATACTGCTCCTATGTAAAGGATATAACTACTATAATACTGCCCCTATGTACAAGAATATAACTACTATAATACTGCTCCTATGCACAAGAATATAACTACTATAATACTGCCCCTATGTACAAGAATATAACTACTATAATACTGCTTCCTATGTAAAGGATATAACTACTATAATACTGCCCCTATGTACAAGAATATAACTACTATAATACTGCCCCTATGTACAAGAATATAATTACTATAATACTGTCCCTATGTACAAGAATATAACTACTATAATACTGCTCCTATGTAAAGGATATAACTACTATAATACTGCCCCTATGTACAAGAATATAACTACTATAATACTGCTCCTATGTACAAGAATATAACTACTATAATACTGCCCCTATGTACAAGAATATAACTACTATAATACTGCCCCTATGTACAAGAATATAACTACTATAATACTGCTCCTATGTACAAGAATATAACTACTATAATACTGCCCCCTATGTACAAGAATATAACTACTATAATACTGCCCATATGTACAAGAATATAACTACTATAATACTGCCCCTATGTACAAGAATATAACTACTATAATACGGTCCCTTTGTGTGATCACTGTATATACGGTAAACTTTATGCATTCTTTTGTATTGATCTGGTACCCTTTCTGTATACATATCCTGAGCAGCGTTGCCCGGCCCCTCTTCTCTCCATCTGTATAGCTTTTCCCATTGATTACTTTCTCTGTGATTAGTTATTTAACCTCTGGTGTCTCAGGGATAGATAAACACACAAATGCTGAGAAGGATCATAAGAGTAAGAGAATTAGCTGGAATTCGCCACGGTCTGCCAGACAATTAGTGTTTTTACTTTTCATCTTATTGTTGGAAATACAGCGCAAAAAAAGTAGATTCATCACCGGTTTAATTTTGTGGGTTTTCGCCTAATTAATAAATGTAGTAATAGGACCGGCGCGTTTCGGGAAGAACAAACCGACGATTTTAAGTCGTATCATTGATGATGATAAACTATGTAAATAATGGCTTCTCGCTTGTGAGATGAACCATAAAAAGTGGATTTATCATCCCACTGTTCACAATCGGAAAAGTGACCTAAAAGAAGCTTGGATGGAACCAAATCCTTTTTCTCGGGTGGGGAAGATTTTGTGTTTTTTTTTTTTTTTGGGTCTCGCTGTCAGAATTGGTGTTCACAGGTCAAGAGTTTCCAATATTTTAAATTGGGTGTAGTCAAGATGTTGGCGGGGGGGGGGGGTTATTTTTTTTTTTCTACATAAAGCCCCTCCCTTGAATGCCAGATGGACTTGAGTGTATTTGAGCTCAACCACAACCCCCCCTCCCCCCTCTCCCCAGTCGTCCGACCCAAATAAAAGGGACGCCATCGGAGGAATCAAAGTCTAAAAGCTCCTCCGGTCACCCCTGAAGGTCAGGGCCGATGTGCAGCCCCTTTTATAGAGCAAATCGCCCAAATCAACCCAAACAAAGTGTCTCCAGCAAACCATTCTCTGCCTCAATAGAGTATGCGGTGGAGGAGGATGCCCCTGTCACTGCTGACTAGGGCATGGGGGCTTCTTAAACTTGGCTTGACCCTTTGAGGGACTAGATAGTACTTCCCTTGGGAACCGTATCTGACAGTCACCACTAAAGGATTCCAATATTTCTTTCCACGGCCAAAGGACATGTGGCATCTTGTCCGGGGTCATCCCTAGAATCATTCTTAACAATTTTAGCCAATGTTTTTGTTTCTCGAAACTTAACTGGTGGTCAAAACCAAAGAAAAGAAAGAAAAATGAAATAAATTGCAATAGTGCATAAAGATGGGGTACTTGGTAACATTTTCATAAAAAAATGTAAAAGCCGTCCCACCGGGTCAAGGTGACCCCATCCGATCGGGATGGTCCTAACCTAACATCAAGTATTAAAAACCTTACCAGATGTCAAGTGACGTAGACATAAGGACTGAGTAGGAGAACACTGCGTTCCAGTTCAGTTTTAGGTTTTCTTAGCTGATGGTCACCTTAAAGTTTTTGGCCCGAAATGCTTCTTCTTACAAAGTCCTCCCGTAAAAATGATCTCAATCCCAAGTCTTGCTTTATATTGGAATTTTTGTATCTGGTCTTTATGGCGTCTCCTGCCAAACTAGTAAAAGCCCCAGCTGTTAACGTCTGTGTCACCTCCATATGCCATGACTTTAAGGACAAGGATCAGATCTGTGGGAAAGGTCTTTGTGAAGGTTATTAGTGAAGTTTAAAGGTCAATTGTCTTATAAACATCACAAAGGTACCGAGGGGCCGATTCTTGTCCTCCAAGTATAATTGCTGAGAGTCTTCAAAAGCGGTTTGACCCTCCCCATTTTTCCTTTCTTTTGTGGTCTGTTGGATTGTTTTGGATGCCCTTGTAATTTGGAGGCATCCTGGACATCGGGGTCAGGAGTTCAGGATTGCTCTTGTTGGGTCTGCCTCCTTGGTGCTCTCCCATTACAACTCTATTGCATATAACCATAATCCAAAAAACATTCTCAATGGACATCGCTTCAATGATCTGGCTACTAAACCTAGTGTTGGCTAAGATATGCAGAAATAACTAAAGATAATTTTTGGACCATTTTTAGAAGAACTGTCAAGATGACCTTCTAGGCACCTAGAACTACAAAGGATCCTCCAGTCCCTCTTCTTTGACGTGTCTTGGTCAGCTTGTCCTCCTTTTCTCGTCTTAATAAAGATGTCCATTTCTAAAATTTCCTACAGATTTCTCTATTCTGTAAATTTCTATCACCCAAAAATAATTACCCCCATTCTGTGCAAAAAATGGGTTGAATTCGAGCATCATCACTTCTGTTATCTTTCATATTGAGACTGTATATTCCTAGGGCATCTACCGTAGGGTCTGTGGGTAAAGGTCCCCATCCATATTTATATTTTGTATATAAGGGCCTCCCAATTACCCACCCCCTTTAATGATGATGGTGTCTGGCGAGATGAGGATCTGTTGTTCATAAGCTGCCGCCAGAGGAGTCTGTCAGTGACTTGTAGGGAACATGAGTGAGTGATCTTGAGACATGGTGTCAACTATGGGGGCCTTTTAGGTGCCTTAGGTGTCAGATGCAGTGGCAAAACTTGACGCTCATGGGCCCGATGCAAAAGCTCCAATAGGACCCCCAATTATTACAAATCTTTAACAGCAATAGTTTTTTTCTATAGGCCAAAAGAAATGTTGGGGTCCCCAGGCTCCAGGGCCTGGGTATGATTGCAACCCCTGCATGTGTTATAGTTATGCCCCTGGTCAGATGGTACGGCCAATTGTTCATCCAACAGCTTTCTCTCCTGACTCCCCCTTACACAGGAGCACTCCTGTGTTCTCTAAAGCCCCCGTCACACTAAGCGAGATCGCTGCTGAGTCACAACTTTTGTAACGCAACAGTGACCTCACCAGCGTCGTGTCAGTCGCCTGGACCATTTTTTGATCGTCGTGCTCCCGCTGGGCAGCGTGCATCGGTGTGTTTGACAGGGACAACGACCAACCACCTCAATACTACAGGTCTGAGAAACAGGGTCCCAACGACCGCCGTATCATTCCGGATCTTTGCTGCGTCGCTAGTTAGATCTGACTGTTTGACATCTCACTAGTGACCACATAGTTACGCACCAGCGATCCCTACCAGGTCGTATTGTTGTCAGGATCACTGGTACATCGCCAAGTGTGACGGTGCCCTAAGAGCGCACTACTGCAGTGGGTTGTCTCATGGAGAAAAGAAGTGAATAGTCTGAAGTCGGACATGCCAGACCCTTATCTTGTCAGGTTGTGATGTCCCTGTTACGCAAGACTGTCTGTGGGATTAGCCATTGTTAGTCTAGCTTGTTTGGGGGCCTAAAGAGACAGTCTTGCCCTTTAAAGGAATGACTGGGATCATCATTATTTATTTTTAACAAATATGGACTTTTGGGGCCCCCTAGGCTCCATTGCCTAGGTGCGACTGCAACCCCTGCACCAGTTGTAGTTATACCCCTGCTAACAACTGTTCATATGGTGTACCAGACTTGTTTCCGGTTCTCCAGACCAAACTCAGACGTGGACTATGAAACTTGTGTGTTTGCAGGACCAGGGACCTTGTTTGCTTGACCTCTGCTGCATTCAGATGAGGCTCTGCAGACCCCCGTTCTTTGAGTTGAAGGGGATCCCAGCAGCCGGACTTCCAGCAATCAGGAATTTGGGCTATAGCTACAAACCATTAATAGTTTACCTTGGATTTGAAAAAACATGGCTACTTTCTTACATGAAAACAGTGCCTCACCTGTCCTCAGGTTGAGTGTGGTATTGCAGCTCAATCACTTTCAATTTAATTGAACTGGGTTGCAATTCTATACTGGAAACCAATTGGCAACTGGTGCTGTTTCTGGAACATAGGAGACATTTTATTTTTCTAATCCTGGACTACCCCTTTAAGACGTCTTACCCATAAATGTAGTGAATGACTGTCAGACGGTGGTTACTGGGAGCAGATTGTAAGGAGTTGGAGGCTTACGAGCCGCAGACTGTCTCTCTGCTTCCTTTCTTTCTCTGCGGCCCCTGGGAGGACAGAATACTGGATATTGTATCGGTCGTATTAATTTTGCATCCCGATGAACCCACTTTTACACGACTTTGTACAAACACGTCTGGCGCTCTTTGTTCCTTTTGCTTCGCCCCTAATTGATCTCTGTAAAAGCCCAAAGGTTTATTCTTGCGGAAAGCATGATTCATTTATCGGTGTCTCCTCCGGCCCCGCAGATCTTCCTGTAATTTCAAACCAGTCATATAAGCTGGAGTGATTTGCAGCCGTGTACCCAGGATAGATGGTCAGCTCTCCGGTCAAGACCCTGCTGGGAATTGGGTGCAAGGTAGAATTTAGGAAATCGTGGCTTTTTTTCTTTTCTTTCCTTTAAAAAAACAGCGCTACCATGGCTCACAGGTTGTATGTGGTATTACAGCTTATTCTCTTAATTGAAATGAACCCAGGGCAGACATTGTGCTGTTTTTTTTTGTTTTTTTTTCTTCTAAACTAATGGTTTTCTATCCCTCTGATCTTATTCTAAAGATCCTCCTCCCCTTAGGGTGTGTTTTCAAAGTGTGTTTTGGTGTTTCTTTTTTTTTAATGTGGATATAAAGGGTATTTGAAGCTGTTTTAGATGTGGAAATGCTGCAAATTTGACTTCTAGATCAATTGAGGCAAGAAAAAAACAAAAACACTCCAAGGCTACGTGCACACGGCTGAAAAAACTATCAGAGAATGCTCAAAAAATTCTTCGTTCAATGTATAAATGACTTAATAAATTGTAGAAGTGACTTAAGCGTCTTCTGCATGAAAGTGCCAAAAAGTTTGACAATTTCTGAATTTTTTTTTTCTTTTCTTTTGGACTTTTTCAGCAAATCCGCTCCAAAATTCACATCAAATTCTGCTTCCAACACTTGTTGATTTGGATTTTGAAGCAGATGGTATCAAAATCCTCATGTAAAAATAAGTCTTTGAACCTACACTTAGTAGGTATGTGTAGAAACAAAGCTGAGACAGAAAAAAGTAATGTGAACACGCCTGTATAGCAAGTTCACTACCAACGCCAAATTGTATGAAATAACAACTAGAAAACAAAAAGTGTCTCCAAAAACCTTGCAATAAAAAAGTAAAAGCTAAAGCTACAAGGGTACTAGGTACATACATTTTCTGCAAAAAAACATAGTACTTTAAGCCATTCCACAGCGACCAAGTGACCCTCTTTGGATCAGCCCCTACACTAGCATTTCACTGTGACATGGTGACCCTCTTCAGAATGGCCCCTACACTAGCATTTCACTGTGACAAGGTGATCCTCTTCATTAGACGTGAAAGGTGACCCTCTTCATTCCACCGCGACAAGGTGACCCTCTTCATTGCACTGCGACAAGGTGACCCTCTTCATTGCACTGCGGCAAGGTGACCCTCTTCATTGCACCGCGGCAAGGTGACCCTCTTCACTGCACCGCCACAAGGTGACCCTCTTCACTGCACCGCCACAAGGTGACCCTCTTCACTGCACCGCCACAAGGTGACCCTCTTCACTGCACCGCCACAAGGTGACCCTCTTCACTGCACCGCACAAGTGACCTCTTCACTGCACCGCCACAAGGTGACCCTCTTCACTGCACCGCCACAAGTGACCTCTTCACTGCACCGCCACAAGGTGACCCTCTTCACCGCACCGCCACAAGGTGACCCTCTTCACTGCACCGCCACAAGGTGACCCTCTTCACTGCACCGCCACAAGGTGACCCTCTTCCTGCACGCCACAAGGTGACCCTCTTCATTGCACCGCCACAAGGTGACCCTCTTCACTGCACCACCACAAGGTGACCCTCTTCACTGCACCGCCACAAGGTGACCCTCTTCATTGCACCGCCACAAGGTGACCCTCTTCATTGCACCGCCACTAGGTGACCCTGTTATTTTTATTTGGTATTTGGAGACTCTTTACACACACTTTTTTTTTTTTGTGTTCTAATTGTTATTTCACTTAGTAGGTATGATCAGGTTTCAATGTGTTTTCCGCATGTAAATCGTTGTCAAATATTTTTTTTTTTTTCTGTCCTTGTGAACATAACCTGAGATTAAAATAAAAAACCCTTCATTGAGTCACTTATTGGGACAGTTGCCTGACATCTAAGGCTGGATTCACACTTGCGTTCAGGTGTGATCAGGCTGAGGATGCGTCTGACCACATCCGGAATTGTTTGTGCCGTCACACGGTATTGTAGCTGATCGGAGTGTCGAATGAGGCAAAAAAACTGCTGCGGTTGTATCCATTTTTCTGCCTGATTTGTTGGAAAGTTGAAACGTAACATACGACATGCCTAACAGGAGGGTGTTGGGAGAGGAGCTGGGCATGCTCAGAGTGAAAGCCAGATCTTCCCCTGGCCAGATCACACTAATTGAAGCCCATTCTAGTTTTGCAGCAACCGGTGACATCAGGTTTTTTTAACAAGCCGCGAAATCGCAACATTGTGTGGCCAGGGAGGGGGTAAGGATCCGGCAGAAACCTTATGCCACCGTATGTGCCTGCATCCCCATACTAAGTCTATGGAGACCAGGCCTGATCAGGTGGCATCAAGTTTCGGTCTGATTAGGACGCTTGACCATAAAGATGCAATTGTGAAACCACCCTAGTACCACTATGAAAAGAACTGGCTACATCAGCGCTCTTGCCCGTTCGTGGCAGATCCGGCAGATATGCTGCATCTGCTGCATAGCGGCTCACTTGTGGATCCGGCAAAACCGCACCTGACTGCAAGTCCCATAGAGAATGAATGGGGCTTGCCGCAAGTGAGCCGTTCAGCAGCACATGCTGCAAACCTGCTGGATATGTCGCGAATGGGCAAAATCGCTGATGTGAAAGGTGCCTAAGTGTTCAAGTTTGCCATTTGGGAGCCTGAAAGATTGGTGGCTGCCCGTGTGAGCTGTAATGGAGGCCATAGAGTTGTGAGTAGTGTTTGTGTCCACGACGGCTGCCTGCCGCCACGACGGCTGCCTGCCGCCACGGACTCCTTCTCCTGAAAAACACAGCAAAACCTGCTTTTTGGAAACCGCTTTTTCTACTGCAATGAGAGCAGTTTTTGGCTGTAAGAAAAATAAAATGCAACGTGTGAACATAGCCTGAATGCATGGTACTAACAGTGAACAATGGCCAAAGAGAGGAACTTTGGGGGAACGTTCTGCTGGAGGTGTGATGGCGGCCGTCACCCGACTTTCATGGAGCAGGAAGTAAATGTTTGAATAGAATCCGAGCCTTAACATATAATAGAACAACTAATAATTTTATTATTATTATTTATTTATTTATATAGCGCCATTAGATTCCATGGTGCATATATATATATAAAATCTAACCACTACATTTTGTCTCCCCACTTGTGCCCTCCATGCTTACAGTGGAGAATGAATGGAAACTTTATAATGTGCTGTTATTTTGCTGGAGTAAGGCCCTTGAATGATCTTGGAGCCGTCGCCTCCCCCGGCAGACAGACAGATAGCTGCGTGTGTTCACAGCCAGACGACAAGATCTAGGGAGAAATTTTTGCCTTTTGTGATGAAAATGAATGTGAAGTTATGGAGCGGGATATCACAATGCATGCATTGTCTGGAGGAGAGAGACTTATTGACGCTTTGCTGGGGAATAGATCTAAATTTTTAATTTTCATTCATTTACATGGAAAAAACAATCCCCATAAAGATCGTTTACGCCCGCATTCCCTATGGCTGAGCATCGCTGTATAGATATCTACGGGTCCGCACAACACAGAGGTTCAAGGCATCTTCTGTCAGATGGTGTATTAATGGGGTATATTGGTATCATACCGTGGTACCATATGGCGGCACTTGGAGTGTTTACTGCCCTGTGACACAGACAATGGCAGGCATAAGACCTCAATATATAAGTAATAACAACCATAGATCTTTAATAAATATACGGTACCATAATTAAGTACATTAGAGACGTGGCCAGTCTGAGCGCTATGGACTGTGAATTAGGTGTGTGTATATGTAATATATATATATATATACGGTAATAAATATATATATATATATATATATAT
The DNA here is from genome assembly GCA_033576535.1 of Allobates femoralis. Lineage (NCBI taxonomy): Eukaryota > Metazoa > Chordata > Amphibia > Anura > Aromobatidae > Allobates > Allobates femoralis. The sequence continues at coordinate 416,807,440 of JARQOC010000006.1, read as the reverse complement.
TGTGTGTGTGTGTATTAAGTGTGTACATATTTTTTTTTATTCTACAATTTATACAACACTGTTCAAAGTTTTAGGCAAGTGTGGAAAAATAGTGCTTCGATGTAAGAATGCTTTCACAACCAGAAGTACTAATTGCTAAAAATATAAAAATAAACTATTAACAAACTGCAAAGTAAATGAACAGAAGAGAAAACTAACTTGCATGAATATTTGGTTTGGCGGGTTTTTTCCTTCAAAACCCCATCACTTCTTCTTCACGTACACTTTTATAAACCATGTTGAAGGAAATCGGCAGGGAGGTTGTTCCGAGCATCTTGGAGAACTAACCCCTGATCTTCTGTGTATGAGGCTTGTGCAAATCCTTCTATCTCACCATGTAATCCCAGCCTATGTTGAGATCAGGGCACTCTTGGGCCATATCATCACTTCTGGGACTCCTATTTATTCTGAAGATGGGTCATAAAGACCTTCCCCCCACCCCCCCCTGCTGCATGGCAATCTAAACACAACACTAAATGCAGCATGTCTTCTGCATTCAAGGAAGGGGTCCCCCATGTGTCTGTGTGCTGTCTACCTCGAGTTATAGTCTTAAAAAAAACTTAGAAGCTTTGGAATCAGTCCCTGGTGCAGGAGCCAGTTCAGTTGACTGGGGCCATTCCCTCCCCCTCTGCCTGTTTGTGCTGCTTCTGCTGTGCTAGCTCTGCCCTCCTGCTCTCTGTCACTCAGAGTGGATGCAAATCATTTGTCAGTGGCCCTGCCCTGGTGTCTGAAGGAAGCATAAACAGCACAGCAGGAGGCGGCACAGACAGGCAGAGGGGGAGGGAATGGCCTCCCAGTCAATCGAACTGGGACTGCCTCCATGGCTTCTAACTAAGTTTTTCTAAGCCTATATCTGGGGGTACACAGCTCACAGACACATGGGGGACCCCTTCCCTGAATGCAGCAGACATGCTGTATTTAGATTGCCATGCAGCAGGGGGGTGACAGGTCCTCTTTAAAGACATTGGCTCCCAATTTATTCATCAGCAAGACAGTGCCTCCAATCAGACACTTTATGCATGATGGCTAAATATCTGCCTATATTTCTCAGCTTTGAGGATGCCAAGAAATGGGTAATATTGAACTGTAGATGCAGTGCTTGGTCAAGAAAACTTAGTGCAGCAGATGAAAGAAACCTCATGGTCATTTCCATGTGAAATCAGAAGATGACCAGCAGTGCCATCAGCTCAGAACTAGCATCAACAAGTGAGACCCAGCTTCACGTATGTACTGTTAGGAGAAGTCTGGCCAGAGGTGGTCTTCATGGTAGAACTGAAGCTAAAACTCATTCCTTCTACATGGTAAGCGACTCCACTATGCACAAAAATATAAGTAAGGGGGGTGCAGAAAAATGGCAGCAGGTGGGTACTGGACTGATGAATCAAAAGGTGAAATACTTGGATGCTGCAGAAGGATGTTTGTTCTCCGATGTCTTGGAGAGCAGTACAAATAATAGTATGTAAGAACAGTAGAGCACAGTGGAGGATTCTGGCAAGCATAGACTGTGAGCCCTTGTGGACAGGGTCCTCTCCCCTCCTGTACCTGTATGACCTGATTGTCTACATTTAATGTACTTGTCTGCCTTATCCTCATGTAAAGCGCCATGGAACCTAATGGCGCTATATAAATAATAATAATAATAGCTTGGGGCTGCCTTTCAGCAAACGGTGTCAGACGTTTGGACAAGATTAATGGTGACCTCAATGAGAAATCCATCCACATACTTATCGATCATGTAATACCATCAAGGAGGTGTCTGATTGGCTACACATTTATTCTATAGCAGGACTATGAGGAGCCGCTACACTGCAAGATAATGGTTAGCGAGCGTTAAGTGATCCTGTCACCTGATTTGGGCCTGTTAAACTAAAAGCGCCCCCATCAGAAGCTGCATTTTAGGGAGGTTCCCTGACTCCCCCTGTACACCTAATAAATAAGGTTTAAAAACTTTCCGCCCTGTTTGATAATGACCTGTTTCCGGGAGCTCCTGGTAGACCATGATGACATTGGTTTCCTGGTGGCCCCTAATAGACCTTGAGACCTTCCTTACTTCTAGATTGTGTACTGCATTGCAAACCTCTTCATACCCCCTTCTATCTACCGTATATTGTATTCCTCTCATTTCCCTTTGGTTCTGTCTTAGTTAAACCCTCTACATACTCCCCGTTTTTTTTTTTTCAGGCCTCTGCAGTCTGCGCTTCGGAAAATATTCTAGTGCTTTGAAATACGTGAACATTTTAGTGGAACACAGAGCCATCTGTTTATCACATCATCTCTCCAGAATCCTAAATTGTAGCTGAGTCAAGAGCCAAAAATCCTGCCACCCTCTGTTTGCCAAACCCAGGCCGCACCCCCACCCTCACCGGCCCGCAGTCTGGATGTGCCTCCATGTCTGATGAGGGCGACTCCTCCGATGTATGTGGTCATTGTGGATTCGACCTCAATGAAAGGGCTTAAAAAAATGAGCATCTTTCTAATACATAGGAACAATGTGGGCTTCTGTTACAGGAGTCAGAATCGTGATGGTCGTCATATGTCCAGCATTGGTTACTGGCATGTCCTGGGGGTCCGATTTAGTTTAGGTGACACAATGCTCCGTTTAGGTGGTACTACATGTACCCACATGATGGGCATTAAAACAGTATGACCCTTTTTGTGAGCATTTACTTCAAAATTGGACACACATGTGCTTGACTAGCACCCCTATGCAACCCTGACAATTCTGCTTTAGCAGGGTCAGACTGGCCCACCGGAGAAGCGGAGAATCCTCCGGCAGGCCCCTGTGCAGTAGTTTGTCACTTATCCTTCCAACATGATTAGTAGTTGGCACAATACACTTGTTTCACTGTGTACAGATAATGGAAGTGTTTCATCATTCATTTTACAAACTACTCAGTATATTATTCTATACAATCATAGGTAAATTTGTGAATGTAATATTTGCATGTAATTGATCAGTGGACCCGAGAGTCCATGTTACTGGGGGGCCCCCAAAAACCCAGACTGACATTTCTGCTTTAGTAAATACTTGTTTTCTGTGTGAAATAAGTTATGAACAGTATTTTCTTATCCTATCCAGTATTTCAACACTAATTCATCCTGGAATTGCATGAATACCGTAAATTGATGTTGGGGTTTAATTGGGACTTGATCTTGTTGAGGCAGACACGCAGTGTGCCTCGTTCCTCAACATGATCTGATCTAGGCCTATTAAAGGGAATCTGTCAGCAGGTTTTTGCCTTCCCATCTTTAGAGCACCATAATGTAGAGACAGAGCCCCTGATTCCAGTTGTGTGTCACTTACTGAGCTGCGTGCTGTCGTTTTGATAAAATCACTGTTTTCTCTGCTGCAGATTCAGCAGTTATGTGAATGTGGAGCTCTGTAATCCCGCCCACACCACTGATTGACAGCTCTGTGTGTACACTGTAATCAGTGGTGGGGGCAGGGTTATACAAAACTCATGAATATGTTGGGACTACCTGCAGCAGACCAAGTAGTCCTGTAATGATAATCTCCTGCTGATTAAACAGTGATTTTATCAAAACTACACTGGGCAGCCTAGTAAGTCATGCAATTCATTTCCTGGGGAGCTTAAAGACGACCTGTCACTGGAAATATAAATATAAATGCAAATATTTATATATTGTTCACCTCTGTCCTTGAGATGTCCCCCTGTTTCCTGTACTTAAAGGGTTTGTCCCACAAAGAAAGTTTATTTTAATCCAATATATCTTTTTTATATCCTGTTGTACAAAAAAAGTTCCTGTGCTGAGATCCTGTTATATACAGTGCCTACAAGTAGTCTTCAAACCCTGCTGATTTAGGTGGTTTGATAAGATGCCAATATGTTAGAGCCTTCAAACTGCAAACGAGAGTAGGATTTATTAACAGAAGCATAAATCTTACAAACCAAAAAGTTATGTTGCTCAGTTGAATTTTAATAAATTTTAAACCTAAAAGTGTGGGTCAATTATTATTCAACCCCTAGGTTTAATATTTTGTGGAATAACCCTTGTTTGCAATTACAGCTAATAATCGTCTTTTATAAGACCTGATCAGGCCGGCACAGGTCTCTGGAGTTATCTTGGCCCACTCCTCCATGCAGATCTTCTCCAAGTTATCTAGGTTCTTTGGGTGTCTCATGTGGACTTTAATCTTGAGCTCCTTCCACAAGTTTTCAATTGGGTTAAGGTCAGGAGACTGACTAGGCCACTCCAACACCTTGATTTTTTCCCTCTTGAACCAGGCCTTGGTTTTCTTGGCTGTGTGCTTTGGGTCGTTGTCTTGTTGGAAGATGAAATTACGACCCATCTTAAGATCCTTGATGGAGGAGCGGAGGTTCTTGGCCAAAATCTCCAGGTAGGCCGTGCTATCCATCTTCCCATGGATGCGGACCAGATGGCCAGGCCCCTTGGCTGAGAAACAGCCCCACAGCATGATGCTGCCACCACCATGCTTGACTGTAGGGATGGTATTCTTGGGGTCATATGCAGTGCCATCCAGTCTCCAAACGTCACGTGTGTGGTTGGCACCAATGATCTCGATCTTGGTCTCATCAGACCATAGAACCTTGAACCAGTCTGTCTCAGAGTCCTCCAAGTGATCATGAGCAAACTGTAGACGAGCCTTGACATGACGCTTTGAAAGTAAAGGTACCTTACGGGCTCGTCTGGAACGGAGACCATTGCGGTGGAGTACGTTACTTATGGTATTGACTAAAACCAATGTCCCCACTGCCATGAGATCTTCCCAGAGCTCCTTCCTTGTTGTCCTTGGGTTAGCCTTGACTCTTCGGACAAGCCTGGCCTCGGCACGGGAGGAAACTTTCAAAGGCTGTCCAGGCCGTGGAAGGCTAACAGTAGTTCCATAAGCCTTCCACTTCCGGATGATGCTCCCAACAGTGGAGACAGGTAGGCCCAACTCCTTGGAAAGGGTTTTGTACCCCTTGCCAGCCTTGTGACCCTCCACGATCTTGTCTCTGATGGCCTTGGAATGCTCCTTTGTCTTTCCCATGTTGACCATGTATGAGTGCTGTTCACAAGTTTGGGGAGGGTCTTAAATAGTCAGAAAAGGCTGGCAAAAGAGATAATTAATCCACACATGTGAAGCTCATTGTTCTTTGTGCCTGAACTACTTCTTAATACTTTAGGGGGACCAAACAGAATGCTGGTGGTTTGAGGGTTGAATAATAAATGACCCTCTGAATTAACTTTTAACGCCTTAAAAAAAAAAAAATAATAATTTTTTTTTGTGGCACTGCATTTCCCACTTCCAGGCTGATCTACAGTCCAAATGTCATAATGCCAAGTTAATTCCGCATGTGTCAACCAGCTAAATCTGCAGGGGGTTGAATACTACTTGTAGGCACTGTATGTGTCCCTGCTATGTACTGTGTAGTGGATGTGTCTGACCGTACAGGGACATAGTCTGATCATACCACATCTCCTGTGCTGAGATAATCTTATATATGTGTCCCTGCTATGTACTGTGTAATGGATGTGTCTGACTATATAGGGACATGGTCTGATCATACCACATCTCCTGTGCTGAGATAATCTTATATATGTGTCCCTGCTATGTACTGTGTAATGGATGTGTCTGACTGTACAGGGACATGGTCTGATCATTCCACATTTCCTGTGCTGAGATAATCTTATATATGTGTCCCTGCTATGTACTGTGTAATGGTTGTGTCTGACTGTATAGGGACATGGTCTGATCATACCACATCTCCTGTGCTGAGATAATCTTATATATGTGTCCCTGCTATGTACTGTGTAATGGATGTGTCTGACCGTACAGGGACATGGTCTGATCATACCACATCTCCTGTGCTGAGATAATCTTATATATGTGCCCCTGCTATGTACTGTGTAATGGATGTGTCTGACCGTACAGGGACATGTTCTGATCATACCACATCTCCTGCGCAAAAGAGTATACAGTTAGTACAGCACCGGATCACAAATTATTCTTTCTTTGAGGTAAAACGTTTAAAAAAAAAATAAAAAAGTAGGAAAATGCCTCACAAAAAGAAGTGATGATCCTGTGTTGTAATCTTCCCTTCCCCCTCCCCCCTCCAAACACCTGTGAGCCTTTAATAAAGACCATAAGTTTGCAGTAAATAAGAAGTCCTATATCTCTGGAATCATATGTTAGATTTTTAAAAAGAGAAAAATAACCATTGTCAGTCATAGGAGCAGCAGGAATAGAATAAGAGCACAGAATCTCAGGACCTTTGACCTGCTGATGTCCCTGTTCTGGGTTTCGCAGCCCACCACATTGTAATCACCTCATGGTCGTTGCTGTCTCATGACGTGTTATGATCCTCATTACCATTCGGTGGGGTGTCATCCTCTAACATATCTGATTTTCGTTATGGCCTCCTCCCCCTCCCTGTTTACTCCTGACTCATGCAGCGTGGAGATCATGAGATCTTGAGTTTTCACATTGTTTGCTCCAGTCACTCTGGAGAACAGTCCACCGTTCATCTGGTGTCAAGCAGGACACATAGGATATGGCTGGCTGCTGCGGCAAACCCATCGCTTAATGTACATACAGGGCCGGCCTTAGGGGCCCATCTGAGGGGCCCCTGGGCCATATACAGCTGGAGCAGCCTTTACTGCTATGATTACATATGCTCTGCTATGTCACTAGTGCCTAATCTAGGACCCTATTTTATATCCCTCTATAGAAAACCTCATTGTCAGTTGAATACAATTTTGGTATAATATCACATTTTTTACATTCCAAAACGTCGTTGTGTGAGCACGGAGCGCTTTCTGTTCATCCTGTGCCGCCACCTTCATGAATTCAATGTCAGAGCTGCAGTGAAGACTGACACACGCACAATAGAGGGAAATGGAAGAGAAGCAGCAGATCCTTAGATATGTCTTCCTTCTATGTGGTGGGTGTCCTCCCTGCTGTCTGTACATGCGGTGGAGCTAGTTTTCTCCTTGTTCCTGTTGCGACACGTCTGTTCACGCCCGGCCCTTTGTCGCCCCAATTCCTGTGTTTCCTCTGCCTGTTTATTTTATTTTTTTTCTGTACAGTATTTTTATGGGACGGTGTCTTCTTTCAGTACCCGGTTCCTTCTGCGGTTTTGTTTTTACAAGGTCTTAATTGTTCCTCAGGAGGAAGCGGCTGTCTAATCTCTTCCAAGTCCATGACGTTACAAAGAGCTTCAAGGAACCTTAGCCCCAGACGATTAGAAGGAGGAGATAAGACGGTTTATAGATCGGAGTGTTTGATGTCTGGCCTCCATGTTACACTGCAGGTGTTTCCCTACTCTAGCTCAGGCTTTCGGCCTAGGAATTGCCACCCTGTCAACTACCTAGGCTAGAGTGTCCACCCAACACCATCCTGAAAAAGAACCAACCGCCAACGTTTTAATGTACAAAGTAAAGGAAGCGCCATACGGGCGCTAGGATGATGTGTTAAATCATACCATCAACTTTGCGCTGCTGGCGGCATGTGTGCATTGCTTTTGTAATGGTGTTAAAATGGCGCCGGAGTCAGCGTAAGAGCGTACTGATCTCTGGCGCCATTTTACTGAAGTCAATGTAAGGACTATGAGCAACAGGGGCACTTGCAGACATGGAAAAAAAATAATTAAATCTGCGCATGCTCTGATGCCTCTCATATCTGTGTCCTCAGTGTCCTCAGTAATATGGCACCATTTTACTGAAGTCACTGTGAAGACTATGAGCAAACAGGGGCATGTGCAGACATGGAAAAAAAAAATTAAATCTGCGCATGCGCCGATGCCACTTGTATCCGTCTCCACAGTGCTCTCAGTAACGTGGCGTCGTAGATCGTGGTACACCCAAGCACTGACTGGCACCGTTTTGATGACGCCAGTGCAATAGCAATGCACAAGTGCTGCCAGCAGCGGCAATAGAGGCGCAAAGTTGAAGGTATGATTTCAGTAACCATCCTAGCGCCTGTATGGCACAGTCTTCACTTTATACATGAAAATCCTGGTGGTTGGTTTCCATTAAAGGGGAACCAACAGCAGGATTTAGGGCTATGAAGTGAAGAAAGTGCCATCATACTTTTACTTGAATGATTCCATGTTTGATTGTAATAAAACTCCTGGAAAACAGGTCAGCAGATGAAGTATGCAGTACTGCGTTGGGGCTTGTTTTCTTTTTGTGTTTTTGGTTTTTTCCCCTCTGTGGGAATGCCTTTCGGCTGTAAGCTAAACTTTCCTCCCTTCCCTTTCATCTCTCCTTTCAGTTTTGTTAGGCACTCTGTGGCTGGGGTATAGTGACAGTGTGCAGGAGCCAGAAACTCAAAGCCGACATAACAGGCATAGGGGAAGTGGCTTACAGTGGAAAGACATGCCCACAGGGTAGGAAAAAAAATCCAAAATGGTGACGCAGTGCTGCACACATCAGTCATCTGCTGCCCTGTTTTTCAGGAGTTTTATGACACTTTTCTCTGCAATCAAACATGGAATCATTCAAGTAAATGTATGATTGCATTCAGCATCTCTGTGCCTGTAAGGCACTGGCTTCACTTTATACCCCTAAATCCTGCTGGATGTTTCCCTTTAAATTTAAGACACCTCTGTGCATACAGGTTTCCTTTTTTTTTTTTTCTTCTCTCTCTCTTGTTGAAAATGGTATTACCGTATATACTCGTGTATAAGCCGAGCCCCCTACTTTTTCCCCAAAAATCTGGAAAAACCTATTGACTCGTGTATAAGCCGAGGGTGGACCTCAGCACAGGTATACAGCCCCCAGCAGTGTGGTATACAGGCCCCCCCAGTGGTATACAGGCATCCCCCAGTGGTAGTATTACACAGCAGCCCCAGTGGTAGTATAAGCACCCCAGTATAGAGCCCCAGTGGTAGTATACAGCAGCCTCCAGTGGTATATATAGAGCCCCAGTGGTGTATACAGCCCCCATGGGTATATCAGCCCCAGTGGTGTATACAGCCCCAGTGGTGTATACAGCCCCAGTGGTAGTATACAGCCCCAGTGGTGTATACAGCCCCAGTGGTAGTATATTGCAGCCCAAGGGTGTTACTACAGCCCAGTGGTAGTATATTGCAGCCCAGGGTTTGTATACAGCCTCAGTGGTAGTATATTGCAGCCCCAGTGGTGTATACAGCCCCAGTGGTAGTATATTGCAGCCCCAGTGGTGTATACAGCCCCAGTGGTAGTATATTGCAGCCCCAGTGGTGTATACAGCCCCAGTGGTAGTATATTGCAGCCCCAGTGGTGTATACAGCCCCAGTGGTAGTATATTGCAGCCCCAGTGGTGTATACAGCCCCAGTGGTAGTATATTGCAGCCCCAGTGGTGTATACAGCCCCAGTGGTAGTATATTGCAGCCCCAGTGGTGTATACAGCCCCAGTGGGTGTATACAGCCCCAGTGGTAGTATATTGCAGCCCCAGCGGTAGTATACAGCAGCCCCCGTAATCCAGGGCCCCCCAGCCTGACTCCGGTCACCTGTAAACGAAACTATACTTATCACAGTGCCGCTGTCCGCGCCCGCTCGCAGCTGCCGTACGCGATCCTCCATCTTCATGCGTCTTCTTCCTGTTTCCTGTGCTCGTCGCAGGGAATGACGTCATTGCCTGCGACGAGCACAGAAACAGGAAGAAGACGCATGAAGATGGAGGATCGCGTACGGCAGCTGCGAGCGGGTGCGAGCGGGCGCGGACAGCGGCACTGTGATAAGTATAGTTTCTTTTACAGGTGACCGGAGTCAGGCTGGGGGAGCCCTGCATTACGGGGGCTGCTGTATACCGATGTATACATCGGTATACAGCACTGACTCGCGTATAAGCCGAGAGGGGTACTTTTCAGCCCAATTTTTGGGCTGAAAAACTCGGCTTATACGCGAGTATATACGGTAAGTTACCTTTACATGCAGCAACTTTTCTAGGAATTTAACTGGCAACTTACTGGTTGCAGTGAAATCATGGACACATTGTTCTATCTTTTTGCTGTGTACAAATGAAACAATGTGTCCATGATTTCACTGCAACCAGTAACTTGCCAGTGAAATTCCTAGAAAAGTTGCCGCACGTAAAGGTACCTTATAGCTTTTACTTAGCTATATCTGTGACTTTGCTGGATGATAATTGCCAGCAACTATGTTCGACCTTAAATCTCCCGTAGCATTTGTCACTCTGAATTTTAAATAAATTTTAAAAAAGACAATTTAATTCATAGAGCTTTGAAACAAGGTGCATATGTGTTTTAGGAACAGGTGGTTATTTCTTTAAATGACTAATCTTAAAGGGGAATAGCACTGAAATTGTTTGACTGGTACTCTTGCATTAGAAGGAGTCTGCGAGCTAGGGCTCTCTTCAGTACCGTAAGAGTGGAAGTCCATGGAGCCCCCAATTCATTCACCATGAACCCAAAGGGATTTATATATAACAACCCCCTCCTCCCAGAACCTGTGTTTAATGGGGCTGTACTGTGAAGGTGCACATCCAAAAAATAGGCCCTGCTATTGTACCAAGGATATATCCGGGCACTACCGACTCTTGACCTTATACACACTCCAGGCCGCTGGGACCTGCGCACATAGGGCTCTATTTAGGGCTAGGTGTTGCACAATCCTATAAGTCCATTATTATACTGCTTTAAAGATGAGAAAAAAGGAGGCACTCACCATTCGATGCGCTGCATTTTTTAATGTACCTTTTTGCCAGGTTACATTACAACCAGGGAGGAGTACTGACCCGTTGAAGCGGAATCACCACAGAACGGTGCCGTTGTCGGCCTCCATCACTCCCTCTCTGGCTGTAATGTAACCTGGCAAAAAGGTACATTAAAAAATACAGCGCATCGAATGGTGAGTGCCACCTTTTTTCTCATCTTTAAAGCCTGCTATTGTACCAATCGCCAGGTGAAACTAAAAGCGCCATGTTCAGCACTGCCTATGCTGCATTTTAAGAAGGTGCTATTATGCCCTGACTCCCCTTTACACTTGATAAATTTTAAAAACTTCCCTCCCTGTATTATAATTACCTGTTTCTGGTCCGATGGGCTTGATTGTAACTTGGACCGTACTGCCTTTCCTCGCTGTCCAGAAGCCTTTTCTTTTGAGCGACATCCGAATTGCGTGCCTGCGCAGAGGCCTCTCCAAACTGTGCAGGCGCGCTGTACACTTGCGCAGACACCTTAGCGGTTCGCGCATGTGCAGAACAGTTTTAGGCTCTCTGCAGTAGGACAGAGCACAGTGCCCAGGCGCGATCCCAGGAAGCCTCTGCACAGGGGCGTGATTCGGATGTCAATCAGAAGAGGCTGTCAGATGGCGAGGAGAGGTGGGATAGACCGAGCTACAATCAATTCCATTGGAGAGGGAAATAGGTAATTATAATACTGATAGAAAAACTTTGAGCAGCACCAAAAAACTGGGTGCAAATCTGTCAAGCAATCCAATCCTTGCTAAATATATCACACAAAACGACAGCAGCACTCCACTTAATTATAATACTGGACGGGAAGTTTTTAAAACGTATTAGGTGTACAGGGGGAGTCGGGGCATAATATCCGTCTTCTAAAAATGCAGCATAGGTGCTTTCACACACTCAAATCAGGTCACAGGTTCACATTAAAGGCCCCGTTACACATAGCAATATCACTAACGACATCACTGCAACGTCACAGATTTTGTGACGTAGCAGCGACCTTGCCAGCGATATCGCGCTGTGTGACACTTAGCAGCGATTGGCCCCCCACTGGGAGATCGCTGATCATTAATGAATGGCCTGGACCATTTTTTGATCGGCGATCTCCCGCTGGGCATGCTGGATCGCTGTGTGTGACACAGGCAACGACCAGTGATCCCCATTCTGTGGCCGAGAACCTGACAAATCCCGACGACCAGGGCCGGGACGACCACTAGGCGAACCTAGGCGGTCGCCTAGGGCGCCATCTTGGGCAGGGCGCATTCCCGCCTGACCGGAGTCCGGTCACCGCCCGCCCGGCCCTGGAGTTGCGGGGAGAAGCTGCGTCAGGGAGCGGTGGGCGCCGCCATGTTCTTTGTAGCTGACGCCCACTAACAGTACAGCCGGTCAATAGAGGTTGAGACCTCTACACAATGGCCGCGGTCTCCAATTAGCCGCGGCCATTTTGTTGAAGTCTCAGCTTTCACCGACCGGCTGTACTGTTAGTGGGCGCCGGCCACAAAGAACATGGCGGCGCCCACCGCTAGCTGCCGCAGGCCCGCAGCTATTCCTCGGCTCGCAGGCAGCGTCCTGCTGATGTGCGCCCTCCGGGCTCCGGCACCCCTGCTCCGCATCCACAGCTTCCCCCAATGGTAAGGTATGCTGGAGGCTGTGGGGGAGACAGGGGGGCTGTGGGGGAGACAGGGGGGCTGTGGGGGAGACAGGGGGCTGTGGGGGAGACTGTGGGAGACAGGGGGGCTGTGGGTGAGACAGGGGGGCTGTGGGGAGACTGTGGGGAGACGAGGGGGGCTGTGGGGAGACAGGGGGCTGTGGGGGAGACAGGGAGGCTGTGGGTGAGACAGGGAGGCTGTGGGTGAGACAGGGGGGCTGTGGGGGAGACTGTGGGGGAGACAGGGGGGCTGTGGGGGAGACAGGGAGGCTGTGGGGGAGACAGGGGGACTGTGGGGGAGACAGGGAGGCTGTGGGGGAGACTGTGGGGGAGACAGGGGGGCTGTGGGGGAGACAGGAAGGCTGTGGGGGAGACAGGGAGGCTGTGGGGGAGACAGGGGGGCTGTGGGGAGACAGGGGGCTGTGGGGGAGACAGGGGGGCTATGAGGGAGACAGGGGGGCTGTGGGGGAGACGGGGGCTGTGGGGGAGACAGGGGGGCTATGAGGGAGACAGGGGGGCTGTGGGGGAGACGGGGGGCTGTGGGGGAGACGGGGGGCTGTGGGGGAGACGGGGGCTGTGGGGGAGACGGGGGCTGTGGGGGAGACAGGGATGCAGTCAGGATGGAGGGATGCAGTCAGGATGGAGGGAGGCTGTTGGTATGGAGTCAGGATGGAGGGATGCAGTCAGGATGGAGGGAGGCTGTTGGTATGGAGGAAGGATGGAGAGAGGCTGTCAGGATGGAATAGGCTATTGGGATAGAGGGAGGCTGTCAGGATGGAGGACCGCTGTTGGGATGGAGGAAGTATGGAGGGAGGCTGTCGGGATGGAAGGAGGGAGGCCGTCAGGATGGAGGGAGGCTGTCGGGATGGAGGAACGCTGTTGGGATGGAGGAAGTATGGAGGGAGGCGGTCAGGATGGAGGGACATTGTTGGGATGGAGAGAGGCTATCGCGATGAAGTGAGGCTGTTGGGATGGAGGAAGGATGAAGTGAGGCTGTCGGGATGGAGGGAGGCTGTCGGAATAAAGGGAAGCTGTTGGGATGTTGTCTATATGGCTGGCAGCCATCTCTATTGCGTACGGCCAGCAGTAGTCTCTATCGTGTATTCTCTATTGCGTACGGCCAGCAGTAGTCTCTATTGTGTATTCTCTATTGTGTATGGCCAGCAGCAGTTTCTATTGTGTATTCTCTATTGTATGTATAGCCAGCAGCATTCTCCATTGTGTATACGGTCCGCAGCCATCTCTATTGTGTATACAGGTAGCAGCTGTCTCTATTCTGTATTCTCTATTGTATATACAGCTATTGTGTTTAGATTTATAGAAAAGAAGTTGCAACACACAATCAGCGGTGTTTATTCACTCTTTGTGGGGTGGCGCTTCAACAGGCATATAGTCAACAGGCATATGGTGGACTATATGCCTGTTGAAGCGCCACTTGCGGTGTGAAACGGCCATCGCCTTTGAGAACCCCCCGTCCTCCCACCCGCACCATGTAAGACCACACGAAGAGGGAATAAACACCGTTGATCCTACGATGTTGCAACTTCATTTCTATAACGCTAACCGGAAGTGATGAACCGCTAACTGGAAGTGTGGACTGGGTTGTTTGAGTGCTCAGCAGGCTGAATGCCGGAGCGCTGGTGATCAGGAAAGGGGCACCCTGAAGCGATCTGCAAGCTGCAGCTCTCCAGAAACACCGTGGACAGATTGGTGCTGGCACCAAGAATCGTCAGAACCGTGACTGATACAGCTATTGTGTATTCAGCCCACAGCAGTCTCAAGTGTGTGTGTGTGTGTGTAATATATAATAGAGAGTGTAAAAAAAGGAAAAACAGCACAAAAAATAGAAAAAAGTGGACTTTATTGCCCAATGCGTGGCCACGGGGGGCGCCGTTTGCCTTACCTGCCTAGGGCACCAAAATGCCTTGTCCCGCCACTGCCGACGACCATCAGGTTGTCAGCGCATCGCTGGGTGATCGCTGGTAAGTCTGTCTGTGCGGCATCTCACCAGCAACCACGTAGCGACGCACCAGCGATCTCGGCCAGCTCAGATCGTTCTGGTTCGCTGGTATGTCGCTATATGTATTACAGGGCCTTAACTTTTAAGAGCAGAACCAGGCTAGTGCCTAAAGTATCCTCAGTTTAGGATGATGTTGTTGTTAGCAAAAGTTTAGGCATTTCATAGCGCATATTCTTACCAGTAGTCTAAATTTATGCAGACGATCCCTTTAAGGAAACCATGTAGGTGCAGTCCAATCTATGGACAGGTTGGTATAGAGAAGGAGCGAAGAAGAATGATAAATACCAAAATATTTTGTTTAGTTTGTATTTTATTCACTGATCCCTGGTGTTTGTAGGTCAGTCCAGTGGGCGGTCTTAAGAGTGATTAGTCATTCGCTTAATAGGACCTCCCACTGGACTCCTATGATGGTTAACATTATGGATTTTAGTGAATAAAATACAAGGTTTAATGAAACTTTTCCCACAAAAGTGTACGTCATTCTGATCCGCTCCCACCCCACCTGCAGATCAGATACTCGTTTCACGTTGACTTGTAAGTTGTCCAGATATGGACTGTTGGCAAGTTTGGACTACAGTTTGTTGGGATTGGACTACACATACACCCCCGACCTCCTTCCCTTTCAGTGCTGAGACTTAAAATCCCAACATTCCTTGGTTCTCCCAGCAGTAGTGGTGGACCTTTTAGTCTCCCCCCTCCCAGTCCTCCTCCCTACACTCTTCACTTACTGATTCTTTTTCTTTCTTTTTATTTGGCAGACTCTATGAATTTTTTCATCCCCAGTGTTGCGGGGAGTGTATGAGATCTGCACATAATGGTTCTTGTGTCTCATTAAAGGGGTTCATTTCCATCTGGAAGACTGAACGAAGCTTTTATTCCGGGCGCCGGGACATATTCATTGCACGCTGCCCAATTCCGCGGATCCCGGCCGCGTCGTTTAATGCATTCCACCCAATGTTCTTGGATACAAAAGAAGACGTATTAAAAATAACTGTGTTATTACTCACCGCCTCAGAGACTGTGTAATAACCCGCAGAAGCCGCTTCACTCACTCTCAACCCACCTCCGAATTTTGTTGTTCTTCTCTGGGAATGCGTCAGTGATTTTGAAAAGCTTCCCTGCTGTCTGTCGGCCCCGTCCTCTGCTCCCTGCTCAACATAGCAACTCCTTCTCATGGCAGACGCTTGGCCTCTTATGGAAATCTGTCTGCCGTTTTGCCACTCGGCTTTGCCACTGGGAAAGTTGGATGACAACTTTATGCACCCCCATACAGGTTGGGGGGGCTGCGAGTGAGCAGAATGTCCACGTTGTGGTACGGGGAGGAGGGTGGAGGCCGTGGTGTTTCCAGACTGTGACGGGCACTGAACATATCCTTTGATGCTTTTTGAAAATGATTAATTAGAAATTGCCTCATCTGTCTGGTCAGTCAGGGCTGAAATCTAATCCATGAGGGTCTGTGTGTGAATGTGTGCTCAAGTTAGACCTCCCTTCTCCCAACGCCAAATGTTGTGGGAACCTGCGCCACAACCGTTCTATTAGAAATATATAATGACATGAGTTTTTTTTCTCCAAAACATTGGGCCATGGGTTGCATCTTATTTTGTGTATCAAGTAAGTAGGGTAACCTGCAATACCACACACAACCTTTCGACTGGCGTTCACGACTGTGGAGTCGTGGAATCGGAGTCCATTTTGGGTGGAGTCGGATTTGGGGAAATTGAGGCATCTGATATTTGGCTTAAGGTACCGTTACACGTCTCAATGTTGAAACGATATCACTAACGATCTCATGGGCGCGCGGTCGTTAGGACATCATTTAGACATCGTTGGTGAGATGTCGCACACCTAGATATCGTGCACGACGCACCAACGATCCAGTGAGCAGGTATCGTTTGCACAACCCAGCCAACGATACTTGTTCACTGATGTGAATGGGCGAAGTCGTGAACGACATAGTTATCGCAGTGTCACATGCAACGATGCAGCAGGTTGGCTGATCGAGGATTGTCTGATTTGATAACGTTCTCAAATCTGCGATCAACGATCCAACGATTTATCGTAGTCGTATCGCGGTGTTACACGCAACGACATACTAACGATGTTGTTTGAATGACTCCAAACCCGTGACGTTTGAGCGTACAGTGTAACGGTACCTTTACTGACTTCACAGCCGTGGTTGTGGAGTCGAAGTCCATTTTGGGTGGAGTTGGATTCAAGAAAATTGAGGCTTCGGAGTCAGAGGTTTTGCTTACCGACTCCAAAGCCCTGCTGGCGTGGCACTGCTTCCAGTAGAAAGCAGCCATGTTTTTCCAATTCTGGCCAACCCAACAATCTTGCCTTCCCTCTTCTGCTTCACTTGATATATCATTGTGTTGTCACTCAAGTTTCTAAAGAATAATTCCAACCATGGAACTTTTCACGGTTTGAAGACCTTTGCACAATACCTTTTTTAATGGTGTAGAGCAGCCACTTATTACACCAACAAAAATGTGGACCACCCAAATTAAATTTGACTTGCCTTCAAACCACATTGCATGGCACCCAGATAACCCAGGAGGTCACTTCCCTATTCTACCATTCTATGAAAGGTGTCGAGTTTCAGTCAGGGGACTGGTGACCGGTTTGTGCCAGGGTTGTGGAGTTGGTAAGCCAAACATCCAACTTCGACTGCGCAACCATGGCTATGAAGTCAGTAAGCCTGACTGACTCTTAGCTCCTCAACTTCCCTGAATCCGATTCCAACTCCATAGCCTTGGTTTGTGCACAGCAGTGGCTTATTGGCAACCTCTTGGCACAAGGCGCTCACGTCTTCCCTTTACAAGGCCCTTGCTACACTTTTGGTTAGGTAGGCAGTACTATAAAAAAAAGTTCCTGTTCCTTTCATGGCCAATCATCATTCACATTAGCGGCCGGAGTGTTCTTAATTGGCTGAAGATGGGTAGGAAAAAGAAATAAAATAAAGAAAATCAGCTCACCGAGGTAGGGAATATTCATATAGGGTGCAATGCTCGGATACAGGCCGGTTCCTGAGGCAAGTAGATCCATTGGGAAACTGCAAAGACCAGCAACCGCCCTTGGTTATGACTAAGGGCATAATCTTCCCGAAACGTGTAGACCAGTCATGTGTCTACATATCCTCCTGTCTTTAATCTATGGAATGAATTTGATATTATTTTCTTTCTTTAAATTTTTATGAAACCTATTTTTGTACAGCGCTCCCAGAATATGTTGCCATCATACGGTACAGCCCAGAGCTAGAAATGTTTATATTCTAGCGCCACATCCGAGCTCTAAATAGAGCGACATACAACCAAAATGTGCTTTTAGTTTACCATCAGGACGAGCAAAGTGCCAACGTGGACGCCAGATGTTGTCACAGCTGGTACGAAGATGCTTTCTGTCACTGTACAATATGACAATATGCGAATGTGTAGGCGAAGTCACGGAGAAAACGACCCACGTTCATTAAAGAGTATGTATGTTAACTGCCTGAAAAGACATTGTATACACAGCACAAAAAAAGACAATTACAAATCTTATTTCATAAGTATTTCTTATATACTTTTCATATATTTTGGTTTTAGTTTAATATTTTTATTCTAGAAGTTTTTCCAGCCTCTTTGGTTTCTGCCTTTCCCCCCCCCCTTCACGCTGTGACACAAAGTGATAGCTAATCATTTCCATTTTAACTTCGTCTGACAAACAGATCCGCGGAGACCAAGCGCTCGCCGCATCCTTAAATGACTACTATCGCTCTATGTCTCCTGCGCAGCCTCAAATGGCCTTTGTTATCTGGTGTCTAGACATGGCACAGCCAGAATATTTGGGTTGCTGGGAGGACCGGGAGATTTTGTTTTTGCTATCCCTACTTGAATTATTCTTAAAGCTTATTAGAAAATATAAAAATTCTTTTTTTTTTTTTTATAAAAACTCTATCTCTTTGTACGTTGTCTTTTAAGCTTCTTATGTGAACAGTAAAAAGGAGGGTTATGGAGAGGCAGTGGGCTGCTCATTCAATTGTATGATCGTTGTGTCTAGACAGCGTGCAGATGTGATTGTAGCGGGGGAATAGGCTCCATTTTTTTTCTTCTTTTTTAATATGCATATGTGATATTTTAGATGGGAGTGCACATATATCAACCGCATGTCTCTCTATAGACTGAAATATACTCCTCCGGTGCAGATCAGAATAAGGATGCAAATGCATAAACCTGAATGTAAAAAAAAAAAGTTCAGGAGTGTGTGCAATAAATAAATAAAAAAAAAAAAAATAGATAGATATTTATAAATATTATATATATATATATATATATATATATATATATATATATATATATATGCGAAAAAAGTTTCAATTGATTTATATATATATATCTCTATCTATATCTAATGATATGGCGCAACATGGAATCGAATGGCACTATATAAATAAATAATATATATATATATATATATACACACACACACCACACACGGGTACATATGTATTATATACATTATAATATATTTGTGTGCATGAATGAAATATATAAGTTATCCATGTGTGTATATATAATGTATGTACGGACAAGTGTACATGATATGTATATATAATATTGCGTGTGTGTGTATACTACATACACACATGTATTATGTATTATATATAAATGTGTGTATGTATGTATGTATTATATATATGTTATGTTGTATGTATGATGTAGTGTGTGTATTATTCATTATTGTTTTTTTTTTTTTTTTGTTTTGTTTTTTTTTTATATTCTTGGTTTTCCTGATAATCCTCACCTCCTTCTAATTTCTTTTTTATACACTTATTTTAATACGACTCGCTGACTCGGCCTCCGCCCTGCTCTCTTGCCCATTTCAGACTCTCCATAATGACACATTGATAAGAGGCAAACAGCGTGGGCCGATATGAATAACCGTCCACCGTATTAAAGCGTTTCTTTATTTGGTTATCCTAATTCTCCTCGCTAATTACCATGGTTAATGCTTGTTAATGAGCAGATTCTCCTGGTGTGACACCCACGCCAGGTCACAGGACATTTGTCACGGGTGACCATGAAGAGGATATATCTCAAAGTTACCATCAGCCAATTCTAGTGATTAGATGAAAACAAAGTTCGTTTTTTTTTTTTTTTTTCTAAAATGTTCACTTAAATAATTCTGCATTCTCTTTGACCATATACTAAAAATCTTCCCCATATGATGTTTAAAAAAAAAGAAATAGTTTTGCCTCCTATGACCGCCAATGAGAATTTGTTGGCCATGGTTCGGTAGGCTTGGCTGGTTTTTCTTTCTGCTTGTGCACGTCCTACACTCGATCCAGGTGGTTCCTCCTGATACTGTTGATGTTATTGAGGGTTGATGGTATGGGGACGTGGTAATTATCATTCCTGACGTGCAGCACTGGAACCCCGGCCTCCATTCTGAGCAGGGCGCTATCTTCATGGTGGTTTCTACATCCCAACTATGTTTGTTTGGTTTCTTTCAGGTGCTCAAAGAGATATTCCCACGGTTATCAGACATTCTATACTATTAGGTTATTTGGCTGCTGCTGAATAATACTGGTGTGTCTGCAGCACAGGTAGCGAAGACTGTATAGCTGGCTGCACACCAAGCCATGAAGACTGTATAGCCGGCTGCACACCGATCTTCCAAAGTCAAAAATGGCTGAAATTGGACACAGTTTTTTATTTCAATGTGTTGGGAGGACCTGAAAAAAAATGTTGAGTTGAATTTGTCAATCAGGATATATGATGACCTAGAAATGACCGCTCTTGCTTACTGCGTTGCAGAAAGCAATTAAAAAGAAGTTTTGATTGGGTTGAAGGATAAGGTCATGTGTGGTATATACATCCCCCTGTTCAGTGTTGAGGCTATGGTTCCTCCAAGGCCATGGAGAGGTTAGAGGTTATAGAATGGTCAGGTTGGGAATTGGAGGGGGAAGGGGAGTGGCTTTTCTTTACTGACCATTGTCTTGAATGAAAACAAGTCATCAATCCATCATTATTTTATGGATGGGGTAAAAAGAGAGACAGATGTAGATCATCACCCAGAGTCTTTGCACACATCAATGTGACTCTAAACCCAAAGATAAAATTACTAAAAGAAGAAAAAAATCCTGAGGGGGTACGGAAAGAGATATGCCAGATATTTTCCAGAGGAGCACGGTCTAGAAGTATGCCAATAAAAAAAATGATTTGTATGTGTGCATGTATATATACTATATATATGTGTGTATATGTATGGTGATGTTCTTTAATCAGCATCTGAGGTACAATGCCAACGTTTCGGGCACAAGCGCCTTTAGTCAAGGGCTTCAATAAGGGCGCTTGTGCCCGAAATATTGCCATTGTACCTCAGATGCTGGAATAAAGAACTTCAGAACTTCACCATTGGAGTGCTGCGACATTTTGTATATATACTACAACATTTAAAGGGCTGTTTTGGTCGCTTTGCACCAGGGATAGCCAGCTAACTGTGCTGCTCCTATTTTCTGTATATTATTATGTATGTATGTATTCATACCTCTCTCCTTTTATACTTATGTGTGCCTTGTATTGCTCATGTTTATTGTAATTATCTATGTATGCCCCCTTTTCACATGTAAAATGCAATGGAATAAATGGCACTTTAATAATCAATATATATAATTAAAGTGTGCATACGTATGTAAATATACATACATAATTATATATAGTATGCTTTACTGTTGTACTCTTTTTATTCCAAATCGTGCATAGTGTGCGTGTGTTTATTACACACACGCACACACACACACACACACGCGCACACACATGCCCACTCACTCTCACACTATGCACGATTTTCAATAAAAAGAGCAGAACAGTAAAGTGAAATGTAGGTATGTAGACAGATGTATCTGT
Source organism: Allobates femoralis (assembly GCA_033576535.1). Classification (NCBI taxonomy): domain Eukaryota; kingdom Metazoa; phylum Chordata; class Amphibia; order Anura; family Aromobatidae; genus Allobates; species Allobates femoralis. The sequence continues at coordinate 416,786,187 of JARQOC010000006.1, read as the reverse complement.
ATTGCTTTGTCTGTGCTGTTTTTGGCCTGTAAGCATTAGATACTGAAGGGCCACAAGACTTTGAGGCATTTGTACAGTTGGGAGTCATGAATATCTGACTAATTGAAAATGGCAAAAAAAAATTGTAAATTTAATATTACCCCAATAATTTCAGACTGGCTTTATATTTTATTTTATTTTTTTGGAATGATGTTCAAGTTTTGCTCTGAAACGTTGTTACAGATGATCGATTTGGAACTTTGCAGCGAGCTCTTTTCCCCGACCGCCTCGGATGAGACTTGCGCACGTTGGAGTCAACTATTTTAACAATCCTCTCCTTTAGCTATTTAATTAAAGTACCACGTTGGCAGCCGTTTTTCGTTGCTGAGTCAGTCTGTGCCTTTTGTGATGTCACCAATTCCTAATGAAAGGATCAGCTGCTTTCCCATGCCCCTAACCCTTCCCCTCCCCACCCAAAAGAGACAAGTACATGTCATCTAAAATGGTGGCTTTTAACCCCCGGTCAGGGAGCAGCTCTGCGGATATTTTGCACAGTCATGAATGGTGACTGAGCGGGTCACAGAGGGTGACATGCAGGTTTGGTTGCCTGTCTGACACCGTGTGGCCTGCACTGAGGCTAATTTAACCTCCTCTTCCTCTCAGACTCTTAATAAACATCAGATGTCTGGCAGGACGGAGCATATGACATGTTGGTCTGTTATAGAGCCTCCCCCTCTTTTGCAAAGATATAAAGGATTTGTTTGTCCTCCTCTTCTCCCCTCCCCCGTCTTCCACCCTTAATTTAATTACACTGTCCCTTTAAAAGAAAAAAAACTTTTTTTTTTGTGGGCCCCAGACAGATAAATGAAATATTTGCATATTTGCATTTTGTCTGGAATTTTAAATCTCGTCTGTCTGATAGCGAAGTCTCTGAATGTTCTGTCCTTTCCGAAAGGGAAAACAGTAGAATATTATTCGCGATCAGCAAAAACCAGGCGCTTAAAGGAAAACGCACCAGACATTTATTTTTAATTTTTTTTTTTTTTTTTTTTTTTTTTTTGGGTGTGTTCAGAATAATTTATATCAATCCTTAATTATTCAGTGGCAAAAGAGTAATGAAAAATGAACCCATAGTTTACTTTTAGCATTTCAGTCTAATTTTGGCTTAGTTTTATAGAACGTGATCTCTACAGCCAATCCTTTAGATTTTTTTTTTTCCCCACTTTAGTTTTATTTTACTTAAATTATATGATTTGTATCAGAATTAATCCTGCTACAGATACAGGTGCTTCTCTTCTACTGCTTAATTTCAATAATTCAATACATAAGGTGAAACACGTATGTAGTCATTATAACGAGAGGTATCTATTTTAAGTGCTTATTTCTGTTAATGTTGATGATTATGGCTTACAACCAGTAAAAACCCAAAGGTCATTTATCTCATAAAATTAAAGTAGGGAGGATGAAGGGTCTGCGAGATAAAATTACTTAAATAGTGTATCAGAGGGTTCACCTTGTGTGGTTGTGAGTGTCACAACCACTATAAAAGCATACGACAACTGCTACAATCCCCAGCTTTGGTGCATATAGAGTAGGGGGATGAAGGGTTAAAAACCATGCTGCTGTATTCCACGAGACACAAAGGGGGAATATTATATTGATTTATTAGTCAACATGTTTCAGGGTTCCCTGGCCCCGTCCTCAGGAAGAATCACCATGTTTCAGGGAGTCCTGAAACGTGTTGACTAATTAATATTATATTCACCCTTTCATGTCTTGTGGAATACGGCAGCGTGGTTTCTAACTCTTCATCCTTCCCTATCTATATGCAGCACACTGGGGACGTGATATGCTTTAATAGTGGTTGTGACTCTCACAACCACACAAGGTGAAGCCTCTGATACCTATTTAGGTAAAATTTTTCTCTCAGATCCTTCATCCTCCCTACATTTATTTTCTGAGATAACCTAAAGGTAATTTTCTTTGGCTGTAAGACATAAGCATCAACATTAACAGAAATAAACACTTTAAATAGATCACTCTGTTTGTAATGACTCTATATGATATATGCGTTTGTTTTTGTATTGAATTACTGAAATAAATTAACTCTTTGATTTTCTAATTCATTGAGAGCACTTGTATGCTTAGAAATATATCTATATCTTTTTCTTGGGTTGGGGTAGGAAGGGGACAAATTGGGGAAATCTGAAACCTAAAATTTTGGTTTTGATTGTCCCTTTTATTTTGTTGATTTACATATAGAGAAAATCTCATAAGGCCATGTTACCATGATATTTTTATGTTGCATTTTTGAAAAATCGCATTAAAAATCCACATGTGCCCCGACCGTAAGAAAGTGTGAATAAAAAATGCATTGTGTGAACATGGTCTGGTCAGACATGTTTTCATCACAGTTTAAATTGACTGAATTCCTGACTTTTGATCTGACTGCAGATTCCAGTTTAGGCCCTCATCCGCTCTATATCATCTAATTGGGGACACACAGCTTTCATGTATGGCTTGTAATGCGCAGTCACTTCAGATATCGAGGTTCATTAACTATAGACCACCAGAAGAGAAAACTTTTATAGTATATTTTTCCTTTTGTTTGATCATATGATGTCTCAGTATGGATTAAAGAGGTTGTCACCTACTGGCAAACCCCTGTATAATTACTTCGGCTCAATTTAAGATGAAAACTATGGATACTCACCTCTCACAACGCTACCATGTTTGCGCTGCTACGATGGGGTCGTGTGACATTTCAGTTTAAGTGACCGCCGCTGCCTTTACTATTTCATATATTTTCCCTTTTTAAAAATAGTAAACCCATCCCATCTGCTTTTATATGGAGCCTTCACTATTTCGTCACAATGGTGTATGCGCTCTGACTTAACAATTGGCTGCAGCTCAACAATATTAACTGCAGTGGTAGCATGCGCCAGCCATGTCACTTTCACTTTACCTGTCATATATAGCTGCGCCGAACAGCACTGCTATGGGAGCGGAGTATGGAATGTTTAGATCTTAAGCAGGGGTTGACTAGTGGTAGTAGTGGATAACCTCATTATTTTAAGAGCAATTCATAGAAAATGTGTAAATTCCTGATAATTTGACCAAATTTTGTCTCTTTCAACATTCTTTCAGTCTACTGGATCATTATGTTCACCTAAAAACAATATGTACCACCAGAAGGGAGACCAAAATGAGTCAAAATTAGCAGGTTTTAGGGTACAGTCAGACCTGTCGATGTCGGCGGCAACTGGCGGGAGCGCGCACGTTTTTGGCGCCCCGCCAGCGTTGCCGTGTCCCATTTAAATGGGGCGACACCTCCAGCGGCGCCGGCGGCCGTTTACATGGGGCGATGTGGACACATCCCCCAGATTAGCCCCTGGTTTCACATCACTGATGAAGACGGGCGCCGACATCGACCCTTTACATTAGGTGAGCAGGGGCGATATTGGCGCCGATAGGCCACGCCCCTACATCGCCTAATACATCGGCTGTGCCGTCACTAGGTGTGACAGCACCCTTAGACTTCTTCACCTATTTGAAGTCACGGAGTTCTCTGGGGGCACTTCTGAATCTTTCACCATGGGTTCAGACGGTAGTCGCATTTTGGTGTCATGCACTGGTGGACACACAGAGAAGGTCCCCTGTGCAAGAACAATATAGGGGCCCTTTGCCTGCCCAAGAGCTGATCAAAATGCCCAATTTCACCAATTTGCTTTGATAATGGATGTGGGCACCCTCACCCTTGGGCCCTTGGGGCTGCACCAATGTTATGTCCACCCCGTGGTGTCATGAACAGGGCAGTATGAACGTTGTTAGGCCTCGTGCACACGTTCAGTATTTTGGTGAGGTCTTTTTTACCTCAGTATTTGTAGGTCGAAACAAGGAGTGGGCAAAAAATGGTGCATTTGTTTATATTATACTTTTCCTCTGATTGTTCTACTCCTGTTTTTTGTTTTATTTTACTTAAACTGAGGTGAAAAAAACCTCACCAAATACTCAATGCGTGCATATGACCTAAGTCCTAAGACAAACTTAGGCTATGTGTACATGTTTTGAGTATTTGGTGAATTTTTTACCTCAGAGTTTATAAGACGAAACCAGGAGTGGAACAATCATAGGAAAAGTATAATAGAAACACTGTCACCACTTCTGTATTTATCACCCACTCCTGGTTTTGTCTTACAAATACTGAGGTAAAAAACTCACCAAATACTCAACGTGTGCACATGGCCTTAGACATACGGCCCCTATGCTGAGATTTGACTCTGAAATGGATTGGATAAAAGCAGGGCTGTGCAGTCGGAGTTGGTTTACATTTTGGGTGGAGTCGGATTCGGGAAGTTGAGGAGTCTGTCAGACTTTTGCTTACCGACTCCACAGTCCTGGATAACCGTCGGCAGTAGTAAACGATCATGGGCTGGACCCGTGAAACAAGTCATTTAAGTGATCGCCAATCCACTAACGTTTTTATTACTATCATTAAAAAAGCCGATTGGGCATGTTAGATTCTGTGCTTTTCAGCTGGTAATAAACTCTGGCTGAGAAGAATTCAACATGGCCGATTCTGTGAGGCGTTTCTTTTTTCCACTCATGGATGACTTGTATCATGAGGGCCTTTTAGACAATAAAAAACTTGAGAAAATTTCTAAAAGTTTTCTATTCTTAAGGGATTTTTTTGACAGCCATGTAATTAGACATGAGCGTCTTGGCTGCACCTGTTACAGATCTCATCATCTTTTGTATTTCCTCGTTGATCATTAATCTTATATTGTCTGGTGAAGGCGGAGAGCCAGACACGCAGGAATCTTGTATGGCAGCATTATAAGCTGGCACCTCCTGGCGTGGCAGCAGGTTATGTATACAAGGACAGGTGAAGGGCAGTGTACCTATCGCAGTCTAGCCAGATTTTCCTCTTTTCTGATCTTTAACTGTAGGAATCTACAAGGTCAGCGCAGGTCAATTGCTTTGTGTCAAGGAAATACAGGAAAATGTTGCCTCCTGCCTACACGTCTGTGTATAGTCTGGGCGGGTGTCCTTATAGAAACCTATGAGTCAAGCCGTCTATGACAATAATTATATACTTTACGCTGTTGCTACAGCATGTCATGTCTGGAAAGCTATAAAAAAATTAACTTTTTTTCCCAAAGTTTTATAAAATAAAAAATTCCCAATTTTAGAGCAAAAGACTAGTGTTGATTATGCAACTAAATTTAGTCTCCTGTGACATCTCCACCCACATTCATAAGAGAAGTCTCTTTCTTAAATGTAGGTTTACGATATCCAGATAGAGGGTTAAAAAGTGGGATTTTTGGAATTTTAAGTAAAATTTTTTTATTTTTTTTTTATTTAAATCCGTCATACTTTTTAAGAGCTATGAGCCCTTTTTATTTAGAGTTTATTTATATGGTCTTACCAAGAGGGCGTTACTCGCAGGATAATTCACTGCCTTCCAGAGATACGCACCCAAATAATCCTGTGAGACGCACACCCTTGTATAGACCAAACAATGAATACTAAATAAAAAGGACCACATTTCTCGAACCGTATGATGCATTAAAAGAAGACAAAAGGATGTAAAGTTCAGGTGAGCAATGGGAATAAGAGAAGATCAAAAAATGCCCATTTTTGTCCTGGTGACAGCTCTTCTTTAGGGCTTGTTCAGATGACAGGTGACAGGTGGCACAGATGACAGGTGAGCTAAAATGCGTCCTATTCTGGACAAAATTTTTTTTTTTTTTTTTCTTTCTAGTACCATTGTGTGAAGCTACCTTCTAAGGTGCATAATAACTATGCTCATAACTAGATGCCAAAATTAGTATATTTCACCATGTGTATCCTTTCCGATTATAAGTACATCATGCTTAATGTACTTATATCTACATTCTGAAAACTTCTCCTGTGCTGCACCAATGCTATTGAGTGGCTACCAGGTTTTTAGATCAAAAATAGGTCATAATGTAAAAGATGAAAGATAAACGTCCACAAACACATTAGCCTAACGTCGTACCAATATCGACAATAACGGCCAACCATGTAATGTGCTAATGTTTGTGGGCACCCCTGACGTCGCCCAACAGAGGGTTGCTGGGAAAAATAAGGATCCGGTATGCCTGATTTCAGACTGCTGGTCCATTTTTTTTCTCTAGGAGCTGAGCTGCCACCAAAAAAGTCTAGCAGGGCTCTCACAAAAAACTCGGGAGCACACAGCTGAGCGCCAGTCGTTTAGCTGACAGCTCTCTAGAACATATGATAGGGCTTTAGACTATTCTCTAAATAATTATGAGCTGAGGGCTCAGAACTTTATCTAAATAGTTTAAGGCCAAAAAGGTGGAACGAGTCCAGTGTAGTTACTTCTTTGCTAATCTTGAGGTTCCTGTGGGGTGTGAGAACGATTGGGGCTTTTCACTGCATGTTTGTGTGAAAGCGATATCACCTATGTTGACGGCATGAAGACCCTTACATCGTAGAATATTGAGGGAGTGATACATTAAGATGAAGTAATAGGGTACAGCATGGAGATAATATCAGAATAGATGAAGGGATGTAGTAGGATTCAGCATGGAGGTAATATCAGAATAGATGGTGTTGTAGGGTGTAGAATGCAGGTAATATCAGAGTAGAGGAAGAGGTGTTGCATAGAAGGAATATGGGAGTAGATGAAGAGGTGTACCATGGAGGTAATATTGGAGTAGATGAAAAGATGTAGTAGGGTGTAGAATAGAGGTAGATTAAGAGGTGTAGTAGGGTGCAGCATGGAGATAATATGGAGTAGATGAAGAGGTATAGAGGGGTGCAGCTTAGAAGGAATATGGAGGAGATGAAGAGGTGTAGTAGGTTACATGGGTACAGCATGGAAGTAGTATGGAGTAGATGAAGAGGTATAGGGTGCATGAGGTGTAGGGTCAGGGGCTGGCTGGCAAATTTCGGCCTGGGGGGCAAGCACACAGCAGTGGCCCATGAGCAGTGAGCTTAAGGGGCAGAGCGGCCTCTCGGACTAACATGACACAGAGCCGGGCGTTCCCAAAACTGCTGCTTGACCACTGGCCTGGGGGGCAAATGTCCCCTGCCACCTGGGCCAGCCAGCCCCTGTGTGGGGTGCATCATGGAGGTAATATGAAGTAAAGAGGTTTAGTAGGGTTTCAGCATAGAGGATGTTTTGGAGTTACTGAAGTGGACATGCCTAGAAATCTGAGTTTCCTACCTTACACATACACAGATGAATAGAAATCCATTAGTGTAACTCATTGTCATTGCCTCCAATTGCTAAGAAACAAGAAAACATTCAGGCTGCTACTTGGCAAATGATAGTTTTTAGGAGGTTACAATTGAATCAACAAGGCTTAACTATCTGATCCGGGACGAATGTAAAAAAAAACTACACTTGCTTTAAAGTGATAACTGATTGCATGAATAGCAAATCGGAAATGTATTCAGTTGACGCTGTCGTTTAAAATAAATAAATAATAGTTTGCTAACATTTTTACATATTGTGGGGCTCCCCGTCTAAGCCTTCTAATATGAATATAAAATTGCTCCCCTTGATTTTCTATAGAATAAAATGTTTAGTAAATACAAAAATCTTTTTATCTTGTTTTTTTTAACACGCAACATTTTTTTTTTCTATAGCCTTTTTGTTTCCAGCCTAGAATATTTTTTGTTTTCAGAATTCTTTTTGTTCGCTTCTCTCTCCTAATCTTTGCCTTTTCGAGCTAATGCTGTTTTTGAACAATTGACTATTGAAAAATTAGGCAGAAGGTATACAATGGCATTACTTCCTCCTGTGCCCTTGAGGTCGGTGACCTTTTTTTTATTTTTTGGCAGCTTGATAAGCTTTGTTTAATGCTCTTGCTGCCCGCGTCCGTCTCACCTGGCGGGCAGCATCTACAGGTGCCTGGGAGATGTGTGTCGAAAACTGGTTTTCTCCAGGCAGCAGCTGTTCCGACGGTCTAGACATTATGCAAATAAAGCTGCTCTCCCGTTTGTCTGGAAGTGGCTGGGCCTGCCCCGTGCTTGGCTGCCGGAGTCACACTTCAACTTGTGTTACCGGGGAATATAAATATAGCTGTGACTCCGAACACTCTGAACCTGCCCCCCCTTTCCCCCCCCCTTCCCTTTCCTTATAGTCGAGCATGGCTGCTATTGCTTTTGCAAATTTTTATTTTATTTTTTTACATTAAAATCCTCTAATCGAGCCCGGTCGATCTCTCAATAGGTCTAATATTTCCCTTAATTGCCTTTTAATATGGAAATTTATAAAACAGAATTATCAGGCAAAACATTTTAATCCTTTTTTTAAAAAAAAAATGCCGCTTAATAAAAACAGATTAAGCTAAAATAAAATTATCCAAATGGCTTATGTTAACCCTTTCTGCTTCTAGTTTCAATTTCTGAATTTTAGGGGCTTTTCTTTTACGATTATATACTGGCGTATTATTGCCAATTTTGCATTCAGTTGCAAAAAGTAAGTGCAAAATAAAATCTAATAAATAATAAAATTTAAAAGAATGTCTTGTAAAAGAGGTGCAGAAAATGTATGGGTACCACTCCGTTCTATATATTATTCACAAATCCTTCTAATCGTTTTGTGCTCGGATCATCTTTTGGTGTGGGGTGGAATTTTGGAACAAGGCGAGAGAGGGAGTCTAAATCTTTTAGAGGCAGAGATAAGTGGTATGACAGGAGTTGAAAGTCAGTGGCAGAGCGCTTGCGGACCAGAATCCCAATGAATTCCAAGCGTCTCCCTTCACAGACAGCCGCAACTAACGAGATTAGATTTTTATACATTTCAGACTCTCTGATCCCCATGCTTGAGTGAGTGCCGAAATTCCAGTGTTTACACTTTGCTGCCGCAGGGCTGCGGGGCGGCATGAGATGGCATATTTTATGAAGCGTCTTTCTATCCATCTGACTGTCTGTCTGTTTATCATTAATAGGACGCCTGTTTGTAATTCCATTCGCTTTAGGCGGCGGCAGCAGCATCCAGAGATGCCCGAGCTTTGGTGGGAACCGCTAAAGAGCTTTTGGTGGTTGCATTTACTGAATTAAAGCGACCCTTCCAAATTCCAAAAATGATGCGGTACAGTGGATAAAAGAAAGGGGGTCAGAGTTTTTTTTTAATTGATGACCCATCTCTATCGCATCCCTTCCTCTCCAATCGTCAATTTTCCAGCCTTCGAATGTCTTGGGAGTGGACAGTTCCTCCCCCTCTGCAGCAACCGTGCCACCTTTACTAATGGAGTGTCTGGTAGTCGCATTATTACAATATTACAAAATAGAGTGTTGTTTTTTTGAGGGAAAAGGCCAAGTTTCCTCCTCTTGGTTGATGCTTTAAAACAGGGATGTGGAGTCTGAGTCGGAGTTTTGGGTCCATTTTGGGTGGAGTCAGAGTCTGAGTTGGATGTTTGGCTTACCGCCTTCACAGTCCTGCTTTAAAATAGACCACGCCAATAAAATCAGTCTCCATTTTTCCAGACTTGCGTTGGTACTTCATCTGAAACCAGACAAGGCACCATCTTCTTCTTTAGAAGCAATGCGTAGCCTTTACTTGTGTTTGTGAGCCCATGCTAGCACTTTTCTTCTTCCATATGCAAAACCATTTTAACTAGTGATTCAGACGCAAACATTGATTTTAACTTTAGATAGCAAAAAGAACACACAATCAATTTTGGAACAAATCAACCCAGACATGTCACGTGAAGCAAGGATCACCAAGCTACAACTTGCCATCTTTAGACACAGCATACGAAGATACTGTAGAAGGACATCATGGTAGGAGGTATAAAGGGAACAAGGCAAAGAGGAAGACTAGCAACCGATGGCTTGATTCTGTAGGTAAGACAAGATAACGGTGACAAAGACCCTGGTGGACCTATCTAGGTTTACACAAATCAATCTTCCTATCATTCGCCCATCAAGTCTCCAAGGCTCGAGATCAAACTGTAAACCGTTAAATAATAATAAATAGTTGGGACTTCGTTTTACTTGTATATGCAGGGGCGCACCTACCATGAGGCGACTTGAAGTGTTCGCCTCAGGCGGAACCTCCTGCTGGAAGCCAGAAGGCGGCATCCACGGGGGGTCGGTGGCGGGGAGCGATGACCTAATCAGTGAGCGCCCCATGCTGAGCAGTGCAGAGAAGCCGGGGGAACACGCGCTGAGGAGGAGAGGAGACTGGGGATCAGCCAGTGATGACCGAGGAGAGAGGTGAGTATTTACTTTTTTTTTTTTTTTTTTTAATCAGTGAGCGAGAAAGTGATTTAAAATACAAGAGGAATATGGGAATGCTGTACATACATGGAGGTGCTGTACATACATATGGGAGTGCTGTATATGGGGTTGCTGAACATACATGGGGGAGTGCTGTATATGGTTGTGCTTTATACATATGAGAAAGCTGTGTATGGAAGTGCTGTATACATATGAGGTGCTGTACATACATGGGGAGTGCTGTATACATTTAAGGTGCTGTACATTTGGGGTGCTGTACATCCACAGACGTGGATTCTTTACTGTAAGAGCAGTGAGACGATGGAACTCTCTGCCACATGATGTTGTAATGAGTGACTCACTACTAACATTTAAGAAGGGCCTGGATGCCTTTCTTGAAAACTATAATATTACCAGTTATATATACTAGATTCTTTGATAGGGCGTTGATCCAGGGAACTGGTCTGATTGCCATATCTGGAGTCAGGAAGGAATTTTTTTCCCCAATGTGGAGCTTAGTGTTGCCACATGGTTTTTTTTTTTTTTTTGCCTTCCTCTGGATCAACATGTTAGGCTATGGGTTGAACTAGATGGACTTAGTCTACCTTCAACCTTAAATGCTATGTTACTATATTTTTATATGGGGGTGCTGTATACATTTGAGAGTGCTGTATATGGGGGGGCTGTATAAATATGGGGTGCTGTACATACATGGGGGAGTACTGTATATGAGTACATACAGGCATCTAGCCATATTTCTCCCAAGCGGCGGTTGGTCGGTGGTGCTCTTCCCCCTTCCCGCTCTCACATCCTTTACTCAACACAACTGGAAGGCCCTGCTATTAGCTCCGGACTGCCCAGTGTGCAGTGCTTGTGATTGGCTAAGTGTTTCGGGAGAAGGAGGCGTGGTCTGTTGGGGAAGACGCGCCATTTTCCCAGCCTGGTGCAGTGGCGGCTTGTTGATGTTCGGACTGCAGGTCGTCACATGTGTGAGGACGGTGCAGCATTATGGACTTGTCTGACTAGTCAGTGCCAGGGAGCTGGCCAGAGAATTGTAGGTGTGTGCCAGAGATAATGGGATGGCAATCAGTGTTGCCTCCTGTGCTATAAGAATGCAGGACTGTCTGTCTACAGGAGCACCACTCTGCAGCCATTATTGTGTGTAAGTATGCTTGTGCCAAGTCTGCCATTGCCATTAATGATCCTTGTTCTGGATTCTTCTGTGTGGTTCTTGTAAGTGCATGTGATGGTGCTGACGTCCTTGTGTTTGGGGGGATGCCATTTTGAAGTTCATCCCTGCATATATGTGCAGTTAATGGTCCATGATATCCTTCTTTGTCATGTTTCCATGGAGCCAGACATTATTTGACGCTATATGTTGATCTGTTTGTGGATCCACGTGGGAGCAAGTCCTCCATGAAGTGGTCCAAGTGCAATATTTTGCATTACTTTTATTTTTTTCTTCATCCAAGAATCAGGTCCTATATCGGTACTTCCAAGTTGAATTCCTTCTCCCATTTGAAGAAGGCGCAAACCACATAGGTCTCTCTCCCCACTGCCTAGTAGCATAGGAACCAATTCTATCCGTGCTGCAGATCTTGCTAAACAAATCCTGGGTGTAATTGTTCTTGAACTATAAAAAGAAAAAGGTGCACAGCGATCTTCTGGGACTCCATTATCGTTAGCTAAGCAAAACTCTTACCTTACGTGACCTTAGCCTAGCCGGTCAGATACCAAGTTTTAAAAAATATATGATTTGGAGGATTCTTGTTTAAAAAAAAAAAATAAAAAAAAATAAATGAAGTGTGCCTATTAAGTAACATCACGTCCTTGTTTCACTGCATCTTCTGGTGAACGGCCTCTTCTTGCTGACGCCATAGTCTAATGGGTTTATTTTGCTTTTATATTTTTTTGGTGAAGATCTAGATTAGAAGTTCAAATGGTGCTTCTTCATAGGTTGCATCACATGCAGTTCCTTGGTCTATTAGACGTGTTTTTACTGGTTGTACGTAGCGAACGTACCGTATATAGAAGCTTTCACAAGCAGGAAACTTGAGAATCCAAATAGAGATACAAAATGGTGACTGGGCATTGTGACATTAAAAAGAATACCTTCAAAGAGCATGTGCTGGCAAATATTTTATGTATGATGACCCATAGCCCCTGCATTGGTTGATTCTCTAAAAACCAGTTGAAAATGGCTGTGTATTTATGAATATTTTCTTTCTTTCTTCTTTCTTTCTCTCTCTCTTCGTTCTCTCTTTTCGTTCTCTCTTTCTTTCTTTCTCTCTCCTTTTCTCTTTCTTTCGTTCTCTCTCCTTTTCTCTTTCTTTCGTTCTCTCTCCTTTTCTCTTTCTTTCGTTCTCTCTCCTTTTCTCTTTCTTTCGTTCTCTCTCCTTTTCTTTCTCTTCTCCCCTTTTCTTCTTTCTTTCTCTCTTTTTCTCTTTCTTTCTTCTCTCTCCTTTTCTCTTTATTCCTTCTCTCCTTTTCTCTTTCTTTCCTTTTTTGGCTATCCTTTCCGGTTACCCTTCTTTCCTTTTTCGGCTATGCCCTTTCTTAGCAAGCCTTCTTTCCTTTTCGGCTTACCTTTCTAGCAAGTCTTCTTTCCTTTTCGGCTTCCATTTCCGGCTATCCTTTTCTTTTTGGCTATCCTTCTTTCCTTTTTGAGTTTCCTTTTTTTGCTTTATTTGTTTTCTCTTTTTCTTCTGAAATTACTGCACAGGTCCATTTCTATTCATGTATTTCATTTGTGCATATATCCCCCATGAGTTATGAGACCTAGAATTGTATTATTTTTTTTTTATCTTAAGTATTTTCTGCAGAGGACATGACCTAACCAATAACATTTTCTTCAAAGCTAACTTATGAAGCGGGAAATTTCAAAAACAAGCAAGTTTTACTTAAAACTTGCCCTACCAAAAGGACAAAAACTGGAGCCGAGGAAGACCCAAAACGCAAAATAAAGCTTCAGCTAATCTAACTAATTGCTGTAGGACTTCCACTGAAATCCTCTGCATTAACACATGGCAAATTCGCACTATGAGAAAATAGTTTTCTTAACTTTTAACTCGTTACAGATTACTATTTTTTTACATTTGCCCCCAAATTTTTGACCGATGTTTGATTTCGGCCTCCGAGATAAAAAATTGTTCTAGTCGGTTCCAATGTTGAGGAAGTGCGGTGAGAATTCAGCGTTTCGCCATCCCGATATGCACGCCGGTTGTTTGTGTGATGATAGCAGGGCTTGATCTGCACAGAACTTGTCATGTCTGCTGGGTTCAGAGCCAGGGTTCCTCCCAGGGAGCCTGTACAAGGAGCTCGCTCATAGCAGAGGAGGGGCCGCCTCTCTAGAGAACTGCATGTTGCTTTAAAGAAGTCTTTATTTTGCTGCCAGCCTGGAGTCTGTGAATCACTGGTCATCTTGACAAGGGCAGGGCAATTACATCTGGAATGTACTCCCCGAGATCAGGAGAGTGAAGCTGCCAAGATAAGGCCACAGAGGCGATCCTTAATCATTTCAGGGCACAACGAGGTTCTGCCACTTTCGTGGGGCGGTGCAGGCGGGAATACTGCCGCCTGAAAATGACGGAGAATGCCTTCTCCTCCATGGCAATTAATAGCAAAAAAAAAACCTTCATCTTACAGTTTATTATAAGAGTTGGACGCCAAAGATGAATGTATTGGTTTTATTTTGGGAGGGATTCTTACTAATGAGAGTAGTATAGTATCACTTCATTTATTTTTATTATTTGTCTTTTGATCTACTGAAAGGAGCACTGTTGGGCCAGCAAAGGTTCACCTATGGCCTTCATAAGACAAGATGAATCCAGACATTTCTTGATTAGGACTTGCAAGTCGTTAATGCCAATGTTGTTCTGGTGTCTATGAACTCGCTTAGTTGTGCCGATAATCAGAAACCGTGTCTGTGGGTTTGGTAAGTCAAACATCTGACTCAGACTCTAACTTGATGACTCCATAACCTTGGCTGTGAAGTCAGTAAGCCACATTTCTGACTTGGACTCCAACTTCTCAACTTCCTTGAATCCGGCTCCATGAAAATAATCTCCAGCTCCACAGCCCTGTCAGGAACGACGTGTAAACAAGCTGTCAATCACCCATAAAAATTAAAAAGCTTATTCTTTGGGTGATTGGATTGTTTGCTTTGGCATTAAAAACCTCATTCTCGGCAGCACATTGTCCCTTGTTTGATGTGCTGCCAATATTTGATCATTTTTTTTGTGCACTGAACTATCGTTATCAACCTGTTTAAGCGAGCCATCAAAGACCACCTATTGATTTGTAGATAGCCGATTGACGGTCATTCAACAGACCCTGTTAGATCGTCCACATGGGCCTTAACAGAGCTAGGAGAGTGGTGGACTAGGACAGTTTTCCGAGCCACGCTTTGGTCCCACATATGAGAGATAAGATGATCGGAAACATTTTTGGGCATTTCCTTTTTTCTTCTGTGGCCTAATTTGGCTTCACACATGAAGACACCAAATGTAGTAGTTGTATGCGATTAGAGTGACACCGCTTTATAAATCACCCTGTTGGCTGTTTTATGCATTCATTGGTTAATGATTATATGGTTTATCAGACGCCGGTATCATTTTAGTGTGCTGTTTGGCAGAGCTACCATGTCTGGTGCTACAACAAAAGGCAATGAAAGGTCACCTTATAGTCTGGGGTTAGATTATGGACCGGCGGAGATACGTGTTGTGAATGACGACAGCTTCCGTTAGCATGCCAGTAAATTCTACATACAGAATTAAAGTTGCCCATATGGTCCTTTTTGGAAACACTTTTTTTTTTTTCTTTACGAGTAATTTACTCAAGTGTTCTTTGTTTTTTCATTTTAATAAAGCTAACTCATAGTTTCTTCTCTCTTCTTTGTAGCGGAACTGGAATTCGTTCAGATAATCATCATTGTTGTGGTGATGATGGTGATGGTCGTAGTGATCACATGTCTTCTAAACCACTACAAGCTTTCTGCACGATCCTTCATTCACCGGCACAGCCAAGGCAGGAGGCGGGAGGAGAATCTGTCCTCGGTAAGTCTTCCCACCTTCATTTTAAGAGTATCGTTATTTAAGAATTACTACATGTCATACAGAGAGACTTTTTATGGCGTTTTAAGAGCTAGAACTGAGCGGAAGCTCAAATGTTTTTGAGGAGTTTTGAATTGGAGGAGGATTTGGCGAGTTTCTGCTCCAAAAGTATCTTAAAAAAAACTGTGGACTTTCAGCCAAAGTCAACCAAGTTGGCTTTAAATTGGCCTCGGTTGCATGGAACTAAAGATTTTATACTTCATAAAATAGTCCTTGAGAACAACACTTTTAATCGGGGCTGTGGAGTCGGTAAGGCCCCCTTCACCACGATTTTTTGGGATCCGTGGCTATCCTTTGTAAAACTGATAGCCAGGAACCGATTGGCCCCCATGTATCCCTATGGGTACGGATTAGTCCTTAATGGCCATCCATGTGCTCAGAGATCCGATTATGTCCACTGTTTTCACGTCCCCAAAATCGGAGTCTGCTCCGATTTTGGGTTAAGCGGACACAATCGTACAGAATTGGACAGCATCGGATCCAACGCTGTCCGATTTAAATAACATGGGGGCATATGGAACTCTGATCCGGGAAAAAAAACAGGATTGTTTCTTGGATCTGATTTTAGTGTACTGAGCATGGTTTATTTAGTCTAGCAAACATCTGCCCGGACTCCAAGCTGATAAAGAACGGATGTGTCCGTGCTCAGGAGTCTCTCATCTCAGTGCAAATTGTAGGCTGACTTTGCCTTTGACAAGGGAGCTGACCTTTTATGTGGGGAAAAAAATCTAAAAGTTCCAAAAGTATTGGGGTAAAATATTGGGATTTTATTTTAATGCCCAATTCCGTAAAAGGATTCTTAAGAGACCTTCGCCTCCAAATGGACATTATGCATACAATCCCATTTTTAGAGATCATGACACTTCACAGGGCCCTTAGCCGATATTCATTGGTATTTTGTTTGTCTGACATAGGAAGGAAGCCTGTGGCCTTCAGAGAGCACAGTATCGGGAAACGGGGTGGCAGAGGTAAGATGGCAAAGCAGATGTATTTTCACTGCACTCAATGGCTATATAACATGAATATTGTGGTGAAGATTGTGCAATTGCATCTAATGATTAATAGGGTCTTATTCTGGCAGCCCCAGCCTTTGGCACAGTGCAACTTACTAGTCTGAAAAAGTTTGTCCTCCCCCTTTTGTCATTTTTTTTTTTGGTGTGAGGATGTTAAGAGATAATAATACTTGACGAGTCATAAGTTAAATATTCTTAGCTACGATTTCAATTAAAAAATTACTAGTTCTTAGAGGAGCATGTTCTTTAAATCCATGAGCTTGGTGTACAGTTCCCATTTTATTGAATGAGATGTTTACATTTTTTCTTTTGCTACCCCCCTACAGCACATTTACACACCAAGACCCTCGGACAGACTCAGCATCCCACCGTTCCTCCAAAGAGATCGCTTCAATCGCTTCCAGCCCACCTATCCCTACATACAGCACGAGATTGACCTTCCACCCACCATATCTTATCAGACGGAGAGGAACCCCCACCGTATCAAGGACCATGCACGTTACAGCTCCGCGACCCCGAACAACAGATGGAACTGAATCGAGAGAGTGTGCGGGCGCCTCCTAACCGGACCATCTTTGACAGCGACTTAATCGATAGTTCTGTCTACGGAGGACCTTGTCCTCCGAGCAGCAACTCTGGAGTGAGCGCCACCTCTTACAGCAGCAACGGGAGGATGGAAGGTCCACCTCCAACCTACAGCGAGGTCATAGGTCATTATCCCGGGTCCTCATTTTACCAGCATCAGCAAAACATGGGCACTCCCTCAATATTAGAAAGCAGCAGACTTCACTTGCAAAGCAATGTTCTCGATAGCACAGTTGCACGGAGCAAAGACAAGGACAAACAAAAAGGACAGCCGTTTTAGGATCAAAACCACAAAACTGATTTGCAAAACCGTAAACGCTGCACTTCTAAGCCGGCCCGTTTCGTTGTCAGTCGGGTCGCAATATGGTTGCGTGCCTTTCTGACGACCAACAGATTGCAGTGGCAAAGACTTTTAAAGAAGACGACGGGGAGGAGGGAGAGAATATATGTTAAGCAAGAATACCCTCCCGGCCTCTTCACCTTCTTCCTGTATAAATATTTACTTGTTTTGTCTGGTTTGAATGCACAAGCCGAGGAAGCTTGCAATCCTGTTTATATGTTTAGCTGTGTCTTGGATTCCCCTTACACAGTTGCCCTTTAAGAAGTTGACTAGCCTGCGTGAGTGCTTACCTATATACCCCTCATCACCTTATATCTATATATATAATGTAATTTTTTTTTTATTTTAAGTTTCTCACTTAATGTTAAAAAAGGAAACAAAATCCTGAAATATTTGCACAAAAGTTTTTGTTAAGAAAAAAATGGAAAAAAAAAAAAAAGACTTGCAATATCTAAATATATATGAGAACTAAGAGAAAAAGAGTGAGTGGCGGGGAAGTATTTTTGTATTCGAAAAGGGCCTATACATTTTGGGAAGTTTGTCAGAAAATGGATGTAAAAAAAAAAAAAATACGGAGAAACAGATTTTTTTTTTTTTGTTTTTTCGGGGAATGGGTGGATCTGTTGAGTGCCAACTCTGAAAGAGTGTTTAAAAAAAAAAAAGAAAAAAGGCAAAAAAAAAGTGGGGACTAGAGTTATTTATATAAATGTTAAAAAAAATTGCACTATTTTTTGATATGACTATAGCAGTCCTTGTGTTTAACAACAATGTATCATGTCTACCACAAAAATACATAACTGATAAAAAAAATATATATATATATAAAAAAAAAAATAAGTTATGTGCTGCATTGATCAACTATGTTCTACACCCCAAATTAAAATTATTAAAAAAAAATTACAGCACTTGTTTTTTTCACAGATTTGGATTGTTCGAGTCTTGGGTTGGAAGAATTTGGTTTTTCTGATGCAAAATGTATTGGCGGGAATAACACATTGCACATTTAAGTAGGTTTTCCGGTAACTTGACTCTATGAAACTTAAGCTTTTAAGGAGCAACCGGTTTTGGTAAAATTCATCGATGGGTGAAAGCCCCTTTATAATTTGGTTTCTGCCCTCCGAGGTCAATGTAGGCAGCCAGATTGTGACCAAAAATATTCAGATGTGGCTGTTCATACGGAAAGTTCTGATCTGAAGTTGTATTTGCTTCTCCTTTTGTCTGCACTATTTTTGTACCTAGACCCCATGGTGCTTTCATTGATGCATAGTCTTCTCTCTTTGCCAATGCCGCAAAATGGCCGTTTTACTTTAGGGGACAATACCTCATGCGCAGTTTATTTTTGGTGATGAAACAAAGTTATTTCGATGTTGACACTGTGACCCAACCCCCAGTACAGCTGATACATTCCCTATTAGACCAGAAACGGTCATCGGGACAATTTCCTAATCTTAGTTGGAAAAAATAAATTCTTATTTCAGAACTTCTGTTTTTTCTTTTCCTTAAAGGTCTTAGCAGATTGACAGGAAACATAGCGTTTCTGCACAGTGCCAATGGTTCGGCTCGCTGGCAGCCACTTGTCATTGAACTAATGTCTACCATTGTGCTTGTGAAATTGCAACTAGTGATGAGCGAATAGTGAAGGATTATACGTTTGACTATTCAAATAATATTCCGGATATTGAACCTAAAGTGATTTGGGAACTCGAAAATTTTTCTGGTGAATCTTCCAGAAAACTATTCACGTTTCCTATTGACTTGCATTGGGTTCTGTATTCGACACGAATGCCCAAATAATAAAGATATTCAAGATATCCAGCACATCTTCATGCTTTATTAAATCTTCTTAAAGGCCCCGTTACAAGGCACGCCATCGTTAACGATATCGCTTAAACATCACGGGTTTGGAGTCGTTCAAGTGACATCGTTAGGATGTCGTTGCGTGTGACTCTGCGAAGTTGTGACGATAAGTCGTTCGATCGTTGATCGCAAGTTTGAGAGCATGTTCCCAAACCACACTATCAACGATCAGCCAACCTGGTATATCGTTGTGTTTGATACCACAATAACTGTCGTTCACGACTTTGCCCATTCACAGCAATGAGCAGGTATCGTTCACTGGGTTGTGCGAACGATGCCTGCTCACACAACGATGTCGGAAACGACCGTGTGCACACGAGATTGTTGCCAACATCGTTCCAACGTCATGCCGTGTAATGGGACCTTAAGTCGTAATGTAGATACAGGTAAAATTGGGGTAGCTGGCCCCAAATAACATGTTAGCAGGCTTTACGTGTTTTGACCTGCTTAAGGGTCTTACTCAAGAAATTGTGCTGGATATCATGAATATTGCTTCAAAGTTGGCTTGAACGTCTTCCTGAGCACCTTCGGAAAATATCTGCACCAGCTAAGAAATCTATAAGGGTGAGCTGAAAAATGTTTTCTTCATATTCGAATAATAAAACTTTTTTTGATTACAATAATCCAAGCCCGAATATTTCAACATTAACTCATCACTAATAACGTAAAACCGTATTGCAGGCTTATGGAAAATGTTCACTAAGCGTACTAGGAGTTGTAGGAATATATTTTACTTTTAGAGATTTCTTTCTCTTTTTTTTTTTTTTTTTGTTTCGATGGGAAATTCCAATTTTAGTCTGTAGCTCTGAATGCTGTAGATTGAATTGTCCAAAAATGACACCAGCCCTCCCCTCCCCTTGCTGGAGATTTTAGCCCTATAACCAATTTCCCGATATGTATACAACATAAATTTGAATAAAAAAAAAATTAATTTTCTCTCGTCCTTCCATTCAAAAAAATTCAAGACTTTATCAAAGGATTCAAATACTTAAATCATTGAAGAAAATTTTCTAGCCAAAATTGAGATGTAACCCCAACTTTACTATGTTAGGAGCCACCATAGCAAAAGAATCCATGCGTTGCTTTCTCATTGAAGGTTGCTGGTCTACAAATAAAAAATCAATTAGAAATTACCAAAAGCAGACTTTCCCTTATACCCTTCTGAAAATAATATCTTTTTATTAGAATAGGGGAAATTCCAGAACTACACCGACTGATTCTGAGTCTTCAACTGTAGTTATCGGCCAATAATCAAATTTTGGTAAGTTCAGTGAATATGGGCCATAGCTTTCCACCTGGGAACATATGCTAAGGATTTGGGACTGGGTACAGATAGCCTGATCTTATGATTGGCTAAGATTTAAGCTGGAGTCACATTGGGCTAGAGACATGCAAGATGCTCACGCAAGTCTTCTGCCACGACCCCCGGCTCTCTCTCTCGAGTAGCGTGTGGCTGCATATATGTTCTATGGACCAGCATGCTTCTGTCCAGTTTCCCAGCGGCCATGCAAGACTCGTGCAAGTCTACCGGCACAGCCATCTGCTCTCGTGAGAGGAGCGTGCAGCTCCATAGAAGTACATGCAGCTGGTCACTCCTCACTTGAGAGTCGGTGGCCATGTCTGGTGAGGCTTGCGAGTCTCCTGGCACAGCGGCTGGCTCTTGAGAGAGGAGGGTTCAGCTGCTGTATTTCTATGGAGTTGCATGCTCCTGTCTAGAGTTGGCAGCTATGCCGGGTGAGGCATGCGAGATTCGCATTACTATTTCGCCTAGTGTGACTCCAGCCTTAGCCTGAGAAGAACTTTGACTATTTTTAATAGAGACCTTTTTGTATTGCGGGAAATTTTCTTAGTGCTCAATCACTAATTTTGATTCTTCTTACTAGTCCTGAATGATGGACAGAAACTTCTTACTTCTGGGCTACAACTCCCAGGATCTTGGTCGTCATTCATACTAAATTGTAACACCATAGGACTATCAGTACCTAAACGATATTATGTCTTCCTAGGACACTGCTTAAGCTTTTCACACCAGATTGGAGTCAATGGGTCAAGCACGGCATAAATTAACTCGTCTAACTGCTAATTATGGTGATTAACAGACCTTCCAAGTGAACTGAATTGAGATTTCATCCGAAATCTATATCTCCGTGAGCTTAAAATGACAAGATATTTTTCTTCTCTTTAGCGAAACTGCAATTCAGCCAGAAATGTTACAACCTTAACGAGCTAAAAGCAAACAGGACCCATGCACCTTCCGCGGCTCGCAACGTTTTATAGAAATAGGATCTCTTGTCCCAGAATACCTCTAAATTTCATTTCTTTTGTCCAAACAATTTATAATTCCATTTTAAGAGTAAATTCAAAAAGCAGTAATTTATGGGCAATTAAATGTTATCTGTAAAACTCTCCCCCACTTCCATCTTAATTTTGCAGGAATACTTTTCCCATTTTTATCTACTATAAATGGAGTAAATCAAATCTGATTACATTGCATATTTCAAAGAAGTTTTTAATAGAAAAAAAAGCTTTAGAATGTCTCCTCCTCCCGAAGTCTTGAGGGAAAAAAACAAACTGTGTGATGTTCTACCAGCTCGTGTGCCACCTTTTTAAATGCTTCCGTATAGACATGAATAACCAAAAAATAAAAGTTGTATGAGTGTGTTCTTTTTTTAGATAGTTTTACAAAATCCAATTTGATTGCCCATTGTTGTAGGGCTGCAATTAATAGCCTATTCCACCAATGGCCCCACCCATGAGAATCATGATAGGTCCCTCCCTCTTCCCCACCCACAAGGAGCAAGTTCTTAAAAATTATCAATTCTAGAAGTTTTAATGAGGGGGGGGGGAGGGAAGAAGAGGGGTGTTAAGAAAGTTTACATAGGAGAGGGTTGGTGTTCTGAAACACACGCTCCGTTTTCGGGATATTTTTGTAAAAAAAAAAAAAAGTTACGGATTTTTGGGAAAGTGTTCTTCTTCCTATGGGGGTTTCTCAATTTGCACAAGATTTTACGAAAAAATAAAAGAAAAATGTTCTTTTCGAAGTAAACTCAAACCAGCTGTGACCTCTATAAATGGACTGAAAATATAAAACAAGTATAGTAAGGCAATAAATATCTTAATTTTTTTTCCTCGTTTCAATTTGTTATTTAATTTTTTTTCTAATTTTTAAAAATTTGGTTTGAGGGAGAAAAAAAAAAAAAATAGATGGAAAGATTGTTTACAAAAAAATCACTCAACTTTTGCCCCTTGCTAACGTAATCATGACGTCTTTGTATGATGCAAGTATCCGTAGGTATCGCTAGGATTTATTTTGGTGTCATGTGAATTTAGTGCCTTACAAACGCCTTCAACGATGATGGGTAGTGGCCGGGTGAAACTAAATCCAGTTGTCTCTGACGTGTGTGCAGAGACCCAGGCCAAAGGGGTGTTTAGACTTTTAATATGTCCCCCCGACCCCATCCTTTGCTCTAAATCCTATATATAATGTGCCTCGTTCTGTATGGTGCTTGTTATGCAAAGCATTGGACTGTTCCCAAGGTTCTATAGTAGCCTTGTTTATAATGCACATATCCTATTGCCAGATCGGCTGAAAACTGTGGTAGATTTTGTATGACGCAAATTGGAGGTGGGTGTTTGGTTGCCCCAAGTAAACCAAAAAAAAATGTGCATGCCAATATCTTTGCTCTACTTTCCTACCGGGGATCCAAGTAACTATATGTGCTGATCAATATGAAGTGATGTCGGGAGAAGAACAACATTTGCTGAATTATGTAGGAATGATACTGTAGCATTTTTTTTAAGAGTTTGTCAACTTTACTTTTTTTTTTGCAAATATACTTTGTTGGGTAAAATCACAAAACTATGCTTATTTTTATTTTCGGAAAAACAACCCAGTATTTCTCCTATCCAATTCAGCAATCTGAAAAGTTATTAGAATACCCCTACACATCTATGTATTGTAAAGCAGTTTTTAAAGGGATCCCATTTTTATTTTTTACATTTAATGTTGATGGTTATGCCACCTCTATCCTCTTAAAGGGAACCTATCGGTTGATACACTCTGCCCAAACTGTTGGTAGCCTGTATCGGACACCAGCTCTATGATTAAAGGGGTATTTCCAGCTCCCAAGAAGTCTCCGGGGTCCCGCCTGTATGACGAGTCACCCACGCGGTTCGGTCCCTGGTGGCTAGGAAAAGTATGTTTTGCTCTGAGACAGTGCAGCTATTCAGAGTGACACATACCTGGTTTTAAAGGGGCTATTCCTATCACCAAGATCATAACCCAATATGTAGCAGGTGTAATGATATTAGCAAATGCCTCCAATTAGAAGTGTAGTATAGTTCTCCTGATATAGCCTGATACCTCTTGTGCAGGCCTTTGCAGCTTAGGATCCAGTGTTGCGACCCACTCATATAGTGAAAGCTAGTTAGTTAGCTAGTTGCTCGTGGTCGTAACCATGAACACCTAAGCTGCAAAGGCCTGCACATGAGATTACAGACATTGCTATATCTCGAGAACTCTACTACATTTCTAAATGGAGGTGTTTACGATTAATGGGTTATTTCAATCTCAAATATCCTATCCCAATATGTAATGGGTGTAATGATAATATTAGCACATACCTACAATTAGAAAGGTAGTATAGTTCTCCTGATATAACCTGCTAACCTCCTGTGCAGGCCTTTGCAGCTTAGGTAACCGTGGTCACAACCCATTCATATAGTGAAAGTTGCTCGTGGATATAACCATGGGTACCTAAGCTGCAAAGGCCTACACATGAGAACACGTTATATCAGGAGAACTATATTACATTTCTAATTGGAGGTATTTGCTAATATTATTATTACTATACCTACTACATACTGAGAGAGGATTGTGGAGATGGGAATACACCTTTATAGACAGGTATGTTTCAGTGTGAAAAGCTGCACTGTTTCAGAGCAAAACATACATTTCATAGCTGCCAGGGACCGAACCGCGTGGGTGACTAGTCAGACAGGCGGGTCCTCGGTGACTTCACCCGCCCACTGACCGGTCTCTACCCATATGCGCTCGGTTTGGGTAGCATGTATTAGCTGTCGGGTTCCCTTTTGAGTGGTATTTTTTTTTTTTTCCCCAAAAAAAACAAATAGCATTTTGAAAAATATTAATGTATTAAAAATGGGAATGCAGGGAAATAATCTTTAGAAATTTTTTATTTCAGGTTTTCCCTTTATTTATTCTTTTTAAGCCAGGTTTTACTGCATTCTGATAGTGTCCCTTTAAGAACTGTTTAGACCAAATTCTTTGTCATTGGTTCATTACAGTAGCCAATCAGATTTTCTCTTCCGACAGTCATACTTGCACTAGACAATGCTATATGAAATACCTGGTTGGCTGCTAACGGGTTGCACAATTTTTGGAAGGTGGTGATTTAAGACTGAAGTTATGTTTGGGGCTTTGCCTTTTTTTGTGTGTGTGTAAATCTTAGAATTTTTGTTTTCATTCCAATGATAAGTGCACTCTGAAATCTTTCCCCCTCTAAATCACATACCTAATATGTTTTGGGATATTTTTGACTTCATGGATGGAACGAAAACAAACCAGGCTTTTTATAGAACAAATCCTTTTCTGTTATGTATGAAGATCATATGATTGTTTCCATTGACCTAACAAAGCTGCCATTTTGTAGGCTTAACAAATAGTGAGGAGCGAGCACTACAATGCTCGAGAGCTCGGTACTTGAAACGAGCAGTTGGCTGCTTGGATGGGTCCCAGAATATAATGGAAGTCAATGGAGAGCTCGAGCATTCTTTCGGAAGATCTTGACTTCTATTATACTATACTCGAGTCGCACCCATCCGATCATTCAACTGTTCTTTTTGAGTACTGAGCTCTTGAGCATTGTAGTGCTCGCTCATCACTATTAACAATCATGTAGACCTCTTCCACCTCCCCCACACCCTCAGTACATTAGTAGTAGGTCAGGCTTAACGATACATAGTCCAGCCCATAAAGATGGAACCTAAATTCTAAAAGGAACTCTGGTCAAACCAAGTACATGTGCTCGGTGCATCATGGCAGGGCCAAATATTTAAGTGCACTTCCACCTGCCTGTTTTCTCTCCATCTCCATCTCCTTTTTTCTTTGTTCTGCCTCATAGAGCCAAAGAAGGGAGGAGATAGAGGAAAACAAGCAGGTTGGAAGGTGCATGTAAATATTTGGCCCCACCATGATGCACCGAGCGCTTGTACTTTGTTTGACCAGTGTTTCTGTGCTGACAAGAGTCCCTTTACAATTCATAGTCCAGCCTATAAAAATGCAACCTAAATTCATAAAGCCTCTGACCAACTAATGTACGGAGGACATGGGGATGGGTGGAAGGGGTCCGTATGTTTGTCAATAGTGATGAGCGAGTACTACAATGCTCGAGGGCTTGGTACTCGAAACAAGCAGTTGCATGCTTGGATGGGTCCCAGAATATAATGGAAGTCAAAGGAGAGTTTGAGCATTGTTCTGAAAGATCTTGACGTCCATTATGCTCGGTACTCGAAAAGAGCAGTTGGAATGGGTCCTAGAATATAATGGAAAGTCAATCAACAGCTCGAGCATTTTTCCGGTAGATCTCGACTTCCATTATACTCTGTACTCAAAACCAGCACTTGGATGCTCGAATGGGTCCCAGAATATAATGGTAGTCAATTGAGATCTTGAGTATTCTTCCAGAAGATCTCGACTATACAATATATATAATGATACTCCGTACTCGACACGAGCAGTTGGATGCTTGGATGGGTGCAACTCGAGGACCGAGTAAAATGGAA
This sequence comes from Allobates femoralis, assembly GCA_033576535.1. Classification (NCBI taxonomy): domain Eukaryota; kingdom Metazoa; phylum Chordata; class Amphibia; order Anura; family Aromobatidae; genus Allobates; species Allobates femoralis. The sequence goes on along the minus strand of JARQOC010000006.1, from coordinate 416,760,277 downwards.
GTCGAGATCTACTGGAAGAATGCTCAAGCTCTCCATTGACTCATTATATTCTGGGACCCATTGGAGCATCCAACTGCTGGTTTCGAGTACCGAGTAAAATGGAAGTCGAGATCTACTGGAAGAATGCTCAAGCTCTCCATTGACTTTCCATTATATTCTGGGACCCATTTAAACTACTCGTTTCGAATCGTGAGCATAATGGAAGTCAAGATCTTTCAGAACAATGCTCAAACTCTCCATTGACTTCCATTATATTCTGGTACCCATCCGGACTCTTTGGAGCATCCCAACTGCTTGTCTCAAGTACCAAGCTCTCGAGCATCATAGTACACGCTCATCAATATTGACAAACATACAGACCCCTTCCACCCATCCCCATGTACTCAGTACATTAGTAGATCAGGCTTTATGATGCATAACTATCCTACATAATATCATATAAAAATACAATCTAATTTTTTTATTTTTTTTTACCGGGCTGGATATTTTAATTTTTCTTCTTTTTACTTATATTCCAAAATAACTTTAATCTACAATATGGCAGTGATTTTTAGAAATGTTAACTAATGTTCATTATCGAGTTTAGTCAGTGGCTAAATAATTTCCATTACTAAAAGTGGCATCAGAGCAAAATTAAACTAATATCCTACTTTTTTTATATATGTATGTTTTTGTTTTGTTTTTTAACAATGCACAATTAAAAGCATATTTACTAATCTAATACTTTGTGTGAGAAGAGGTTAACGCGTTTCTTGAATTTTGTGGAATAAATGATGTTTCTAGAAAAAAAAAATTAAAAATGTAAAATAATTGCACTAAACTCTGTAGGGGGGAAAAAAAAAAAACTAAATAAAAAAGGATGAAACGGACATTTGAAGAAAGATCCCAAGTTACAGGCCTGACTATGAAGCATTTTGTGTGAAAAACTGGGCAAATTTTTTTTTACATATTTTAATATATATATATATATATCTATATAAATATAAACGTTGAAATGTCCCGAAATTTAAGCTACAAATATTGCTGTATAATATTATTTGGCTCGATTACGAGCTACCTTGTGTGCTTGTTACTTTTCGGAGATTTCCGTGGCATATATGTATGGCGTTCGTATTTTAGGCAATTTTTATCACAAGTTCTGTTCCAGTCTAATTATGTAAACTACAGCACATTCAATGCAGTACTTAATAATTCTAAAAATAAATACAAAAAAAAAACTATTCTAATCATTATAACGTTCTTTTTTTGCTGCAGTTTATGGTATTTACAGATGTACTTTGATGGCAATTTCCAAACTGTTTTTTGCTTACCGTGTATTAGTAGAAATATGTCATACAGATGGCTGCAATACTTACTCTACAATAAAAATTTCCTTATATGTTGCCTCCAAAAGTTGTGTGTTTTTTTTAATTATTTTTGTTTTATTTTCAACACAAATAGTAAAAAAAATTCTTCTTTCTCCTCCCTCTCAGCAGCTCTCCCTCCTCTCCTCCCTCTCAGCAGCTCCCTCCTCTCTCACTCTCAGCAGCTCCCTCCTCTTCTCACTCTCAGCAGCTCTTCTCCTTTCTCACTCTCTGCAGCTCTCTCCTCTTCTCCTCTCAGCAGCTCCCTCCTCTTCTCCCTCTCAGCAGCTCCCTCCTCTTCTCCCTCTCAGCAGCTCCCTCCTCTCTCCCTCTCAGCAGCTCCCTCCTCTCTCCCTCTCAGCAGCTCTCTCCTCCTCCTCCTCTCTCTTCCTTCTCAGCAGCCTCTCTCCCTCTCTGCTCTCAGTGCAGTGTGGTTTCACTTTCTTTAGCTATTGTTCTGTTTAGACCCCTGTGGGAGAAAGCTACAGGTCTGCATTATCTGAACTAGACTCAATTTGTTTCTGTAAAAGGAATCCCTGCTGTGCTGTGAGAGTCCTGTGTTTCATGATCTCTTGGTTTTGCTGCAAAAAGAGTAGAGGGAGGATACAGCCCCTCCACTGATCTCCTGTGCTCGTGATGTGAATATGTGACATGTATTCATGCATGGAGAGTGGACAGCAGAGAACTAAGTGATCAATCACTGTGAGGGACAGATGGAATGATTCTCTTTATTTGAAGTTTACAGAAGATAAGAGGGGAATATAATAGAAATACATCAATAGAGAGTTTAGAGAAAGGAATTAGAAAATTATAGCAGTTATATATGAATTTTTGACCTGACCATTTATCTTTAAAGCAACATTCAATTTTAAATTTGCTATTCTCATACATTTCTTTTTCTTTTTTTTTTTTAAAGTATATTTGTCCTCTTTGAACCCTATTTTAAACAGTCCGATAAAGGTAAGGTAGTCTAGTTTAGGCTTTTTTGTATATTTATTTTATTGCTTTCTAATGAATTTTTTTCTAAAAATGTATCTTTATGAGCAATAAAGATGTATAATCATTTTTCCCAAATGAAAAAAATCACATATGCAATTCCTGTTAGTCCATTTTAATTTTCATTACTGTTTTAAAAAATGAAGTATATACATTATACACTTTTCAAAAAAGAAAGGAAACACTTAACTCAACGTAACTTGTAGCCAATCGCACTTCGCACCTGTCCAGTTATGATGCAACACTGATTGTGAATCAATTTCTCCTGCTGTTGTACAAAATGAACAGACAATAGGTAGTAATGATTGCCAATTATCAAGAACTCACCCCAAGAGTGGTTGTGCAGGTGGTGACCACAGACCATTTCTTTTATTTCTTTGTTCACATACTTGTTGGCTGTTGTTTTGGTCACTTTTGCATGTTGTCATTGCTCTCACCCCTAGAGGTAGCATGAGGTTGTGTCTACAACACACAGAAGCTGCTCAGGTAGTGCATCTAATCCAGGATGGCACATCAATGCGAGCTGTAGTAAGGTTAGCTAGGTCTATCAGCACATTGTCCAGAGCATGGAGCAGACACCAGGAGATGTGAAGGGGTCGTAGGAGGGCAGCAACCCAGCAGCAGTACTGCCGCCTCCTCCTTTGTGCAAGGAGGAGCAATGCCCAGAAGGAACCTGGGGCCCACTATAGCTGTAGATGGTCTCCCAATGGGTTTGAGGATCTCATCCCAGCACCTAATGGCAGTCAGGGTACCTCTGGCTAGCACATGGAGGTCTGTGCAGTCCTCGAAACACATGTCTCCCCACACCATTACAGACTCACTGCTGGAGGACGTTGCAGAGAGCATAATGTTCTCCAGACTCTGTCATGAGCTCAGTGTGAACCTGCTCACATCTGTGAAGAGCACAAAGTGCCATGGTTGAATCTGCCAATCTTGGTGTTCTCTGGAAAATATCAATCACCTTGCACAGTGTTGAGCTGTAAACACAGCACCCACTTGTGGGCATCAGGCCCCCATACCACCCTCATGGAACCTGTTTCCGACAGTTTGAGCAGACACATGGATATAGTGGCTGTTGGAGGGCATTTTTCAGGGTTCTGACGCTTCCTCCATGCACAAAAAAGGAAGTAGCCGTCCTGCTGCTCGGTTGTTGCCCTCCTACAGCCCCTCCATGTCTCCTTGTGTCTGCTCTATGCTCTGGGCACTGTCGTGACGGACAGCTAACCTTCTTGCCATAGCTCACACTAATGTGCCATCCTGGATGAGCTGCATTACCTGAGAAATCGCCTCAAACTACCTCTAAAGGTGAAAGCAATGACAAAATGCAAAAGTGACCAAAACAACAGCCAAAAAGGATAAGAACAGAGAAATTATTATTATTTATCTATAGAGCCATTAGGTTCCATGGCGCTTTACATGAGGATAAGGGAGACAAGAACAAGTACACTAAATCTAGGCGATCAGGACGTACAGGTACAGGAGGGGAAGGGATCCTGTCCACGAGGGCTCACAGTCTACGAGAAATGATCTGCGGTCACCTGCAGAACCGCTCCTTGCTAATTGCTACCCGTTGTCTGTTCCGTTTGCAGCAGGAGAAATTGGTTCACAATCCGTGTATATTATATACATATATAATATGTGTATATATTTATATACACACACACATATATATAAGGCCTCGCCTTACATTAGCTTGAACGCCACATTGTTTATACCCATGTGGGATGTGGGCCCCTCTGCCCTCGGACAGGCATTCCTATTTTGCAGTTTGTTGTCCTTCACGCTATTTTGGCACATACTTGCTACTCTTCACATTGTAATAACAGTCAAACATTTACGAGTGGCCGGCATTTCACAAAGATAAGGCAGGATGGGATGGCCTGGCCGGTTCTCCTGCTAGAATATATTTACATTCCCTCATGCCCTCATATACTTTTTTCCTCTCTATAGTTTCCACAATATAGATCTCACACGGATAAAAGAGTAAAACAGCACCTCCCCTGTCCTATGGTTTTTTGTGGTATTGCCACTCATTTCCGTTGTAAGGAGCTGTTTTGCTCCTTTTCGTCAGCCTTATTGGCTTTAAGAGTGAACACAAACCACTGAATATGATAAGTTCTGGTTTCGCTTCTCACTTTCAGATGTTCAAGTCAGCCATTCTTTGTGAGCGGACCCTCATAACCCACATAACACAAAGTGATAAGGAGATAAACGTGTCTTGGGTAGTTCAAGACACATTTGTAGACTTTATGGCTACTACAGTTGCAACAATGGTTGAACCTCTGACTCCCATCACCATCCTTGAGAGTTGCAGTCATCACATACTGGGACCTATGTTTTTGATACAGTCTCCCTTAAGGTGGTCTTGTGGTAAAGTGTTTATATGTATGTACACAATGACTCCACCAGCAGAATAGTGAGTACAGCTCACAGGATGTACCTCAGGATCAGCACAGGATAAGTATTGTAATGTCATTGCGGCTTTTCGTTCCATGTTATCCACCCCTATTCCGGGTCCACAGCCGAGAATGACCACAGACACAAGTCTCGGGAATAACAGTTGTGTTTACTATCGCAGGAAATCCAACATAAAGTAAATAACTCAGTTTCATGTGGCTAGGCCATGGCAAGTACAGTTCGGCGTTGAATTCTGACATGGAATTGAGGTGCTACTATCACAGCTAGTAACGGCACGTGCAAAAATATACTTGAAGCAAATACGGATGGTTGCAGTGAGACGGGAGACCCTCAAATTTCTCAACACGCAGGCAGTAGGTTCTTCTGTAAAATCGGTATGCCCTTCTGGGGAAGAAGCATGCGTAAATCTGGATAGCAAGGGTCCAGTGTTAAAAGTCTTCAGCCATCTTGGCTGTAGACGTCAGAGAAAGAATCCTAGGCCTAAATGACCAGCCTGGAAATCTTGTGGTGAAGGTAAAGGATGAACTTCCAGGCCTTAGGCCTGGAAATGGTGAGGAGAGACCTTACTTGAGCTCTGCCCTGTGTGGTATCTTGTCCAGAACTCCGGGAATTTCCAGCTCTGTCTGCCTAGACAGACAGAGGCTGGACATAGATCCACCTAATGAGCCCTGTGGCTGGGTCACCGACCAATAGGACAACCTTCAATTTACATGTCAGATTCTTACAATGCAAAGTAGTATAAACTATACATTTTCACCAGCAGATGGTGCTGGAACACAACAAATGAGAAATAACAGAAAGGCATGAAAAATGCATGAGATGTAAATTAAATGAAATTGCATGTCTAACACTCACTAGTAACTGTAGAGGGGTATCTAGGGAGTGTGCTGTAGTGTGTAGAGGCTACTCACGGTCCAGGGATAGACACAATCTGGACCGGGTCACTACATAGACACTGACTCCATCAGCAGAATAATGAGTGAAGCTCTGAAATATAACACAGAATGTAACTCAGGATCAGTACAGGATAAGTAATGTATGTACACAGTGACTGCACCAGCAGAATAGTGAGTGCAGCTCTGGAGTATAATACAGGAAGTAACTCAGGATCAGTACAGGATAAGTAATGTAATGTATGTACACAGTGACTCCACCAGCAGAATAGTGAGTGCAGCTCTGGAGTATAATACAGGATGTAACTCAGGATCAGTACAGGATAAGTAATGTAATGTATGTACACAGTGACTCCACCAGCAGAATAGTGAGTGCAGCTCTGGAGTATAATACAGGATGTAACTCAGGATCAGTACAGGATAAGTAATGTATGTACACAGTGACTTCACCAGCAGAATAGTGAGTGCAGCTCTGGAGTATAATACAGGAAGTAACTCAGGATCAGTACAGGATAAGTAATGTATGTACACAGTGACTTCACCAGCAGAATAGTGAGTGCAGCTCTGGAGTATAATACAGGAAGTAACTCAGGATCAGTACAGGATAAGTAATGTATGTACACAGTGACTTCACCAGCAGAATAGTGAGTGCAGCTCTGGAGTATAATACAGGAAGTAACTCAGGATCAGTACAGGATAAGTAATGTATGTACACAGTGACTTCACCAGCAGAATAATGAGTGCAGCTCTGGAGTATAATACAGGAAGTAACTCAGGATCAGTACAGGATAAGTAATGTATGTACACAGTGACTTCACCAGCAGAATAGTGAGTGCAGCTCTGGAGTATAATACAGGAAGTAACTCAGGATCAGTACAGGATAAGTAATGTATGTACACAGTGACTTCACCAGCAGAATAGTGAGTGCAGCTCTGGAGTATAATACAGGATATAACTCAGGATCAGTACAGATAAGTAATGTAATGTATGTACACAGTGACTGCACCAGCAGAATAGTGAGTGCAGCTCTGGAGTATAATACAGGATGTAACTCAGGATCAGTACAGGATAAGTAATGTAATGTATGTACACAGTGACTCCACCAGCAGAATAGTGAGTGCAGCTCTGGAGTATAATACAGGATGTAACTCAGGATCAGTACAGGATAAGTAATGTAATGTATGTACACAGTGACTGCACCAGCAGAATAGTGAGTGCAGCTCTGGAGTATAATACAGGATATAACTCAGGATCAGTACAGGATAAGTAATGTAATGTATGTACACAGTGACTGCACCAGCAGAATAGTGAGTGCAGCTCTGGAGTATAATACAGGATGTAACTCAGGATCAGTACAGGATAAGTAATGTAATGTATGTACACAGTGACTCCACCAGCAGAATAGTGAGTGCAGCTCTGGAGTATAATACAGGATGTAACTCAGGATCAGTACAGGATAAGTAATGTAATGTATGTACATAGTGACTCCACCAGCAGAATAGTGAGTGCATCTCTGGAGTATAATATACAGGATGTAACTCAGGATAAGTACAGGATCAGTAATGAATGTATGTACACAGTGACTGCACCAGCAGACTAGTGAGTGCAGCTCTGGAGTATAATACAGGATGTAACTCAGGATCAGTACAGGATAAGTAATGTAATGTATGTACACAGTGACTGCACCAGCAGAATAGTGAGTGCAGCTCTGGAGTATAATACAGGATATAACTCAGGATAAGTAATGTACAGTATATATTCAGTGATTCCTCCAGCAGAATAGTGAGTGCAGCTCTGGAGTGTAATATAATATGTGTACATAACAAAGCAGATGTCCTTGTTTACACTACTGTTGACATATTAGAGGTTTATTAATGTGGCATTATATAAAGACTGGATATTTAAATTAGTAAATACATATGGCCTGCGGGGAACAGTTAGAAGAACAGTTTGCATAATTTAGACACATTTGATGCCACAATATATAACAATAAATAAAAATTACTGCATATAATTGTGTGCTGCTTTAGATGTCTCCATGATATTGGAGAATGTGTTCGATGACACAGACTTGGGTCACATAAGGAGAAGGGGCAGAGAGAAAGGTGCCGACATTTTCTTTTTTGTGCTTGATAAAAATCTGGTATAAAATAAAAAAGGTGAAAAGTTTTAGTCGAGTAAAGAGAGAAAGAGAGAGAGAGAGAGAGGTCTTATTGAATAATTTAACAGCAAATCCCAAAAGACTGTGCAAAGATATGTGAATTCCGGAATATCTGCCAAAAATAAATAGTACATTGAGTGTGCGTATATATCGTATATATAATATATGTGTGAGTATATATATAAATATATATTATATATATATATATATATATATATATATATACGGTATATATATATTTACACCCATATATACTTATGTGCTATGTATATACAGTATATATAAAGCTGAGTGTATGTATATACACTAAAGGAATCTGCACCATTGCATCTACAATCACCACATTTTGCACACACCCCATTTGACTCAGGGAACGTCCATGAGTAAGTTTTGAGGGTAAATTTTAACCACATGCCTTAGTCAATCTGGAAAAAAAGCCTTTTTATGTATGTTTACTATATGCCCATATATGCAGGGGCGGACTGGCAGGGGGGCAAGAGCCCCCTGGGCTGATGGTATAGCCCTCATCTAGGGCCGCCCCCCCCCACAGAAATGGGCCGGCTGGCGGCGCTCTTTGGCCGGCGCTGTGATACAGCAGCAGACACGGCGGGTGACACAGTGGGTGACCGGCGTTAGCACCATGATAGCAGCATCCCAACCAAAAAACGTCTGACAGCACCAACGCCCCCCTGTCCTCCGAAAAAGTCTGACAGCACCCCCAACCCCCTTCCCCCCGGTCCTCACCTAAGGGCTGGCAGAACAAAACTGCCACCCGGAGTTAAAGTCGCCAGCCAGCCCCTGAAAATATGGTAATATCGCCCATATATGGTAATAGTGGACAGACCCCAGTATACAGCAGGCGGCCGCACACTGACCCTAGTATACAGCAGGAGGCCACACACAGCCCTCAGTATACAGCAGGAGCCTATTTACTCTAGGATTTTTATGTGCAATACAATTTTTTGTTAAACCATTCTACTTTGTTATAACTAAGAACAGTTGGTTACTATCCCGGGCACTACATTTGACTCAGGTAACATCCTTGACTAGGTTTTGAGGGGAAATTTTAACTCCACACTTTACAGTCAGTCACCAAAAAAAGGCTTATTCTCTGTATGTTTGCTCCCGCAATAGCGATACCATGAGCTGAGTATCAAAACTTTTTTTGCTACATCTTATTTTCGGGTGGGGGGGGCTTATTTTATATCTAGCAGCCTGGCCAAAACCCCTACCACACCTCATTTTTCAGGGGATGTCTTATTTTCGGGGAGGCATTGTACATACTGTTTTGACAGGTAGGCTGCATATTTATCAGGTGACCTAAAACTTAGGATATATAGAAGAAAACAAAACAGTGATGTCACAATAGAATGGATCAAACACAAATCTACCAGTGGAACTCTAGGTGAGTGTACTCTCAGGAGACACAAATACCAACAATGATCAGGCAGTGACATGACACGGAATGTTATAGGCTAACATTCTATTGTGACATCACTGGTTTGTTCTCTTCCATATATGGTAAGTTAACATCACAAAGCACTCACTGATCTCAGGGAGACCAGTCAAGGAAAACACTGCGGGCAGATGGCAAAAGCGCTCAAACACAGTGAAATCCTAGGTGCATTGCCCCCTGGGAATATTAATAATTTTTTTGTTAAACCAGTCTACTTTGTTATAACTAAGATCAGTTAGTTACTATCCCGGGCAACGAAGGATTCTACAGCTAGTATATATGTACGGTATATAACTCATGAACCTTTCCACATTTTTTAAAGTTACACCCACAAACTTATATATTGGGATTATATGTGACATACCAACACATTGTATCAATTATATTTGATAAGTGTAAAGGAAATAATACATGGTTTTCTGGTTTTCTAAATATTTTTAAAATATAAGAAAATTGTGAAGTGCATGTTTATCCATGAGTCAATGTTTGGGTTTTGTGAATTAAAAGAACTTTAGAGGTTTTGAGCGGACGCTTGGAGAAAGAAAACAGAGAGACAGCTTTTTAGTACCTTCTCTGTACTTGCTCAAAGTGGACTGGTCACTCCTCACAACATGTTTCGGCAGCTGATATCGCCTTCATCAGGTGATGAGTGTTTGGGTTATGTCTCTATCAGTTTAGCACATCTAGTAGATAGAGCAGAGGTCCCCAACCATTGTGACCTTGAGAGTCATGTACAGCTCTTAAGGTACCGTCACACGCGGCAATATTGCTAGGCAATATCACTGGTAATTTGCTGGTTGCAGTGAAATCATGGACACATTGTTCTATTTTGTTGCTGTGTACAAATGTAACAATGTGTCCATGATTTCACTGCAACCATCAAATTGCCAGTGAAATTGCCTAGCAATATTGCTGTGTGTGAAGGTACCTTAAAAGAGGGTCATGAGCCACATCCAGCAATAAGAGAGGGCTATGAGTCGCATTCAGAACTGAGACAGGTTTGCGAGCCACATTCAGCTCCTACCTCCTCACAGTAGTGACACCCAGAGCTCCCATTACTGGTATAATGAAAGTCAAATCTGTTCCCCTAGAAATCACACCAAGGCAGTATATCAATATCCAGGGGTCCTACCTTACCCCCACTAAGATCTGTTTTTCAATGTGGGGCTACTCACAAAAGTCACCATTTGGAGACCTGCTCTTCATAGCTCTTTGACAGACCTGGTGCTAATGCCCCAAGCTTGCAGAAGCCGCAAGCTACAAATCACAGGCCTGCGGGCCACATGTGGCTCCCGAACTGCAATATGGGAACCCTGGTCTATAAGCTAAAATTTTAAGCATTCTTCCTTGCAAAATCTCTGTAGCTCAGTGAGGTTGGATGGAGACATCTGTGAACAGCAATTTTCAAGTTATGTCACAGATTCTCAATGGGATTTCGGTCTGGACTGTGACTCGGCCATCCACACACATGAATATGTTTTGATTTAAAACAACTATTGTAGCTTTGGCAGGATGTTTAGGGTCGTTGTCCTGCTGGAAGATGAACCTACACTTTGGTCTCCAGTCTTTTATTGCCTCAAACAGATTTTCCTCCACCCGTCTTCCCATCAACTCTGACCAGCTTCCCTGTTCCTGCTGAAGAAAAGTCTCCCCACAGCATGATGCTGCCACCACCATGTTTGATAGAGATCCTTTCAGGGTGATGTGCAGTGTTAATTATTCACGATAACATTTCGCATTTTGCCCAAAAAGTTCTTGGTTGCTCTCATCTGACCAGACCTCCTTCTTTCACATGTGCGTTGTGTCCCAGATATGGCTTTTTACACATTGCAAAGAGGACTTCTTATGGCTTGCTTTCAAAACTGGCTTCCCTCTTGCCACTCTGCCATACAGTAGAGGCCAGATTTGAGGAGCATACAGTTAATACACATGCCCTGTGGAAAGAGTCACCGCCTGAGTTGTGGATCTCTGCAGCTCTTCTAGAGTGACGATGGGCTTCTTGACCCCTCTAATTAGTGCTCTCTTTTCTAGGGATGTCAGTTTTGGAGGATGGCCATGTCTTTAGATTTGCAGTTGTCCCATACTCCTTCTATTTTTGGATGATGGATTGAACAATACTCCGTGAGATGTTCAGAGCTTGGGCTATTTTGTTATAGCCTAACCCTGCTGAACACATCTTCACAACTTTATGCCTGACTTGTCTGGTGTGTTCCTTGGTTTTCATGATGATGTTTGATCCCTAAAGTTCTCAAACAAACATCTGAGGCCTGACCAGATCAGTTGTAGTTGTACTGAGATTAAATGACATACAGGTGGACTCAATTTACTACTTAGGTGACTTCTGTAAGTAATTGGTCACTGAGGATTTTATTTAGGGTTATCAGACCATAGGGGGCTGAATATAAATGCACGTCACAATTTATTTATTTATATTTTTCAGATATTTAGAAAACCATGTATCATTTCCATTGCACTTCACAAATACTTGCTACTTTGTGTCGGTATATCACATAAAATCCTAATAAACTACATTTAAGTTTGTGTGCATAGTGGGGAAAAATGCAGGAACATTTACTGGATATGGATACATTTTCAAGGCACTTTGTATACACTCACTCTTCTGTAATATTCTATTTTATAGAGGATAGTGTAGTAGTATCATAATAGTTTTATTCTTGATCTCAGAGGACAGTATTATAATAGTTAACTTATAATCTTAAAAATAGGGGAAAATATTATAGTAATTATATTATTTTACATAGGGGCAGTATTATAGTCGTTATATTCTCATACATTGTGACAATATTATAGTAGTTATATTCTTGTACATAGAGGCCAATATTATACTAGTTATATTCTTGCACATAGGGGGCAGTATTATAGTAGTTATATTCTTGTACATAGGAGCAGTATTATAGTAGTTATATTCTTGTACATAGGGGGCAGTATTATAGTAGTTATATTCTTGTACATAGGAGCAGTATTATAGTAGTTATATTCTTGTACATAGGGGGCAGTATTATAGTAGTTATATTCTTGTACATAGGAGCAGTATTATAGTAGTTATATTCTTGTACATAGGGGGCAGTATTATAGTAGTATCTCTTGTACATAGGGGGCAGTATTATAGTAGTTATATTCTTGTACATAGGAGCAGTATTATAGTAGCTATATTCTTGTACATAGGAGGCAGTATTATAGTAGTATCTCTTGTACATAGAGGGCAGTATTATAGTAGTTATATTCTTGTTCATAGGGGGCAGTATTATAGTAGTTATATTCTTTACATAGTGGCAGTATTATAGTAGTTATATTCTTGTACATAGGAGGCAGTATTATAGTAGTATCTCTTGTACATAGGGGGCAGTATTATAGTAGTTATATTCTTGTTCATAGGGGGCAGTATTATAGTAGTTATATTCTTTACATAGTGGCAGTATTATAGTAGTTATATTCTTGTACATAGGATGCAGTATTATAGTAGTTATATTCTTGTACATAGTGGCAGTATTATAGTAGTTATATTCTTGTACATAGGATGCAGTATTATAGTAGTTATATTCTTGTACATAGGGGCAGTATTATAGTAGTTATATTCTTGTACATAGGATGCAGTATTATAGTAGTTATATTCTTGTACATAGGGGCAGTATTATAGTAGTTATATTCTTGTACATAGGATGCAGTATTATAGTAGTTATATTCTTGTACATGGGGGCAGTATTATAGTAGTTATATTCTTGTACATAGGGTAGTATTATAGTATTATATTCTTGTACATAGGAGGCAGTGTTATAGTAGTTATATTCTTGTACATAGGAGCAGTATTATAGTAGTTATATTCTTATACATAGGGGGCAGTATTATAGTGGTTACGGTATATTCTTGTACATAGGAGCAGTATTATAGTAGTTATATTCTTGTACATAGGGGCAGTATTATAGTAGTTATATTCTTGTACATAGGGGCAGCATTATAGTAGTTATATTCTTGTACATAGTGGCAGTATTATAGTAGTTATATTTGCTGGCATACAAACCATATTCCAAATTATTATGCAAATTGGTTTTAAGTGTCATAGGGTTTTTTTTTTTTCAATAAAACCCATTGATGGTATTGTGTCTCAGAGTTCTTTGGATCACTGAAATTAATCTCAGATACCTGTGATAATTAGTTTGGCAGGTGAGCCCAATAAAAGGAAAACTGCGTGTTCCACAATATTACGCAGGCCACAGTTTTCAAGTAACATGGGAAAGAAAGAGGATGTCACTGCTGCCTGAAAAGCAACAAATAGTGCAATGCCTTGGATACGGGATGAAACCATTAGATATTGCACGAGAACTTAAGCGTGATCATCGTACTGTGAAGAGATTTGTGGCTGATTCTGAGCACAGATGTGTTAGTGCAGATAAAGGCAGAACGAGGAAGGTTTCTGCCAGGCAAGTTCATCAGATTAAGAGAGCAGCTGCTAAAAAGGCCTTACAAACCAACAAACAGATATTTGAAGCTGCTGGTGCCTCTGGAGTCCCTCGAACCTCAAGGTGTGGTATACTTCAAGGGTTTTCTGTGCTGCTTAATCCTACTATTCGTCCATCCCTAAACAGTGCTCACAAGCAGAAATGGTTGCAATGGGTCCAGACATACATGAAGACTAATTTTCAAACAGTCTTGTTTACTGATGAGTGCCGAGCAACCCTGGATGGTCCAGATGGATGGAGTAGTGGATGGTTGGGGATGGCCACCATGTCCCAACAAAGCTGCAACGTCAGCAAGGAGGTGGAGGAGTCATGTTTTGGGCCGGAATCATTGAGAAACAGCTGGTAGGCCCCTTTAAGGTTCCTGAAGGTGTGAAAATTACCTATGCAAAGTATATAGAGTTTCTGACTGAGAACTTTCTTCCATAGAACAAAAAACAAAACGTGCCTTCAGGAGCAAAATCATCTTCATGCATGACAATGCACCATCTCATGCTGCAAAGAATACCTCTGTGTCATTGACTGCTATGGGCATAAAAGGAGATAAACTAATGGTGTGGCAACCATCTTCCCCTGACCGCAATCCTATAGTGAACCTTTGGAGTATAATCAAGCAAACGATCTATGAGGCTGGGGGCAGTTCACATCAAAACAGCAGCTCTGGGAGGCTATTCTGATATCATCCAAAGAAATACAAGCAGAAACTCTCCAGAAACTCACAAGTTCAATGGATGCAAGAATTGTGAAGGTGATATCAATGAAGGGTTCCTATGTTAACATGTAATTTGGCCTGTTAGGATGTTTTGGAGTTAAACAGCTTTTTATATCAGTGAATGTGACCTCCTAATGCTGCAAATTCAACAAATGAGCATTTTCAGTTCTTTCAAACATATTAAATGTTTAGAAACTCTACTGTGCCTAATCATTTAGAACAGTGCATTTAGAGTTTTTGTTTTAATTTTGAAGATTAGACTGTTACCATTGGTGGTTACTTCAATAAAATTCGATGTATACTCTAATGGGTGATGACTTTTATTACATTGACTGTCATTTGAACTGATCATTTAGGAAAATCAGAGAAAAAGAACATTTGCATAATAATTTGGAACATGGTGTACAACAGCTAGAAGATTATGTTGGGACACACTCGGGGAAAGTATGGGAAATGGGGCTGGCAGTCTGCGAGAAGATGGTATTGACAGAGAGGGTAAGGAGTTGGAATGTGGCAGGAGACAGTATGGGCAGGAAAGGGAGTGGAATGTGTGATGGGACAGTATGGGGTTGGGTAACATGTGATGAGACAATATGGGAGGAGAAATGTTTGAGGTGACATTATGGTACTTTGGGGCACAATACAGAGACTGATGGCAGTATAAAGAGGGGGCAGCATGAGTGGCAGTGAGGGCACAGTATGGAGAGGGTATAGTGTGATGAGGGAGAACAGTATGGAGAAAAGATAGTATAGGGGGGACACCGTATGAAGGGGTTGAGCGATGATGGTGCCCAGTATGTAAAAGAGAGGACATGATAATGTGGAGTGCAGAAATAATAAAAGTGAACATTGTGGGGTGGTCATATTTTGTACTGGAGCACAATAAGCGCCAATTATTCAGTGGAACAGCATAGAACAGATATTTTTATTCAGGAGCATTGTAATGACAATTTTATTTTATGGGTACCATGTCAAGATGTGCTGCAGAAGACCAGAGAAGATGGAAGTCTGCAGAGACGACCTGTGGATGTGAAAAGTCAACATTGCATCTTGACAAGATAAAGAAAAAGGGAAAGAGAACAACTCCATTCAGATATGTCATCTATAAGGTACCTTGATGTAAATGTTTATTTGTGATATTGCCTGCATGTAATCTGAACTGTTGTGCCTGTATAGGCCGGAGTCTGAAGATACCTGTTAACAAGTATTAGTTTCATGTGATCATTTATATGTGGAGCTGACCCGACATTGGTGCTGTATTTATGTACTGATGTTGGTTCTGGTGCTGTATTTCTATACTCAAGTTGGTTTTGATGATGTAGTTTGTTACTGATGGTGTTCTGGTGCTGTATTCATTTACTGTTATTGGTTCTAATCCTGTACACTAATCCATAACTTGTCAGAGCTATGTTAATAAAGTATTGTGCTGTCTCCTAAGTTAAGGGATACTACATCTGTATTTATGTTAGGATAATTAATTATAAAATTAAGCACTGTAGCATGCCAAATCCTAACAGTTTGTAATATGTAATGCTGGTGGCTGTGGATCCACTGTGCCCTTGGAGGGGTTTGGCTATGTGTCTACTGGGTTTTCACTAGTGCCTCTGATGGTAAGGATAGGCTGGGTTGACAGTAGACACCAGGTACCACTCTAGGGCAGTCCCCCTGACTGCAGTGGCTGACCAGAGGGTCAGAGACATGAGAACAATAGTACAGGAGGGCAGGACATAGGCATAGTCAGATGGTCCAAGGTTTGGGCAGACAGCCAAGGTCAGGAGTGGAGAGATCAGATGGGTAAACAAGCCCAGCCAAACACAGGAGAATTAATGCAAGTAAACATGTGAGCCGGACACAGCAAACAAGCAACTAAGAACCATCGTTCAGGTGAGAAATGGAGGGTGGGTTGCCTTATATATCACCTGCTAGCAGATGATAGGCAAGGGGAAGAAAATCTATGCAGGACAGGGTGTATATAAATTTCTGCAGAGTTTGGCATCACCTCCCTATGACTCGCCACCAGTGCAGGCAACTTAGGTAAATGATCAGGTACTGGGTTGAGTAGGGTGGTGCTTATAAGAAGTGTGAGTGGCCAGTGTAACTGTAATCCCCCATTACATACCTTCCTTTTTTGCATGCCGATAGAGACCCCTAGAGATGGTAAGGGGATGCAGATGTTCACAGCAAGCTCCTGAGGGACAGAGGTGGAGGCAGGAGGACCTCTTTTCACAAGATAGGGAAATCTCAGTCAATGTTTTCGGATGGCAAGAATTCCCACCTAGGATCATCTCTCCAGCCAACCCTAGGGATTGGGGTTCCTCAGGTCTTACTGAACACTGACACACATAATGCCATTTGCCTCCACAGTACATGCCATGCACACGTTCTCTCTATACCTTCGTTGTCACTCCTACACGGAAAGTTGGGTATACCCGACTTGCATTCGCTCAGTATCAGGAGATGCTGCCTGTGGCAGCAAAGGATGAAAGAAGATAGAACCCTACCTGGGTGGTTCTAGAACATGAGAAGGTTCCTAAGCCTGCTACTGGCCACGATTATTGAAACAGAGATCAATTGTAGAAGCCAAGTGTATCAGGACATCCAGGGAAGAAGGCAAATCTCTGCTTTAATACAGATAGACAGGCCCTACCGTGGCTTCTTCATTCCAATCCGGCTATGGTACAAAAGCATAAAGCAAACTGAACCATGGAGCCTGCGTTCTGTCTCACAGCCAAAAGGGACAAGGCAGCAGAGGAGGTGCAGCTACGAGCCTCGAAGACTGTTTGGAACATCTCCAAAAACCCATGAGAGGTAGCCAGTCCAAAGGGAAGACGGTCAGATAGGGCATGTATTGAGTGCATTTACTGTACATACTTTTCATTAGGCTAACATTTATGAGTTAGAATCAGCCCCAAGATGGACAGTGTTGCAAATGTTTGTAAAGTGCTATGGAATTAATAGCGCTATATAAATAAATAAATATTATTATTATTATTATTATTATTATTATTTCAGGTGGTTTTATATAATATTCTAATTTTCTGAGATAACGACCTTTGGGCTTTCATTAGCTGTAAGCCATAATCATTATCATTTACAGAGATAAACACTTGAAACCGATCACTCTGTAATAACTCTATACAATACATGCATTTCACTTTATATATTGAATTACTGAAAAAAAAATTAACTTTTTGATGATATTCTAATTTATTGATATGTACTTGTATATTCTTGTGCATAAGGGCAGTATTATATACTTTTACATAGGGGGCAGTATTATAGTAATTATATACTTTTACATAGGGGACAGTATTACTAGTAGTTATATACTGGTACATAGGGGGCCAGTATTACAGTAGTTCATATTCTGGTACATAGGGGCATATTATAGTAGTTATATTTACATAGGAGCAGATTATATAGTTATATTCTTGTATATAGGAGCAGTATTAGTAGTTATATTCTCTGTACATAGGTAGGAGGCAGTATATAGTATTATATTCTTGTACATAGGGGCGGTATTATAGTAGTTATATTCTTGGTACATAGGAGGCAGTATTATAGTAGTTATATTCTTTACATAGAGGGCAGTATTATAGTAGTTATATTCTTGTACATAGGGGCAGTATTATAGTAGTTATATTCTTGTACATAGGGCAGTATTATAGTAGTTATATTCTTGTACATAGGAGGCAGTATTATAGTAGTTATATTCTTGTACATAGGAGGCAGTATTATAGTAGTTATATTCTTGTACATAGAGGCAGTATTATAGTAGTTATATTCTTGTACATAGGAGGCAGTATTATAGTAGTTTATATTCTTGTACATAGGGGCAGTATTATAGTAGTTATATTCTTGTACATAGGAGGCAGTATTATAGTAGTTATATATCTTTACATAAGGAGCAGTATTATAGTAGTTATATTCTTGTACATAGGAGCAGTATTATAGTAGTTATATTCTTGTACATAGGGGCAGTATTATAGTAGTTATATTCTTGTACATAGGGGCAGTATTATAGCAGTTTATATCTTGTACATAGGAGGCAGTATTATAGTAGTTATATTCTTGTACATAGGGGCAGTATTATAGTAGTTATATTCTTGTACATAGGGGCAGTATTATAGTAGTTATATTCTTGTACATAGGGGGCAGTATTATAGTAGTTATATTCTTGTACATAGGGAGCAGTATTATAGTAGTTATATTCTTGTACATAGGAGGCAGTATTATAGTAGTTATATTCTTGTACATAGGGCAGTATTATAGTAGTTATATTCTTGTACATAGGGGCAATATTATAGTAGTTATATTCTTGTACATAGGGGCAGTATTATAGCAGTTATATTCTTGTACATAGGGCAGTATTATAGTAGTTATATTCTTGTACATAGGAGCAGTATTAGAGTTTTTCTGTACAAAGGGCATATTATAGTAGTTATCTTGTACATAGGGAGATATTTGAATCAGTATTAAAATACTTGTACATGGAGGAGTATTATAGTATTATATTGTACAAGGGCAGATTATAGTATTTATCTTGTACATAGGGCAATATAGAGTAATTCTTGTACATAGGGCAGTATTAATATTATATTCTTGTACATAGGCAGTATATAGTATTTATTCTTGTAACATTAGGGCAGTTAATAGTATCTTGATGGAGGCAGTAGTTGAAGTTTGTAAGTCTTGTAATAGGCAGCTTATATGTAATAGACGTAATACTTTTATTATATTCTATGTACATATCGGAGCAATTATGAGTTAATCACCTAGGGCAGTTAATAGTAATTCTTGTAATAGGGCAGTATTATAGTAGTTATATTTTGTATCATAGGAGCAGTATTATAGAGTTAATTCTGGAAGGCAGTATTATAGTAGTTATATTCTTGTACATAGGGGCAGTATTATAGTAGTTATATTCTTGTACATAGGAGCAGTATTATAGTAGTTATATTCTTGTACATAGGGGCAGTATTAGTAGTTATTCTGTACATAGGGCAGTATTATAGTAGTTATATTCTTGTACATAGGGCAGTATTATAGTAGTTTATTTTGACATGGCAGTATTATAGTAGTTATATATGTACATAGGGCAGTATTAGTAGTATTCTTGTGGGTTAGTAAGTCTTGTACATAGGGGCAGTATTATAGCAGTTATATTCTTGTACATGGGGGCA
Organism: Allobates femoralis; assembly: GCA_033576535.1. Classification (NCBI taxonomy): domain Eukaryota; kingdom Metazoa; phylum Chordata; class Amphibia; order Anura; family Aromobatidae; genus Allobates; species Allobates femoralis. Next base: position 416,740,640 of record JARQOC010000006.1, on the reverse strand, counting down.
GTATTATAGTAGTTATATTCTTGTACAAGGGGCAGTATTATAGTAGTTTATTCTTGTACATAGGGGCAGTATTATAGTAGTTATATTCTTGTACATAGGGGCAGTATTATAGTAGTTTATTCTTGTACATAGGGGCAGTATTATAGTAGTTATATTCTTGTACATAGGGGCAGTATTATAGTAGTTATATTCTTGGTACATAGGGGCAGTATTATAGTAGTTATATTCTTGTACATAGGAGGCAGTATTATAGTAGTTAGTATATTTTGTATATAGGAGCAGTATTATAGTAGTTATATTCTTGTACATAGGAGGCAGTATTATAGTAGTTATATTCTTGTATATAGGAGCAGTATTATAGTAGTTATATTCTTGTACATAGCGGGCAGTATTATAGTAGTTATATTCTTGTACATAGGGGCGGTATTATAGTAGTTATATTCTTGTACATAGGAGGCAGTATTATAGTAGTTATATTCTTGTACATAGGAGCAGTATTATAGTAGTTATATTCTTGTACATAGAGGGCAGTATTATAGTAGTTATATTCTTGTACATAGGGGGCAGTATTATAGTAGTTATATTCTTGTACATAGGAGCAGTATTATAGTAGTTATATTCTTGTACATAGGGGCGGTATTATAGTAGTTATATTATTGTACATAGGAGCAGTATTATAGTAGTTATATTCTTGTACATAGGGGGCAATATTATAGTAGTTATAGTCTTGTACATAGGGGCAGTATTATAGCAGTTATATTCTTGTACATAGGGGGCAGTATTATAGTAGTTATATTCTTGTACATAGGGAGCAGTATTATAGTAGTTATATTCTTGTACATAGGAGGCAGTATTATAGTAGTTATATTCTGGTACATAGGGGCAGTATTATAGTAGTTATATTCTTGTACATAGGAGGCAGTATTATAGTAGTTATATTCTGGTACATAGGGGACAGTATTACAGTAGTTATATTCTGGTACACACCTTTTTCTACTCCAGCCCCGCCTATTTTACAAAAACTATCGAGCAACAAAAACACGGCAATAACCCCTTCATGAATTGGGGCTATAGTTTTTTTTTTATTAATATAGTAGTCATTTATTTGCAAATAGAAGGGGCTATTATAAAATATTATACTCCTGTCCATAGGGAGTAGTATGATAGTTAGATTCCTGTATATATGCAGGAGTGGAGCATGCTATACATTATTATCCTAGTATGTTACAGTATAACAGCATATTTCCTCTGCAGGTTGTAGGTACAGTCTTTGTGGATTGTATGTGTAGTCTTTGCATACAGGCACCATTCCTCCAAACCGCTCTTTTGTCTAATACCACCCCCACTTCCCTTCTCCGCCTCCTATCATACTTGTCATATCGTAATATTTGTCCAATGTACTTTATCATTCCCATCTGTGAATCTCCTGCACCCAGCGCCCCCCACCCAGCGCCTGAACTCTCAAACTCAGCACTTCTGTCTCTAAAATCCACTTCCTTCCTGGACTTTCCAATGAGAAAAAGCTTTTATCTAATCCTCTCTCACTTCCAAGCTAAATATGTTCTGCTCCTCTCGTCCATCATGTTTGGCGCAAAGTCTATTTTGACTTCATCATTGAAAGCGCAGGAGGAAGGAAAGAAATAACAGAAATCAGAGTTGTGTCCGGGCCTTATCAGTGGAAAGGTTGTACCATCAGTATACATTATATATGTATATAGTACTATACAGCATCACTATTGTTATTCTGTATATACAGTTGTGGCCAAAAGTATTGACACCCCTGCAATTCTATCAGATAATACTCAGTTTCTTCCTGAAAATGATTGTAATCACAAATTCTTTGGTATTATTATCTTCATTTAATTTGTCTTCAATGAAAAAACACAAAAAGAATTGTCCTAAAGCCAAATTGGATCTAATTCCACACCAAACATAAAAAGGGGGGTGGACAAAAGTATTGTCACCGTTAGAAAAATCATGTGATGCTTCTCTAATTTGTGTAATTAACAGCACCTGTAACTTACCTGTGGCACCTAACAGGTGTTGGCAATAGCTAAATCACACTTGCAGCCAGTTGACATGGATTAACGTTGACTCAACCTCTGTCCTGTGTCCTTGTGTGTACCACATTGAGCATGGAGAAAAGAAAGAAGACCAAAGAACTGTCTGAGGACTTGAGAAACCAAATTGTGAGGAAGCATGAGCAATCTCAAGGCTACAAGTCCATCTCCAAAGACCTGAATGTTCCTGTGTCTACCGTGCGCAGTGTCATCAAGAAGTTTAAAGCGCATGGCACTGTGGCTAACCTCCCTAGATGTGGACGGAAAAGAAAAATTGACGAGAGATTTCAACGCAAGATTGTGCGGCTGGTGGATAAAGAACCTCGACTAACATCCAAACAAGTTCAAGCTGCCCTGCAGTCCGAGGGTACAACAGTGTCAACCCGTACTATCCGTCGGCGTCTGAATGAAAAGGGACAGTATGGTAGGAGACCCAGGAAGACACCACTTCTTACCCCGAGACATAAAAAGCCAGGCTGGAGTTTGCCAAAACTTACCTGAGAAAGCCTACAACGTTTTGGAAGAATGTTCTCTGATCAGATGAGACAAAAGTAGAGCTTTTTGGGCAAAGGCATCAACATAGAGTTTACAGGAGAAAAAAAGAGGCATTCAAAGAAAAGAACACAGTCCCTACAGTCAAACATGGCGGAGGTTCCCTGATGTTTTGGGGTTGCTTTGCTGCCTCTGGCACTGGACTGCTTGACCGTGTGCATGGTATTATGAAGTCTGAAGACTACCAACAAATTTTGCAGCATAATATAGGGCCCAGTGGTGTCAATACTTTTGGCCACAACTGTACGACGGGTGAAATAAGTATTGATCAGTCACATCACCGACAGTTCTATTAATCTGTATATATGGGCACTGCACAGTACAACATCTCTTATTCTGTGTATATGGACACTGCACAGCACCCCTTCTCTTATTCTCTATATATGGACACTGCACAGTACCACTTCTCTTGTTCTGTATATATGGACACTGCACAGTACCACTTCTCTTGTTCTGAATATATGGACACTGCACGGTACCACTTCTCTTGTTCTGTATATATAGACACTGCACAGTACCACTTCTCTTGTTCTGTATATATGGGGACACTGCACAGCACCACTTCTCTTATCCTGTATATATGGACACTGCACAGTACCACTTCTCTTATTCTGTATATATGGACACTGCACAGTACCACTTCTCTTATCCTGTATATATAGACACTGCACAGTACCACTTCTCTTGTTCTGTATATATGGACACTGCACAGCACCACTTCTCTTATCCTGTATATATGGACACTGCACAGTACCACTTCTCTTATTCTGTATATATGGACACTGCACAGTACCACTTCTCTTATTCTGTATATATGGACACTGCACAGTACCACTTCTCTTATCCTGTATATATGGACACTGCACAGTACCACTTCTCTTATTCTGTATATATGGACACTGCACAGTACCACTTCTCTTGTTCTGTATATATGGACACTGCACAGTACCACTTCTCTTGTTCTGTATATATGGACACTGCACAGTACCACTTCTCTTGTTCTGTATATATAGACACTGCACAGTACCACTTCTCTTGTTCTGTATATATGGACACTGCACAGTACCACTGCTCTTATCCTGTATATATGGACACTGCACAGTACCACTTCTCTTATCCTGTATATATGGACACTGCACAGCACCACTTCTCTTATTCTGTATATATGGACACTGCACAGCACCACTTCTCTTATTCTGTATATATGGACACTGCACAGTACCACTTCTCTTATCCTGTATATATGGACACTGCACAGTACCACTTCTCTTATCCTGTATATATGGACACTGCACAGTACCTCTTCTCTTATCCTGTATATATGGACACTGCACAGTACCTCTTCTCTTATCCTGTATATATGGACACTGCACAGTACCACTTCTCTTATCCTGTATATATGGACACTGCACAGTACCTCTTCTCTTATCCTGTATATATGGACACTGCACAGTACCACTTCTCTTATTCTGTGTATATGGACACTGCACAGTACCACTTCTCTTATCCTGTATATATGGACACTGCACAGTACCACTCCTCTTATTCTGTATATATGGACACTGCACAGTACCACTTCTCTTATCCTGTATATATGGACACTGTACAGTACCACTGCTCTTATTCTGTATATATGGACACTGCACAGTACCACTTCTCTTATTCTGTATATATGGACACTGCACAGTACCACTGCTCTTATTCTGTATATATGGACACTGCACAGTACCACTTCTCTTATCCTGTATATATGGACACTGCACAGTACCACTTCTCTTATCCTGTATATATGGACACTGCACAGTACCACTTCTCTTATTCTGTGTATATGGACACTGCACAGTACCACTTCTCTTATCCTGTATATATGGACACTGCACAGTACCACTTCTCTTATCCTGTATATATGGACACTGCACAGTACCACTTCTCTTATCCTGCTATATATGGACACTGCACAGTACCACTTCTCTTATTCTGTATATATGGACACTGCACAGCACCACTTCTCTTATTCTGTATATATGGACACTGCACAGCACCACTTCTCTTATTCTGTATATATGGACACTGCACAGTACCACTTCTCTTATTCTGTATATATGGACACTGCACAGTACCACTTCTCTTATTCTGTATATATGGACACTGCACAGTACCACTTCTCTTATTCTGTATATATGGACACTGCACAGTACCACTTCTCTTATCTGTATATATGGACACTGCACAGTACCACTTCTCTTATTCTGTGTATATGGACACTGCACAGTACCACTTCTCTTATCCTGTATATATGGACACTGCACAGTACCACTTCTCTTATCCTGTATATATGGACACTGCACAGTACCACTTCTCTTATCCTGCATATATGGACACTGCACAGTACCACTTCTCTTATTCTGTATATATGGACACTGCACAGTACCACTTCTCTTATTCTGTATATATGGACACTGCACAGTACCACTGCTCTTATTCTGTATATATGGACACTGCACAGTACCACTTCTCTTATCCTGTATATATGGTGTGGGGCAGCGCCTGGATTGCAAGTCAGGAAACACGTAGAGCCCGGTAGTGGTTCAAACAGGACCCGGTGTTTATTGCTGGTATACACAGCGATGGCACAGTCAGCCGGAATCCGGGTCGCAGCCGGGTACACAAGACACAGTTCATATAACGTACCCCGGATCCTTCAGGCCAAAGGCCTCCGTTATAGGTCACGCCGAGCTCCCAGCCCTCCTGGGCTAGGCCGTGTTAGTCTAGCACACGGTCCTCTGGAACTCTAGATCTCTCCTGTGTATATCTCTGCTGCTCCTGCAGCTAAGGCACAATTCTCTGTCCAGGGAACCCCGCCCTGCCTCCTGACCAGGCTTTTAACTCCGTGTCTACTTCCGGGACCTTGCAAGACCCGGAGTGGAGGGAGCGGACCGTCCCTTTCTCTCACACCCTATACCGGGCTCAATACGTGACATTGCGCATTCTGGGGGAGACATAGCGCCCCTCGCATATGATCCCCCGCACTGTCTCACACACCCCCCCCCTCGGTTCAAACTTGTGGGGTTGAACCCCAGCCATCAAACAGGGTGCCCGGGACAGGGCATCCGCATTACCCTGCAACTTGCCAGCCCGATGCTCCACCGTAAAACGGAAGTTTTGGAGGGACAGGAACCACCGGGTGACCCGAGCATTCCGTTCCTTGGCATTTCGCATCCAGACCAAAGGAGCGTGATCCGTAACTAACCGGAACTGTCGCCCGAGCAAATAATAACGTAGGGACTCCAAGGCCCATTTAACGGCCAAGCACTCCTTCTCCACTACGCTATAATTCTTTTCCGCCGGGGACAATTTCCGGATGAAGTAAGTGACCGGATGCTCGATTCCGTCCACTTCTTGCGACAGCACAGCCCCCAGCCCCACCTCCGAGGCGTCTGTTTGTACAACGAAGGCCTTTGTGAAGTCAGGACTGATGAGGACGGGCTGTCCGCACAAGGCCGACTTCATGGATTGAAAGGCCGCCTCTGCTTGGGGATTCCAACGCACCAAAGCAGACTTCTTCCCTTTTAACAGGTCGGACAGGGCCGCCGTTCGCCCAGCAAAATTGGGTATGAAGCGTCGGTAGTACCCAACAATGCCGAGGAACGCCCTCACCTGTTTGGTAGACACCGGTCGGGGCCAATTTTGAATGGCCTCGATTTTGTTTATTTGGGGTTTGATAACCCTCGCCCAATCACATACCCCAGGTACCGGGCCTCCTCGAGCCCCATGGCACATTTTTTTGGATTCGCCGTCAGGCCTGCGGCCCTGAGCGAATCCACCACGGCCTGAACCTGGCATAAGTGGGTGTGCCAATCCGGACTAAAGATGATGATGTCATCTAGGTAGGCGGACGCGTACTTCCGATGAGGTTCTAACACTATGTCCATGAGCCGCTGAAATGTGGCCGGGGCTCCATGCAACCCAAAAGGCAACACGACGTAGTGATAGAGACCTTCCGGAGTAACAAAGGCGGTTTTTTTCCCTGGCCGACTCTGTTAGCGGCACCTGCCAGTATCCTTTTGTCAGATCGAGCGTTGTGAAGTACTGGGCTTGCCCCAGTCTTTCAATCAACTCGTCCACCCGGGGCATGGGATATAAATTAAACTTAGACACTTCGTTCAGCTTCCGGAAATCGTTGCAGAACCGCAACGATCCGTCCGGCTTTGGAATGAGCACAATGGGACTAGCCCACTCACTCCGGGATTCTTCTATCACGCCTAACTTAAGCATGTGTTTAACTTCGGCCGTGATGGCTTGCCGTCTGGCCTCGGGTACCCGGTACGGTTTCACTCGCACTTTAACCCGGGGCTCAGTGACAATGTCATGTTGAATGACCGAAGTGCGCCCGGGCAGGTCAGAGAACACATCGGGATTCTGCTGTACCAACTTTCGAGCCTCCCGTCGTTGGGCCTTAGTGAGGGTGTCACTTATTTTTACCCCTTCGGTATCCCTGGTGGCCGAAGGGGAAGGGTCACCGGGTGCATCGGACGCTTCCATAAGCAGGCACTCTCGGTCTTTCCATGCTTTAAGCAAATTTACGTGGTATAGCTGCACGGGTTTCCTTTTCCCGGGCTGGTATACCTTGTAATTGACCTCCCCTACTTTTTCCCGGATTTCATAGGGCCCTTGCCATTTGGCCAATAATTTGCTTTCCGTTGTGGGCACTAAGACCAATACCCGGTCCCCCACCTCAAAGGTCCTAACGGTGGCCCGTGTATTATACCTGCGGCTTTGCGCTCCTTGGGCATCCATTAGGTGCTCTTTTACAATAGGCCGGACCGCCGTGATCCGGTCCTGCATTTTCGCCACGTGGTCAATCACACTCCTATAGGGTGTGGGTTCCTGTTCCCACGTCTCTTTGGCAACATCCAAGAGCCCTCTAGGATGTCGGCCGTACAACAACAGCTCAAAGGGGGAAAACCCCGTAGACGACTGCGGTACCTCCCGAATGGCGAACATTAGATAGGGCAATAACATGTCCCAATCCTTTCCGTCCTTTGCTACCACTTTTTTTAGCATGGACTTCAGGGTTTTATTAAACCGCTCCACTAATCCGTCGGTCTGGGGATGATACACCGAGGTGCGTAGCTGTTTTATGTTGAGCAGTTTACACAGTTCCCGGGTCACTTTGGACATAAAAGGAGTCCCCTGATCTGTGAGGATTTCCTTAGGTAGTCCTAGGCGACAGAACATAGCAAACAGCTCCCGGGCAATCATCTTCGCCGAGGTGCGGCGTAACGGAATCGCCTCCGGGTACCGGGTGGCGTAGTCGACAACCACGAGTATATGTTGGTGGCCTCGGGCTGACTTCACTATAGGCCCCACCAAATCCATTGCGATCCGTTCAAAAGGTTCCTCTATAACGGGTAGAGGTACCAATGGACTACGGAAAGTGGCAATGGGTGTGGTCAGCTGACATTCCGGGCAGGAGTCGCAGTACCTCTGGACGTCCGCATACACGCCCGGCCAGAAGAACCTCCGCAAGATGCGTTCTTGCGTTTTTTTAGCCCCAAGGTGGCCCCCTAGCAGGTGGGAGTGGGCCATCTCTAGGACTGCCCGGCGGTGTGGCTGCGGCACTACCAGTTGGTCCACGACCTCATCCCTGACTTTGTCCACCCTATAAAGTAACTCCCGGTTAATCACCATGCGTGGAAATACATTCTCAGCCCCTGGCTGCTGAGCTACCCCGTTTACTTCTGTTACCCTTTCTCGGGCCCTGGTCAGTGTGGGGTCCTGTAGCTGGGCTGTCCCAAACGCTCCCCGGGATACTTCCAACTCTGGAAGCGGTGGGGTCTCCTCGACCTCTCCTGCCAATACGTCTACCGGGAACCTATCGGGGTGACACTCTAGCCCTATGTTGGCGACCCCTACGGCAGGTGTCCCGGTCTCAGGGTCGTCGGGTTCAGCACCCTGATTCCCGGGCATCAGGGAGGGGTTACTCCTCCTTCCCCATAAGGACCAAAACAATGGTAAGTCTCTTCCCAGCACAGTCCCGTAGGGTAGAGAGTTTACCACTCCAACCACGTGGGTCACCTCTCCACATGAAGTGGATAGAGTCACCTCCATGGTTGGATACTCGCGTAGGTCCCCGTGTATACACCGGACCCCGATCAATTCCCCAGTGAGTTGCAACCCGGGGATTAAGGACGCCCGAACCAGCGTCACCAAACTGCCAGAGTCCAAGAGAGCTTCCGCTCTGTGTCCATTAATGAGCACTGGGCACAGATGTGGTTCCGTTAGGGGATCCACCACGTCTGCAGTGAACACGGGGCTGGCATACATCGAGAGCCGGCGTGTGAACCCGCAGTCCATGGGTTCCGCCGTTAGTGGGCAATAGGCAGCCACACGTCCTGGTCCTTTGCACCGCCAGCACCACGTGGTAGGGACAGTGCTGGGCCGGAACCTCCTTCTTGGGGAGCCCGGTCTCCTGTCGGCCCCGTCCTGGGGTGTCCTCTCAGCGGGTACGTTTTTAGGAGAGTCCCCTGGGAATGGACGTACCCCTTTAGCCGGCTCCGGAGGCCGGCGTAACTGCCGCAGTGGGGCAGAGTCCCGTATGAACTCCTGGGTGGCTGTATATCGCTCTAGCAAGCTAACCACCTGGTCCAAGGTACCCGGGTCCCCTTGCCCCACCCAACGCTGTATCGCAACCGGCAAAGTCCGTACCAGCCGGTCGACCACCACCCTTTCCACCATCTGTCCCGGAGTCAAGCTCTCAGGCTGGAGCCACCGTTTCACCAACTGCAACAAGTCATACGCCTGGGAGCGAGCCGGCTTGGACTCCACGTAGGACCAGGAATGCACCCGTTGGGCTCGGACATAAGTATTGACCCCCAGTCTAGCAAGGATCTCACCTTTGAGTCTGGCGTAGTCCTGTGCTTCCTCCCAACTGAGGTCCGTGTAGGCCTTTTGGGCATCGCCCATCAGGAATGGCGCCACCACTTCAGCCCACTGAGCGGAAGGGAGGCCTTCTCGTTCTGCGGTGCGCTCGTAGACGGTGAGGAAGGCTTCTACGTCGTCCTCTGGACTCAGCTTCCGCAGGGCCGATCGGACCCGGTCCCGGGCCTCAAGCCGCTCCGGGGGAGGCGCTGTTGGCGGGTCTCGTAAGGCCGCAATTTGCTGCAGGAGCAGTTCATTCGTTTTCTGCTGTTGTAGAAACTGCTCCTGTTGTAGCAACTGCTGCTGCTCCTGCTGTCGCTGGTGCTGCTCCTGCTGTCGGAGCTGCTGCTCCTGCTGTCGCTGGTGCTGCTCCTGCTGTCGCTGCTGCTGCTCCTGCTGTTGTCGTAACTGCTCCTGTTGTAGCAACTGCTGCTGCTCCTGCTGTCGCTGGTGCTGCTCCTGCTGTCGGAGCTGCTGCTCTTCATGTCGCTGCTGCTGTTCCTGCTGCCGCTGCTGGGTAAGTACCAGCTGCCTTAGGATTTCCTCCATATTAGCGGCAGGCCTGAACTGTAGCGTGGCCGGCTTAAGTAGGGACATGCAGGGCCGGGCACCCGCAAGACTGGCGGCTATTCTGACGGCTGCTCCTCTCACTTTAGGCGCCGCTCATTGGCCTCATGAAACAGTCACTTTCACCGGGCCGGCCTGCTTGCCTGCATTCTCCACCATATGTGGGGCAGCGCCTGGATTGCAAGTCAGGAAACACGTAGAGCCCGGTAGTGGTTCAAACAGGACCCGGTGTTTATTGCTGGTATACACAGCGATGGCACAGTCAGCCGGAATCCGGGTCGCAGCCGGGTACACAAGACACAGTTCATATAACGTACCCCGGATCCTTCAGGCCAAAGGCCTCCGTTATAGGTCACGCCGAGCTCCCAGCCCTCCTGGGCTAGGCCGTGTTAGTCTAGCACACGGTCCTCTGGAACTCTAGACCTCTCCTGTGTATATCTCTGCTGCTCCTGCAGCTAAGGCACAATTCTCTGTCCAGGGAACCCCGCCCTGCCTCCTGACCAGGCTTTTAACTCCGTGTCTACTTCCGGGACCTTGCAAGACCCGGAGCGGAGGGAGCGGACCGTCCCTTTCTCTCACACCCTATACCGGGCTCAATACGTGACAGTGCGCATTCTGGGGGAGACATAGCGCCCCTCGCATATGATCCCCCGCACTGTCTCACAATGGACACTGCACAGTACCACTTCTCTTATTCTGTATATATGGACACTGCACAGTACCACTTCTCTTATTCTGTGTATATGGACACTGCACAGTACCACTTCTCTTATCCTGTATATATGGACACTGCACAGTACCACTTCTCTTATCCTGTATATATGGACACTGCACAGTACCACTTCTCTTATCCTGCATATATGGACACTGCACAGTACCACTTCTCTTATTCTGTATATATGGACACTGCACAGCACCACTTCTCTTATTCTGTATATATGGACACTGCACAGCACCACTTCTCTTATTCTGTATATATGGACACTGCACAGTACCACTTCTCTTATTCTGTATATATGGACACTGCACAGTACCACTTCTCTTATTCTGTATATATGGACACTGCACAGTACCACTTCTCTTATTCTGTATATATGGACACTGCACAGCACCACTTCTCTTATTCAGTATATATGGACACTGCACAGTACCACTGCTCTTATTCAGTATATATGGACACTGCACAGTACCACTTCTCTTATCCTGTATATATGGACACTGCACAGTACCACTTCTCTTATCCTGTATATATGGACACTGCACAGTACCACTTCTCTTATCCTGCATATATGGACACTGCACAGTACCACTTCTCTTATTCTGTATATATGGACACTGCACAGCACCACTTCTCTTATTCTGTATATATGGACACTGCACAGCACCACTTCTCTTATTCTGTATATATGGACACTGCACAGTACCACTTCTCTTATTCTGTATATATGGACACTGCACAGTACCACTTCTCTTATTCTGTATATATGGACACTGCACAGTACCACTTCTCTTATTCTGTATATATGGACACTGCACAGCACCACTTCTCTTATTCAGTATATATGGACACTGCACAGTACCACTGCTCTTATTCAGTATATATGGACACTGCACAGTACCACTGCTCTTATCCTGTATATATGGACACTGCACAGTACCACTGCTCTTATCCTGTATATATGGACACTGCACAGTACCACTTCTCTTATCCTGTATATATGGACACTGCACAGTACCACTTCTATCTTATATTCTGTATATATATGGACACTGTACAGTACCACTTCTCTTATCTGTATATATGGACACTGCACAGCACCACTTCTCTTATTCTGTTATATGGACACTGCACAGTACCACTTCTCTTATCTGTGTATATGGACACTGCACAGTACCACTTCTCTTATTCTGTATATATGGACACTGCACAGTACCACTTCTCTTATTCTGTATATATGGACACTGCACAGTACCACTTCTCTTATCCTGTATATATGGACACTGCACAGTACCACTTCTCTTATCTGTATATATGGACACTGCACAGTACCACTTCTCTTATTCTGTATATATGGACACTGCACAGTACCACTTCTCTTATTCTGTATATATGGACACTGCACAGTACCACTTCTCTTATCCTGTATATATGGACACTGTACAGTACCACTTCTCTTATTCTGTATATATGGACACTGTACAGTACCACTTCTCTTATTCTGTATATATGGACACTGCACAGTACCACTTCTCTTATCCTGTATATATGGACACTGCACAGTACCACTTCTCTTATCTGTATATATGGACACTGCACAGTACCACTTCTCTTATTCTGTATATATGGACACTGCACAGTACCACTTCTCTTATCCTGTATATATGGACACTGTACAGTACCACTTCTCTTATCCTGTATATATGGACACTGCACAGTACCACTTCTCTTATCCTGTATATATGGACACTGCACAGTACCACTTCTCTTATCTGTATATATGGACACTGCACAGTACCACTTCTCTTATTCTGTATATATGGACACTGCACAGTACCACTTCTCTTATTCTGTATATATGGACACTGCACAGTACCACTTCTCTTATTCTGTATTATGGACACTGCACAGTACAACATCTCTTATTCTGTGTATATGGACACTGCACAGCACCCCTTCTCTTATTCTGTATATATGGACACTGCACAGTACCACTTCTCTTATCCTGTATATATGGACACTGCACAGTACCACTTCTCTTATCCTGTATATATGGACACTGCACAGTACCTCTTTACCAGGCATAGTGATAGATATAAGCACACACAGGATACACAGGTGCGGCTCAGAGGGTGGCAGTTGTGTGATTGTGAGTGCACACTTGTCCCGTTTCCCGGAGTATTACTCGCTGCTATATTGGAGATGGCGCTGTGCTGAGGTCAACTCATTTTACTTTCTAACTGGCTCTCGATGACAGTTTTCTGCAAACAGCTTGACGACAAGACAGCCATTTCCTGCAGCTGCAGCGCTCGCCGGTGCCAAAGCCAGACAATAACTGCGTCTGCGTGCCAAGGACTCCAAACACTGAGCACAGCACTGATTGCCGTAGCAACTACCCTTAACTCTTGCCCTACCGTAGCACCCAAATCTTAACTGTACTCCTATCATAATAATGCACTGAGCACTGTTCTAAAATCCTAAAATCCTCTGCGCTGCAGGTGAATTTGCTCCTTACACTATGTAACTCTCAGCTTGTGATCCTTGTGGGCTCATCCTGAAATGCGCTGTGCCGATACTAGGCTCCTCACAAGAGCTGAACATTCTCTTCTGAACTAGTATAAGAAACACAGTCCCCCAGCAGCACAGAGTATGTCAGACGGGAATATCCTGATCTTGTACCGTGTTTCCCTGAATATAAGCCAGTGTCTTATATTCTTTTTACCCTCAAAAGTCCCACTATGGCTTATTTTCGGGTATGGCTTATATTAGAAAAAAAAAATGACTATTTTTTTATCCCACACAGCCCAGAGGGTCACATGCCCCAGTACAGTATCCCACACAGCCCAGAGGGTCACAGGCCCTTACAATATCCCACACAGCCCAGAGGGTCACAGACCCTTACAGTATCCCACACAGCCCAGAGGGTCACAGGCCCTTACAGTATCCCACACAGCCCAGAGGGTCACAGGCCCTTACAGTATCCCACACAGCCCAGAGGGTCACAGGCCTTTACAGTATCCCACACAGCCCAGAGGGTCACAGGCCTTTACAGTATCCCACACAGCCCAGAGGGTCACAGGCCCTTACAGTATCCACACAGCCCAGAGGGTCACAGGCCCTTACAGTATCCCACACAGCCCAGAGGGTCACAGGCCTTTACAGTATCCCACACAGTCCAGAGGGTCACAGGCCCTTACAGTATCCCACACAGCCCAGAGGGTCACAGGCCCTTACAGTATCCCACACAGCCCAGAGGGTCACAGGCCCTTACAGTACGGTATCCCACACAGCTCAGAGGGTCACAGGCCCCTACAGATACAGATCCACACAGCCAAAAGAGGGTAACAGCCCTCAGTACAGCAAGGATAACATTACGGTACATTTGTGATTTCCTTACTTTGTAATGGTGCTTCCCCTAATGGATTCCTCCGCGGTGCAGGGTGCAGGTTGTAGGCTGTTTTGTCTTGCAGGAGCGTCTGGGCCATCAGCACTCGAGCTGCTGAGCCAATCAGCGCTCGAGATGCTGGGGAGCCGCTTGGCCAATCAGAGCTCCTGCAGGGGCAGCGGTGACGTCAGGCCGGGCGGGGGGCACCCAGAGAGCCTAGGGGGCCCCTAGACCAATCAGAGCTGCAGGGGCAGCGGTGACGTCAGGCTGGGCACACAGAAAATTAACCCCATGCACTCGGGGCCACCAGCGGCTGCACATGAGGGCAGAGGAGGACAACACAGACCCCGTAGGACAGCGGGGCAGCAGGGACAGAGGGGACCGAGGCAGCAGATGCATATAAAAAGGTACCATGGCTTATATTTTCCCCATGGACAGTTTACTATGGCTTATTTTCGGGTATGGCTTATATTAGCCGCCCCTCCTCTACCCCCCACTATGGCTTATTATCGGGGTGGCTTATTATCGGGGAAACAGAGTAGGAGGTCACAGGCTGTGAACTACACTGGGTAATGCGCTCAGTCCTCAGCAGAACAATGAATTTCACAGCCTTTGACCTCTACAAGATCAGCACTCTCCTCTCCTGAAATACTCTGTGCTTGTTCCATTAAGTAGTTCTGTCTCCCACAAGATCAGCACATTCCTATCCTGTGCTCCTTCCACTTGGTAAATCACAGACTGTGATCACCTTCAAGATCAGCACTCTCCTCCCCTGAAATCCTCTGGGCTCCTTCCACTATGTAACTTTCAGCCTTCACAAGATCAGCACGCTCCTTTCCTGAAATACTCTGTGTTCCTTCTGATATGTAAAACTCAGCTCCCACAAGATCAGCACTCTCCTTTCCTGAAATACTCTGTGCTCCTTCTTGACACACTTGGGAGGCCAGGGTAACAAGGTGCTGGACATAGGAGGTCAGGGGAGCCTACTCTGGCCCTGATACTGGGGTTCCTGGCTCGCCCTGATCTCGGAGGTACTTCTAAATGTGAGGAGATCCGAGCCACCAACCTAAGTCCCTAAAGCTCCTGAGAAGCCCTACGTATAAGCCCCTACCTCCACCCACAGACCACAGAACCCAGTAATTTCCAATGGAGAGAAAAAGCAGCAGCTTTGTATCAGCGTCTGCTCACAACAGGTCATAGTCCAGAAGTGAACTGAATCAGCGACATCAGGTGGATGTGAGCTGACCCATTTATGGCCGAGGGGTGGGGAGCAACCAGCCCAGTCATGCCCCTCAGCTCACCTAAGCATTAGTCATAGCAATCACACACACCTGCAGCAAACCCACCTGAGAGCCGCACACTGAATAGGAAAAAAAAGGCTCAATTCAACAACAGTAACAGTAGAACCCATGAGCATAGGCAGCCCATACGTAACGCATCTAATATGTAACGCTCAGCCTCCCACAAGATCAGCACTCTCCTTTCCCGAAATACTCTGTGCTCTTTCTAATATGTAACTCTCAGCCTCCCACAAGATCAGCACTCTCCTTTCCTGAAATACTCTGTGCTCCTTCTAATATGTAACGCTCAGCCTCCCACAAGATCAGCACTCTCCTTTCCTGAAATACTCTGTGCTCCTTCGTCTATGTAACGCTCAGCCTCCCACAAGATCAGCACTCTCCTCTCCTGAAATTCTGTGTTCCTTCCTCTATGTAACGCTCAGCCTCCACAAGATCAGCACTCTCCTTTCCCGAAATACTCTGTGCTCTTTCTAATATGTAACTCTCAGCCTCCCACAAGATCAGCACTCTCCTCTCCTGAAATACTCTGTGCTCCTTCTAATATGTAACTCTCAGCCTCCCAGAAGATCAGCACTCTCCTCTCCTGAAATACTCTGTGCTCCTTCTAATATGTAACGCTCAGCCTCCCAGAAGATCAGCACTCTCCTCTCCTGAAATACTCTGTGCTCCTTCCTCTATGTAACTCTCACAAGACCAACACTCTCCTCTCCTGAGATCCTCTGCTCTCCTTCCACTATATAACTCTTAGGCCGGTGTTCCACTTGTCTTACATCGCAACACCCAGCTCGGCCACCAACTCTCCGGACAGGAGCGGGTCAACTTGCTCCTCTTCTAGAATAATCTGTCCTACTGGGAGGAGCTGTCAATCATAGTATACACAAGGAGAACTACAGGTCCCATCATAGCAGCTGTGGTCAAAGCTGTCCACTTAGTCTGCTCCATACTCTTCCATCAGGCTATACCTGTGTCGGGGTTGGTAGTGTGTGGGGCTGATTATCAGATGTGACCCAGCTTTCCCAGGTGCAGATAACCCTTTGGATACATTTCTTATAATTGCAGGCAGGTGAGGGGTTAATTCGCACTGTACATCTGACTGCACTAAAGGGGGTCAGCGGGGCTCCGAACCGCGGCTCTGTATCCCGCAGGAGGCCGCACAGGATGTTTCAGCTGAAGAATTCTTATTTTTAGGATTTGCTTCCAGAGGAAATGATATGCTAACACTTTGAACAGATGCCGCTCTGTGCACAGCGTTCTGTGTCAAAAATATATTTCGAGGCAGGGAACATTTTAGGCCACGGAGCAGTTTTTTCCTTGTGAACCAATAAGCTAAGAGCGGTTACATAAGAGGCAGAAAAAAAACCTTCCCGGCTCTCACGCAGGTTGGGTTAGACTGACCCTATTATTCCACCGCAGCCTGAGGAGGAAGAAGAAAGGAGCAGCCAAGGAGCTGGCGGCTTCTAAAGGCACATCATCATCATCATGTCCCCTCATAAGAACTATCACATAATTAATCATTACCAAGATCTCTAGATCATCAGTATCTAAGTAGTGGACAGCCTCTTTTAAGGGAACCAACCAGCATGTTTTAGGGTTATAAATTGAAGGATACTGAATGCAATCATATCTTTAGTTGAATGATTCCATGTTTGATTGCAGAGAAAAGTGTCATAGAACTCCTGGAAAAGAGGGCAGCGGTTGATTGATGTGTGCCTTACTGGCTCTGGGATGCTGAATGCAATCATATCTTTACTTCAATGATCTCATGTTTGACTGCAGAGAAAAGAGTCATAAGTCTCCTGGAAAACAGGGCAGCAGATGATTGATGTGTGCAGCACTGTATCACATTTTGGGCTTGTTTTTTTTCCTCACCTGTGGGCATGCCTTTCGGCTGTAAACCAAGCCCATCCTCCCTCATCTCTACTTTTAGTTTCTGGCTCCTGCACACTGTCGCTATACTCCAGCCACAGGGTGACTAACAAAACTGAAAGTACAGATGAAAGGGAGGAGGGGGTGGCACACAGTTGAAAGGCATGCCCACAGGGGAGGAAAAAAAACAACAGCAGTGCTGCACACATCAATCATCTGCTTCCCTGTTTTCCAGGAGTTTTATAACACTTTTCTCTGCAATCAAACCTTGAATCATTCAAATAAAGGTATGATTGCACTCAGCATCCCAGTGTCTGTAAATTACTTTTTATGTTGGGGTGGCACGGTGGCTCAAGTGGTTAGCACTGCAGCCTTTGCAGCACTGGGGTTCCTGAGGGAGGTCTGGGTTCAATTTCCTCCAAGGACACCAAGAACAACATCTGCAAGGAGTTTGTATGTTCTCCCCGTCTTTGTGTGGGTTTCCTCCGGGCACTCCAGTTTCCTCCCACATTGTAAAGACATACTGATAGGATATTTAGATTGTGAGCTCCAAGAGAGACAACATTACTGATGTATGTAAAGTGCTATGGAATTAATAAATGAATAAATATTATTATTATTATGTCCACTTAAAAGGAACCAACCAGCAGGATTTAGGGATATAAAGTGAAGCCAGTGTCTCACAGGCTCTGGGATACTGAATGCAATCATACCTTTAGTTTAATGATTTCATGTTTGACTGCAGAGAAAAGTATCATAAAACTCCTGGAAAACAGGGCAGCAGATGATTGATGTGTGCAGCAGTGCATCACTATTTGTGGTTGTTTTTTTTTTCTTCCTTCCCTGTGGGAAGGCCTTTTAGCTGTAAACCAAAACCTCCCCCCTCCCTCTTATCTCTTTCAAGTTCCTTACTCCTACACACAGTCACTATACTCCAGCAACAGGGTGCCTGACAAAACTGAAAGTATAGATGAAAGGGAAGGGGTTAGGGTTTGGCTTACTGCCAAAAGGCATGCCCACAGAGGAGGAAAAAAAACAACAACCCCAAATAGTGATGTAGTGCTGAACACATCAATCATCTGCTACCCTGTTTTCCAGATGTTTTATGATACTTTTCTCTGCAATCAAACATGGGATCATTGAAGTAAAGGTATGATTGCATTCAGTATCCCAGAGCCTGTAAGGCACTGGCTTTACTTTATAGCCCTAAATCCTGCTGGTTGGTTCCCTTTAATATGTTTCACAGCTGAGCTTTTGTTACAAGTGTATCCAGCCTAGACAATCCTATGGAAATAAAACACCAATCTCTCACCTGTCCTCAGAGTCTGCTACAAAGTGTCAGTGCAGGGAAAATGGATCAGGAATTTCTGCTTACAGAGGATTTCCTAGACTGAGCACAAGTGTGGGGCACTTCGGCGTTGCCTCTGCTGCCCCCTGACTCACAAGCCCTTGAAATGGTTGAATTGGTGCCGAGTAATAAATTCCCCCTCCCCTTCCCCTTTGTTAGCCTATCCACGGGAACTCTATTGTTTTGTGCCTTCCCATTAGTTGTCACGCCCCCTTAGGTAGTTATGGGGCCGTTTGGGGGCCATTTTCCCTTTCCCTCTTGTCTGCACCCAGAGCTGTTATTGGCTGCTGGCCACCTGATGGACCCACTGGAGACTGGGTTAGGAAAAGATCGCCAGGGACGGCGCCGCATGGCTGACAGCCCTGGTTATAGCAGCGGCGTCCCTCTGAGCATGCGCGCGAGGCAGTGGGCGGGCGGAGGTCTACAAGGATTTCCTGCCCGCCGCAGCACCTGAGTCCTGAGGCCAACCGCTCTCGGAGCATGCGCAGTGCTTCTGCGCGTGCTCTGAGTGTGGCTCCGCCCATTCTCACTCACTCCGACGCTGCAGCGGCCGTACACCGGCAGCGCGGTCCGGTTTTGACGGCGCTGTATAGTGGTTCACCAAGGAGCGGAATGCTCCCTGGAGTGCCCAGGCCCCATTAGTTCAGGGAGCCGCAGGGCACAACAATGGGAGGCAACCAGGCATCAAGGCACCCCCACCTCAGGAGACCAGAGGGTGAGTGCGTTGGGACCTGCACCGGGCAGCTTAGGGGGCAGTGGGGGATGTAGGATAGCTGGGTGGGATTGGGTTACGGGCCTGTAATGACCCCCCCTCCAATCCAGCAGGTCCTCAGCTTCTGATGTGTTACATGTGCAGCCAGCTCCATCTTTACCCTGCCCTGGGACTGCACCCGCGATATTCCTCCAGGGCCAGCAGCACTTGGTGCCATTGGACACGGCGATATCTCAGTAGGTGTCATCGAGGCAATCGGCGGGAGAAGTGGTAGCAGTGTCGGTACCTGCGGCCATTGGGAGCCGTGATTGGTGCGGCAGCTGGGCTGCAGGATCCATCCGAGTTCTCGAAGCAGGGAAGTAGCTACGCCAGACGGAGAAGCGGAGGATCGCGTAGGTCCAGGAGTAGATATCGGTCAAGATCCCATAGGAGCCGTTCTAGGTCCCGTAGATCTCATGATAGATCAAGGTCCCGCAGGAGTCACAGGAGATCCCGTTCGCAGAGAAGTTTTTCTTCCTCTTCAGATGGCTCCCGCCGTTCACGTCATCAATCCCGGACTCCCAGGCGAAGCGACAATGAAAGGGCAGGATCTCGTTTGGATGAAGACAATCCTCAAGTTCCCAATCAACAACAGAAAGGAACGCTGACCACCTTCAGGTCGGTGAGTTAAGTTGGGGCTTGGGGAGGGCGAACTTCGGGTGTGTTGGAGGTTTTTTCTAGTTTATTAGCAGGAAAAGACCTGATTAAACCTGCGCCACAACAACTGGCGAAACATCAACCCCCTCTCCTTGATTTGCACAAACACACTTTCTTTTGCGGTGTTCCGCCGTTGGGAGCTCACCTCGATCAGGATACCCTGCATAATATTTGGGCGAATGAGTATATTGATTGTGGGCTTTACTGTCTGCGGACCAGGGTACAGTCGACCGAGAGCGTCACAAGGCGAACCGCCCATACGAAAGAAAGCCGAAGCTGGCTAAGACGATGAACAATTGGCTGCAGGCTTTCTGCGTGCTGGGCAGTGTGATGGGCCAGAAGCACCCCGAAAGATGCTCGGAACTTCTCACTTACAAATCGCATGGCGAGTCGGCTTGGTGGAAGTACGATGAATACTTCGCCGCCGACTGCTATGAACCCTCAGCTGGGTTGGGGAGTCAAGGCTACGGACTCCTGGACTTCGCTTGATGGTTGCACAAAAACCACCGCAGCCCTTTTCGGCCTTGGCCCCCCCAGGTGCGTCCCCTGTGTGACGACCAGGTTGCTGATGGCTGTTCAATGAGGGCCACTGCAGATTTCAGAGCATCTGTAAGTACAAACACAAATGTTCCGCCAGTGGGGGACCACATATCGCTTCAAAGTGTACCCGTTCCCAGCAGAAACCCAGTTCAGGAAAGGCCTTAGCGTCAGGAGAACCCAAGGACGCCAGTGAGCGTAACCACGATGGCAGCTTGGTTAAACAGGTACCCCAATAAGAAAGCCGCCGCTACGTTGCGTGGCAGTTTCACTTTTGGATTTTTTTATACCTTTTAAGTTGTCCAGGACAGGTTCATTTGCGTCCAATTTAAAATCGGCTAGAGAATCCCCCTGGGTTTTGGAACAAAAATTGGCGGAAGGAGGTAACCCTTGGCAAGATTGAAGGTCTGTTCCCAGCCTCACCTTTTCAGAACCTCCGGGTATCCCCCTTGGGGGTGGTTCCTAAGGAGGAACCGGGCGAATTCAGGTTGATTCATCACCTGTCCTTCCGGCGGGTGCCTCAGTTAACGACGGCATCCCTCCGGAGGACGCTGCAGTGTAATTCGTTTCTTTTGACAGGGCGGTTTCCCTGGTCCGGGAGGCCAGCCACAGGGCTCTGTTGGCAGAATTGGATATTGCATCCACCTTCCGCCTCCTACTGGTGCGCCCGGATTGTCACCATTTATTGGGTTGCTATTTCAACGGGAGTTATTATGACACTTGCCTCCCGATGGGCTGTTCTGTCTCGTGCTGTTTTTTTTAAATGTTTAGCACCTTTCTCGAATGGGCATCGCAGGTTACCTCTGGGGTCCAGTCCTCCATCCATTACTTGGACGATTTTTTATTCGTCGGGCCGGCTGACTCCGCCCGGTGCTTGGAGGCTTTGATGAATTTTAAAGAACTGTGCTCTTCTTTTGGGGTCCCTCTTTCCCCGGAAAAGACGGTGGGTCCAGTTTCCCGGCTGTCTTTCCTGGGTATAGAGATAGACATTTTTTACATGGTTTTTCGGCTCCCCCCAGAAAAAATTGAAAAGCTTGTTTTGCTGATCGACGGTTTCTTGGGGACTGATAAGGTCACGCTCGGTCAGATGCAGTCACTTTTGGGTTCACTTAATTTCGCTTGCAGGGTGATACCTATGGGCAGGATATTCTCCCGGCGTTTAAGCCTAGCCACGAGGGGGGTTAAGGCATCCCATCACAGAATCCGTTTGACCAGGCCTATGAAAGATGATATGACTGTTTGGAAATACGTTTTATCCGAGTATAACGGTCACACTTGCGTTCAGGCTGCAGAATCATCCAATGCAGATATTGAATTGTTTTCGGATGCTGCGGGTTCCAGTGGTTTCGGGGTCATTTTGGGTTCTCACTGGTGCGCCTCCGTGTGGCCAATGGACTGGCATGCTAAAGAATGGACAAAGAACTTAACTTTCTTGGAGCTATTTCCTATCTTGGTAGCCGTCTCCGCCTGCCCAGACCTGTTGCAGAATAGGCGTATATGCTTCTGGTCCGATAACATGAGTGCGATACATGCGATTAACCACTTGTCTTCCTCTTCCCTTCCTGTGATTAGGTCCTTGCGTTTTCTGGTGCTACAGTGTTTAAAACTGAATATCTGGCTTAGGGCAAAGCATGTTCTTGGTATTCATAATGAGATTGCTGATGCTCTTTCTAGCTCCCAGTTTCAGAAATTCCGAGAGCTGCTTCCGAGGGCGGACCCAGAGGGTTCGAAATTCCCGATTGTGTGTGGTCAGTGCCAGCGAACAGCTAATGCCTTTGATCCGAGCTTCCTTGGCCCAGACAACTTGGAGAGCCTACTGTAAGGCTTGGTCAGATTGGTGTAGGTTCGTGAGTTCCCAGAATGAGAATGCTTCTCGGGGTTTTGGTCTTCCAGGGATGTTGCATTACCTTTCTTGCTTGCGCGAGAGTGGTTTGTCGGGAACGGCGGTGCAAACACGGCTTTCTGGTATTGCCTCTTACCTGAAGTTGTGGGGTTTGGTGGACATCACTAAAAGTTTTCTAGTGGGGCAAATTTTGAAGGGGTGGAAAAAAGACAGGACACACGTCGAAAAGCACCGCCCAATCTCGTTCGAAATGCTAGGCCGTCTCATTAGTGCATTACCCGGGCTGTGTGACTCTCCGTACGAGGCTGTCCTATTCTCTGGATTATCTGGATCTTGGGCCACTCATATATTTTTTGGGCAGCCCAACGGGCGGAGACGCGGCCGGGTGGTCGGTCCCTCTCCATAGGAGGCTGTCCTATTCTCCGCAATTTTCGGTATAGCCTTTTTCGGTGCATTGCGGGTCAGCGAGCTCGTCCTGAAGTCCCCTCGGGGCCCAGGGGGTTGTTTTCCGATAACTTAGTGGAGGGTCGGGATGGTTTAAGGGTAAGGATAAGAAAGTCAAGGTGTTGATTCCCGTTATTCGAAATTCTGAGTGAATTTTGCACTGTGCGTTTACTTCGCGCCTATGTGGACGTTCGAAACCCTGCGGAAAGCTTCTTTGTGCATCACGACGGGGCCCCGGTAACTGCTTTTCAATTTCAGGCCGTGCTCCAAAGCGCATTGGCGGTAATCGGTTCTTACCTGCTTGAATACGGTACGCATTCTTTTATGATTGGCGCAGCTACCGAAGCATCCCGGGAGGGCATGTCGGATGAGAGTGTCATGAGAGTGGGAAGGTGGAAATCGGAATGTTTTAGGCGATACGTTAGGCTGGATTTGCTATGATGGTACTAAGAGGTGGTTGGTTATTGGACTGCAGTTGTGGTTTCGGTGTTTAATTGTTTTTTCTTTTCAGATGAGGCTCGAAAAGGGGTGGAAAAAAGACAGGAAACACATAGAGAAGCGCCATCCGATCTCATTCAAAGTGCTAGGCCGTCTCATTAGTGCGTTACCCGGGCTGTGTGACTCTCCGTACGAGGCTGTCCTATTCTCTGGATTATCTGGATCTTGGGCCACTCATATATTTTTTGGGCAGCCCAACGGGCGGAGACGCGGCCGGGTGGTCGGTCCCTTGGTTTCTATGACTTCAGCGTGAATTGGAGAGGCATAAGAAGACTCGCTTGGTCACAGGTTCTTCCTGAGGTACGGATCTCCAGGGTGGTGTCAGGCCCGGTGGTCCTTGTCATACACGTTTGGGGGCAACGATCTTGTTGGTTTCCAGCTTGCTGAGCTGCTAACCCTGATCTGCTCGGACTTAGACAAATTTCACAGCTTCTTTTTGGAGCTCAGGTTGGTTTGGTCCGAGGTTGTCCCTCGGGTTGTGTGGTGGGGTGCCCGGGAAGGTGCTGCACTAGGGAGGTCCCGTAGGACCCTGAACAACAGGATATCGCGTTTTGTGGTTTTTACAAAATGGTTACAGGATGGTGTCCACCTGAATGATATCGGCCTGGACATATTTTTGTCCGGTCTGCAAGATGAAATCGAACAAGCATTGAGGTCTTTTGGGTTGGGGGGTCGCAGCTCAGGTCAAGATCTTCACACCCTCTTTGGCGCTGGAAGGAGTGGCCTGGTGAGGGCAAGCCTGCACTGGGCGGCCAGTGGTAGAGTGCCCTCTTCACTCACGATTATAGGCGGGTTTGTGCCTAATATTTGCTGTGGCCAATAAATAAAAATTCCACCAAAGAAGTTTTGAAAAAAGAATGTTGGGCTGGTATTACGTTGGTGCCTCCCAAATAAAGTTATTGGAAATTGATTGATGTTGTTGTGTTATTACTCAGCATGGGATAATTGGGCAGGGGTCTTTGTTAGTCTGAACCAAACCCTCAGCTGAGACATTAGATCTGGACAGGTACGAAGACGAGACTGTTCCTTTTCACTAACAGCAAGCAAGGGTCTTTAAAATGGAGAAGAATCTACATTTTCATCAGTGATATAAAATGTTCACACAGACATCAGCAATGTAAAGGCATCTAATGTTAAAGAATCCACAGCCTGGGGCCATAGAAGGCTGCGCCTGACCTGCTGGAGCCCCCACAGAAGAGAAGCAGTATAATGTGAATACAGCTGACATCAGAGATCTCTGCAGTGAGACATGGGGATTCTTCTTGTTGCACAGACACAATCTACCATTAGGTGTCGCTCTTTCTCCCAAACTTAAGTTCTAAAAGTTTTTCTGCAGCAAAAACTTTTCCATAGTCCACAGGAGGGCGCCACCACCACAGTTTTACTTCTCACTGTCAAGAAGCAAAGCATATCTGTACAAAGTGTATATATATATATATATATATATATACACTACCGTTCAAAAGTTTGGGATCACCCAGACAATTTTGTGTTTTCCATGAAAACTCATGCTTTTATTTATCAATTGAGTTGCAAAATGAATAGAATATATAGTCCCGACATTGACAAGGTTAGAAATAATGATTTTTATTTTAAATAATAATTTTCTCCTTCAAACTTTGCTTTTGTCAAAGAATGCTCCCTTTGCAGCAGTTACAGCATTGCAGACCTTTGGCGGGTACTATTAATGAAGCTGCCAGATGAGGAGCTTGTGAGGCGTTGATTTCTCAAACTAGAGACTCTAATGTACTTGTCTTGTTGCTCAGTTGTGCAGCGGGGCTCCCACTTCTCTTTCTACCCTGGTTAGAGCATGTTTGTGCTCTCCTCTGAAGAGAATAGTACACGCCGTTGTTGGAAATTTCCAGTTTCTTGGCAATGTCTTGCATGGAATAGCCTTCATTTCTAAGGTCAAGAATAGACTGTCGAGTTTCATATGAAAGTTCTCTTTTTCTGGCCATTTTGAGAGTTTCATAGAACAAACAAATGTAATGCTCAGATTCTCAACCTTCTTCTCATAGGAAGGTCAATTTTATAGCTTCTCTAATCAGCCAAACTGTTTTCAGCTGTGCTAACATACTTGTACAAGGGTTTTCTAAAAACCCCTGAGCCTTCACAGTTAGCAAACACAATATACCATTACAACACTGGAGTGGTGGTTGTTGGAAATAGGCCTCTATACACCCATGTAGATACTGCATTAAAAACCAGACATTTGCAGCTAGAATGGTCATTTACCACATTAACAATGTATAGAGTGTATTTCTGATTCATTTAATGTTAGTTCATTGCAAAAAAATGTTCTTTTCTTTCAAAAATAAGGAAATTCACACTCCTGTGTGAGTCATGCTAGGTGCATGTGAGACATTCGCATGCATCTTGCATAGTGTATTTCTGCCCTCACCTCAAGTCCTCCATCCAGTTGTGACCACTATCAGCAGGGCTACAAGTATTCCATGATTCATACAACTTTTGATATTATTATATATGTGTTTTTTCTTAGATTTTTATGTTTATTATTACTGTGGATTGACTCAGTATGTTTTATGGTAGATAGCATAAACTATTGTTTTCTGAGTTTAGGTATCATTTGGTTTAACTTATTTTTGTGACCTGATTTAATTTGTTTATTAGACTGGTAACATGGGCTTGAGTTATATCTTAGAGGGGTCCAGGACGTATTTATCTTTTATTATGAACCTAAGAACCAACAGGCAGGTAGCTGCTGTCATGTGTTGACTGCTATGATTTAAATTTGGGTTAATTTCCTTGGGCACATTGAGTGTTAATCTCAAAAACTTCTTTAGTGTGCACCTCTGTAGGTGGAGGTGGTGGTGTGTTTCAGCGCATTGAGATATCCACTCCCTCAGCCTTTAAGTAGTTCCAGATAGAGTTAAGTCTCTACTAAGACCTCATGCAGTATGGATGTGTTGTCTGCTGTTGACTTCCTTAGGAGTTGCTGTGTTTTCCCAGTCTGTGGGTGGGGGGAGGGCTGTTAGCCTAGGGCTTATCAGGAGCATGGGGCTAGGGTTGCAACCCAGACCTACTCGCCATCTGAGGTACCTCTGGGAGCAGGGTGAGCCTAAGGTTCCTTCCAGCCTAAGGAATTGGGACAGGAACTTCGATCCTAAGGGTCAGACTAGCTCCCCTGAATGCCCTTAGCCCATCCTACCATCTTGCTTCCTGATTCTCTATCTGCTATACTACCCGATGACAGCTACCTACCTGCCTACCTGTTGTGCCTGGTGCCGATTTCTACCAGCACAGAGCAACCACAGACTATTACTTCTGGTGATTTGGTGATTTCCACTGATCTCACGTTGATAGAGCAATGGCATCTCTATAACTCTGCTCTGTTGACGGTGTGTGACTGTTGACATCATGATGATTGATAGTGGGAAGCCGACGTCAGCAGACATGACCCATTAGACAGCCCATAAGAGGAGGATCTGTGGCGCCCCGCAACGAGTGCGTCACAGGAGGGTACTGCACCCCTGACTGAAGGTGTAGTATCCTCCGTCTCGGTGATGAACAAGTTAACCCCAAGGCTCCATACACCACATGCAACATCCAGAGGCAGAGGACCAATCAGGTCGTGGTGGGAGGAGTGTGAGATGTTCAGTGTGGGGGAAGAGCAGAAAGAAAGTTAGAAAGTGGGAGAGACAAGGTCAAGGACGGAAGTCGTGACAGAGATCTAACAGGGAGGGCACCGAGAAGCGGTGACCCAGAAGAAAAGGGGCCAAGTAACCAGTAACCAAGTAACAGGTCAAAAGACACCCGAGCCCAGTCCACCCGGAGAACCGGCTCCGAGGCAGTGCAGACGTTCACCGCTGTACTATGACACCGGAAGTGATAGAGGGCTTTTCAGGAGCGCATCACAACAACCACCATCCCCGCAGCTGTGCCAGGAGGGGTACCTACCATTGGGGTTCAGGGGACCCATCGGGAGTCAAGGCCTAGGCTCGGGTCCTCAATAAAGGTACCCCAGTATCTTGACCTGGTGCACGAAAGCAGCGACGAGTAACAAGGACAGTTAGTTAAAGAGGGAACACTGTGGAGCCTTGGAAAAATACCGTGCATCACCAGGACCACCCGGTCCGTTACCTGAAAGTGACTGTTATCCCGTGTACCGTGATAACCAAGTAAAGACCCGTGCAGAGGAGCATTGTGTCTGAGCATTCTTTCAGAACTATTGCTAACTCATTCATCTACCAAATCAACTGAGCTGCCGTATTCCATCAGTGCAGCTCCTGACCCCGGGGACTATTGCTCGTCCTGTGGGGAGCGGTTTCATCTAGCTGCCGCACATCCCCCGGAGGTCCAAGCAGCACTGGTGTCATCACCGGACACCCACAGGTGGTGGCACGAAACAAACTTTATCTCTTATTTAACCGTGCATTGACCACCGGGCCCTTACAGCCTCAGGCACCGAACCGTGACCGCAGCCAGCGCCTGAGGCCTGAGAACCCGGGAACGGTGAGTCAGATCTGCTCAGTTGATGTGGAGCAGCTGAATCGCCGGCAGGAGCACTCAACAACCACTTTGCACCGGCGTCGGGTAGAACAGACAGGTAGTCGTCTCTGTTACTAACTACCTGCCTGTTAGTTTTTAGGCCTATAGTAAAAAAATATAGTCCTGGATAAACCCTTTAACTGGTGACAGTGGTTTCACCTGTATCCCAATCTGCCCCTCACCTTTACCATCACTTTACATACACTGAATATTAGTGGCGTAACTTCAGGCCCAGGAGCCCCGATGTGAAACCTCCAAAGGGGCCCCCAATTATTGGAAACTTTAATAGTATTAAGGTACCGTCATACACAGCAATATTGCTTGCAATTTCACTGGCAATTTGCGGGTTGCAGTGAAATCATGGAGACATTGTTCCATTTGTACACAGCAACAAAATAGAACAATGTGTCCATGATTTCACTGCAACCAGCAAATTGCCAGTGACATTGCATGCAATATTGCTGTGTGTGATGGTACCTTTAGTCTTTTTCTATAGGTTACGATTGCAACCCCTGCACCTATTGTAGTTACGCCCCTGCTGAATATCAAACATAGTCAGGTGTTGATTTGGGACCGCACTGTCCCAGTATCTTGGTGTTTATTATTTGACTTCATTATTCCTGAGATTAGTATATTTTTCTATTTTTATATGTTACTTTCTAGTGGATATTGCCTATGTACGTTCATATTACACAGGTTTTTACAGTAGTTTTCCTGCACCAAAAACTTTCCCATAGTCCACAGGAGGGCGCTATCACCACAGTTTTAGTTCTGTTTTGTTGTGGAATGAAGCTTTTCTGGAAATTCACATGCTTTATATTCATAGCTCTATTATACATAGTATCGAGAACATTTACATATTTGTAGGTTGTACTAAAGGGAAGCAACATTGCTTAAAGTACGTATCTCTGCACGCTAAGGACACTACCCATTGCTGCTGCTACGTCAGCTAATCAGGTGTATCTAAACCAGTCATTTGTGATACTATGTGCTCAGTGTCGTAGACAGTGGCGTAACATGAAGCTCATGGGCCCCGATGCGAAAGTTCCAACGGGGCCCCCAATTATTGAAAATCTTTAATAGTAATAGTCTTTTTCTATAGGTCAAAGGGACTTTTGGGCCCCCCTAGGCTCCAGGGCCCGGGTACGTTTGCAACCCCTGCACTATTGTAGTTACACCCCTGATCTTAGCTACCATGAGTAATACTGTCCGACGAACCCACATATCTAAGCCTATCATGTGCGTTACTGTCTATTGAGCTACTGCATCTAAGACTAACATGAATCACATTGTTTAACCTTTGTACCTAACCCTATCATCGGAGAAATTGTACCCTGAGCTGTGTATCGAAGCATTTCATGGGTAGTGTGTGATAGTCTCTGCTGAGCTGCTGTATCATATATTATGATGGGCATAGATACAGCAGCTCAGCATTACATATTATATTTGATACAGTAGCTCACACAGAGTACCATACACATAAGTTAGATACACTGGCTCAGCAGACATTATTGACGCACGTACTCAGCTCTTAGGCTCGGTCTTGGATGTCACGGGTGGCTGCCCGAGGCTGTGGCCCTGGTAGTCAAATGAATAAATGAGGGAAAATGAGGAATACAGTATATATAAGTTGTGACGCCACCTGCGTACCTGGTGTGCTCACCAGCGTCGCTACAGTCCTCCGGTGGTCGTTGGTATTGCGGCTATGATGGTGTAGTCCTTCCGCAAGCAGGACTAGTCCGCCGGGGCAGCGATTCTGTGGAAAGAATCAGTTTGTGCAAGAAATGATGCAGCGGAGACGATTACTCACTTCACCGGGTACTTTACTGGAAAACTTTTAGTCATTGTTACAGTCTTTCAGTGCAGTAGATGTACAACGACAAATGCTCATGGGTTGCCTGCAAGTGGAATTTCTGGGTGATAGATGGATCCCTCACTGTTTGCCGTTCCTGTTCCTTTCTTTCCCTTACCTCCCAGTGGCGGAGAAGTCTGATCTCCTGAAGATTAATCTGACCTCCTACTGTTCCTTATTCTCCTCTCCCTTGTACCCGTCGGGTGAACCTTCTCTGGTCACTGCGTGTCCTGCTGTTCCTGATTCCCCTCTTCCTGGGCTCTTTTGGAGTCGGGGCTGTATCTGGAGACCTCCCCGTCATCGGATTTCTGTGAGCCTTGTAGGAACTCACAGGTGCGGGCTCCGTACCCGGTTCCTTTCCTGGGGCAAACTCTCTGGTTACTTCTGCTCCCCACATTGAGTGAACTCCCCAGTGAGTTTCTTTCTCGCTTCCTTCCTTGCTGGGATCTCTCCTTGCTGCCCTGGGTCCCTCAGCCGAGGAAACCCTACTTGTTCGTTACTCCTCGACTCTCACTGATCTGCTCTCTCTTCCCTTGAGGCAGAGTCCTGAAGCCTAAGCAGGCTCAGGCCAAATACATCCTAGGCTGCCATTCTGCAACTCCTTCTCTAGCTAGACCAAACTAGTGCCCCCTGGAGGTGACTATATACCCTCCTGGGGTCCCTCCCACCTGCTGACTAGTGTGGGGTTGTGAGTACTAGAGTTCCACCTACTGGCCATAGTTCCACTTGCAGTGGGGTAACTACACCGCTTTTATGGTGTAGTCCAGGGCTGGCTGGGGCCTCCGGCCCCGGGTGGCAGCTTCGGCCCACAGTAGAGAAGCGGGGGGAAGGGTGCTATCAGAAATTTTTGAGGACCGAGGGGTGGGAGCTATTAGAGATTCGCGGCTCTCTTACCAGCTCCGTCGGCGTGCTGCGGTAGCGCCGCGCCGGCCGCAAATCGTAGCCCACGACCGGCCCGTTTATATGGGGGGCGGCCCTAGGTGTGGGCTATACCACCAGCCCAGGGGGCACTTGCCCCCTGCCACCTGGGCCAGTCCGCCCCCGGGTGTAGTACCCCTTTTTTGGCACCTACATTGTGGGGCGCCACATACCCCCTTGATGAAATATACTCTGTCCGCGAGTATCACATTTGTCTGACGGGAAGTGAAAATATTTTATATTTAATAAATGCCAACGGGTAACTATATACAAGTCAAGGATATGTAGGTTTCTTCCCATTGCTGGGAGGCACATTCTTTAAACGTTGCACACATATATAAAAAAAAAAAAAATACACGGTCATTATTACTCAGGCCCAACAGGACCGGTACTAAGCATGTCCAGCACAGTCCAGTGTGTGTTATCACCGCTGGGCCGCTATTCACTCATCATTAAACGGGGGGGGGGTAGTTTATTAATAAAGTCATTAGGGTCGATGGACACATTCTTCATTCAGGAAAGGGGCTGGTGCAAAAGTAGGGGGGCTATTTACAGGGAAAACAATGTCTCACTGTGGGAGTCTATTGTATAAGTGTCATTATTATTCTATGCGGGCGATCCGTATCGCAAACCACCCAAGTGGGGCAGGGTATCGTACGTAGGTTACCTGCTCTCCTCTGTAGAGGTCGCGCTGGGGATGTCCTTTTCTCAAAAACGACTCCACATCTCCCCGGGAAAAGAACACATCGTCCATTAAACCGGGCTCCCTGAGGAAACCCCATCCGTCCTCATGGTACACAGAAACCTCAGTTCCGGACTTCCGCAGCTCAATAGGTAGTGGGGGCTGAGCACGGGCCTCATCTACTCGTGGCCTGCTCTCTCTGGTACCAGTCCTCCCGCCGCCGCTGCCTCGCGACCTCTTCTCTGTCGCTCAGGGTCGGCCGGGCGCTCGGTAACGACTGGTACTGGGGGGGGTGGGGACGTGCTGCCGCTGGAAAGTCTAGGTGCCGCGGTTGTCTCCGCGGAACCAAGAATGGCGGAACCCGTTGGTGCTGCTTCCACGCAGTCCACCACCCTGCCTCCAGGGTGCTCCCTGCTGATGCTTCATTTGGCTCTTCGTCGTCGTCATCTGAGTCCTCACTGATCTCCTCGATCTCGACATCTGGCGCTGTGGGTGTTGGCGCTGCCTCCAGCTGGAGACAGCTGATGGCCCGGGATGGTGGTGGTGTCGGGGGCTCCGTCTGAGCGGGTGGTGGAAGGGATGCGCGGTATTCCTCTACCGCTCTCAGCTGCAACTGCTGCCTCCTGCGCCTCGCGGGCCATCGCCCGAGCCAACAGCTCAAAGGTCCGCTCAACGCTCCACCGCCGGCACACCCATGTCAGCGTCTGTTCCATCTCCTGTCAGAGCTGGGTGAATGCATCCCTCCAGTAGTCTGCGTCGCCTTCAGTTGTGAGTAGGGATGCTGCTGCTGGGTCGCCTCGCTCGGCGCAGGTCTGCTCCTCCAGCACTCAGACTACGTCTCTGCACCAGGGTGCTGCCATGCTGCCGGGTACAAAGGAGTAGTCTGATGGCGTCTGTCCTTCTTTTCCGGTTTGTACAGCTATGGGTGGGCACTCCCTGGGAACTTCCTGTGGGCCGCCCCCCTGATTGATTGATGGCAATCGGGGCAGCCACACTGCTAGGCGCCTCTGTCTAGGCCCTCCTTCTTCTAGAGGCTGAGGCACACCCCCGGGCCTACACATGGTGCTTAGTTCATGGCGACGGCGCCATCTTGGGTCCCCGGACGATAATGGCGGGAACCCATCCTTGGCGCCTAGCAAAGGCAGAAAAAGTCA
This sequence comes from Allobates femoralis, assembly GCA_033576535.1. Lineage (NCBI taxonomy): Eukaryota > Metazoa > Chordata > Amphibia > Anura > Aromobatidae > Allobates > Allobates femoralis. The sequence continues at coordinate 416,708,077 of JARQOC010000006.1, read as the reverse complement.
ATTTTAAGTCCGAGTTCAAAGGCGCACAGTGCCCGATAGCACCGGGCACGTTATCCTGTTCATAGACGCCAGATTTGACGCACCCAGGGGAGGGTACTCAGCTCTCAGGCTCGGTCTGGGATGTCACGGGTGGCTGCCGAGGCTGTGGCCCTGGTATTCAAATGAATAAATGAGGAATACAGTATATATAAGTTTGTGACGCCACGTGCAGTACCTGATGATGCTCACCAGCACCGCTACAGTCCTCTGGTGGTCGTTGGTATTGCGGCTTTTATGAGTGTAGTACTCCTTTTGTGGCACCTACATCGTGGGGCGCCACATTATTACACATGATATGCTTAGATATACAGCTCAGCAGACCATATCAAACATGATAGGCTTAAGTACAAAGGTTAATCAAGCAATGTCGCACATGATAGGTTTAGATACAGCAGTTAAGAATTGCATGTCATGTGTGACCTTGCTAATTTAACCTTTGTCAACCTAACCTTAGCCAATCATCTGTGATAGGATCTGCTGAGCTGTGTATCTAAGCAAATTGTGGTAATACAGTCTGCAGAGCCAAAATATCTAAGCTTATTTCTTACATTGTCTACGGAGCTGCTGAATTTACCACAATAATATGCAATATTGTCTGCTGAGCTGTGCATCGAAGCATATCATATCTAATTATTATCTACTGAGCCGCTATATATGACAGCTTCTGTGTGATACACTCTCCTGAGCTGCTGTATCTTAGACTAATATGCAGTGGCGTAACTTCAGGTCCAGGGGCCCCGATGCGAAAGCTCCAACGGGGCCCCCAATTATTGCAATTCTTTAATAGGATTAGTCTTTTTCTATAGGCCAAAGGGACTTTTGGGGCCCCCTAGGCTGCAGGGCACAGATGTGATCGCAACCCCTGCACCTATTGTAGTTACACCCCTGCTAATTTGTGCAAAACTGTCTGCTGAGCTGCTGTATCTAAGCCCATCTCGTGGGTGATGTTCTGCTGACTTTGGTATCTGCACTTCTAACATCAGATGTATATATTAGGAGGGGTGAACCTCTATTAAGCAATGATGTCCTTTATGGCAGTAATGTTTCGGCACCGTATCAGGGTCACCCCTTCCTTCATCATTGGATTTGCAGCCAGTATTGAGCCATTGGCTCCTATTGACGCGTTTCACTCCAGGGCACAGAGTCATTGGTTTCGGTCTCTGCCCTGAGCTCAGCTGTTTGTTCAGTTTCAGTTTCGTTTCATGATGAATGAGAAAGAGAACATTGCTATTTTTATGTCATTCATACAAGAGGAAGCTGGGGTGAGGACTCTGCACTAGGTAAGGCTGCACAGACTTCAGGATATGCTGGGAGTGGTAGTTCTATCGCAGCTGGGAGACTTTTGAAACTTTTTTCATTCATTATATTGTCTCAGTCATTCCTTAGTTATGGGAAAGGTCGAGTGACAAGCAACAAATGCACCATAAAAGGGCTCCAGGGTACAGGCGCTCTGCTTTCTAATAGTCTCCACCTGTACCTAATATTAGAGAGCTGGAGAGATGAGCGGATCAGTGTAAAACAGATACGTGGATGCAGAATGAGACGGGGATTTATTAACTATTTACAGTTTGTACCATCAAAATGCCATTTTGTAAGAAAATGGCAGATGGTAATATTATTAACCAATAAATACTTCTGGTCCTACAATTTCCATCCAGCATTGCGGTATAGAAACCCATTGGGTCCCGGAGTTGTAACACAAGGAGGACGCTACGTGGTGTGGGGTCCGGGCAGTGGCTAAACTTGAAGCTCATGGGCCCTGATGCGAAATCTCCAATTATTGCAAATCTTTAATAGCAATAATCTTTTTCTATAGACCAAAGGGACTTTTGGGGACCCCTAGGCTCCAGGGCCCAGGCGCGACTGCAGCCCCTGCACCTGTTGTGGTTACGCACCTGGATCGGGGAAGGTGACTAAAAAGTTTTATTTTTTTTTGCTGATTTGAGACAGAACAAGACTATATATACTAGAAAGGGACCCAGATGAGGATATATATACCAGGATGGGTCCAGAGTAAGGACATATATACCAGGTTGGTAACAGGACATATATACATATATACCAGGATGGTCACAGGGTGGGGACATATATACTAGGACGAAGACATGCAGTATATACCAGGATAGGCGATGTATGCTAGATGCTCCAGGTGATCCTCCCATGTGGGACTGAAGATGGCAATGTCATCCAGGTACACGGCCGCATATCCTACAAGTCCTTTGAAAAGTGGGAGGGGCATTCTTCATGGTGGACTCATACAGTCCAAAAAGGGTAATAAAGGCAGAGCGTTCCTGTGCCTCACAGGTCGGGGGAGTCTTCTAATATCCTTGCCTCAAATCCATGATGGTCAAGTACTTAGCCCACTCAACTGATCAAACAGGTTATCAATATAGAGCATAGGGTTCACATTGATGACTATGACAGTGTTGAGGCCCCTATAGTCTACACAGAACCAGGTTATTCGGTCCTTTTTGGGGACAAATAATATAGGCAAGGCCCACATGCTGCTGGATGGTTGAATCACCCCAGCTTCAGGATCATGTTAATCTCCTGGTGCATGTGCTGCTGCACCGCAGGGGAGACCTGATATGCTGAATGCCAGATTGAGGAGTGATTCCTGGTAATGGACGGCTGACTCGGTCCCTCCAGGCAGGCTGCTGAACAGCTACCGGAAGGGGTGTAGAGTGACCCCCAGTCAGGAACATTGGTCCCTTGAAAGCTGGTTGCCATCCTCCATAACCTCCATATCCATCGATCCACTTGCCCTAACCAGGGTGATCATATCCAGGAGGGTCTGTCTTTCCTTCTTTGGGCAGGTTGCACACGAGAGGGGGGGCACAGGTTTCTCACTCATAATGTGCCTTCATCAGGTTCACATGGAAGGCCTTCCTCTTTCACGTGCATGGTCCAGGGTGACCAGGTACGAAACGGTGTGTTGAGCTACTGGTGAGCAAGGTATGGGCCTTTCCAGGCTGCCTGAAGCTTGTTCCGTGGTACAAGGACCAGTACCCACACCTTTTGACTATCTGATATGTCAACTCACAAGCATTCTGGTCATACCAACACTTCTGGTCAGCCTGGCCTTGCGCCATATTGTCATGCACCAGTTGCGTCAGGGCCTTCATCTGTCCTGGAAGCTCAATGACACTCCAAGGGTGGCTAAGTCCCCTTTCCAAGCCTCTTTCACTAGAGCCAGGGGCCCTTGCACACGTCATCCATACAGAAGCTCAAAGAGGTAGAACCCAGCTGAGACCTGCCAATAGGCAAATAGCAGGTGTGGCAGATACCGTGCAGAATCCTTCACTTGGAAGTCGACCAATATCTTAAGCATCTGTTTTAGGGTACCATTGAATTGTTCACACAGGCCATTAGCCTGTGGATGATACGGACTCGTCGCTACCTGTTTCACCAGTATTCGCTTATAGAGGGACTCCATCAGCTGCAACATGAATTAGGTCCACTGGTCCATGAGCATTTCCTGAGGAAAACCCACTCAGGAGAAAATCTCCTGGAAAGTGGTGGCCACCTTGTTGGTCCGAGTGGACAGGAAGACTACAGCTTCTGTGTACTCTGTGGCATAATCTACTACAGTGAGTATGAAGCATTTCCTGGAGCAGCTGGGAGTGGACAGCGGTCCAACCACATCCACGGCCACCCTGCTGATTTATGATGGGCAGGGTTACCAGTTGGGATTTGGGGTGCTGTCCTGCCTTTCCCACCCTCTGATAGCTCGAATTGCAGGGAAGAAATGGTGTATCACGGTCCGCGCTGCCAAAATCACTCACTCCAAAGAAATGCACATGAAGATGGATCTTCAAAAGGAACTCTTTTATTACCTCCTACGCGTTTCGGTGCCCTCCTGGCACCTTCCTCAGGGATCCCTGAGGAAGGTGCCAGGAGGGCACCGAAATGCGTAGGAGGTAATAAAAGAGTTCCTTTTGAAGATCCATCTTCATGTGCATTTCTTTGGAGTGAGTGATTTTGGCAGCGCGGACCGTGATACACCATTTCTTCCCTGCAATTCGATGTGTCTCCACATTTGAGTGGACGGTGGAAGTCCAGCAGCAGCCATCTGGAAACTATCATTTATACGCCTTCAAACCAGTTGTGGGTGTCACAACTGCCACAGGTGAGTGGATTCTTTTTTCACCACCTCTACATTCAGTACCATAGTGATAGGGCACTATTGCGCCTCTTGTTCCCCCCTTCTTTTTATTTGACCCTCTGATAGCTGTCACACGAATGGCAGTAGACAGCCACATTGGTCCCTATTTTAAGCTGGCAGGCTCCAGAACCTCTTGTGGCAAGACTCCGGGGTGAGGTTGAACTGCTGGATCAGGGCCTGTTTGATGTTCTCATGGCCCTGCTCCCACCTGGCAGGTAAGTTCCCAAGTATGTCTAGGGCTTTACCCCTTAAACCAGGGGTAGGGAACTCCAGGCCTCGAGAGGTGCATACAGTCCAGGTTTTCAGGATTTCCTTAGTATTTGACACTTGGAATCATCACCAGTGCAGGAGATTATATTGCCAACTGACAAATACTAAGGAAATCCTGAAAACCTGGACTGTGTGCAGCTCTTGAGGCCTGGAGTTCCCTACCCCTGCTTTAAACAGTGGGTCTGTGACTTACCATGAGTCCACATTTCCGTCCTTCTCCAGAACGGTGAAGTCCTCTATTTGGACATTTTGAGGCTTGGTTCCCTGATTGGCTAAGGTGGGCTGTGGGGGCCTGAGGTGAGCTAGCTCCATCTGGTACATGCACTCTGCAGCCTCTCGCACTGCTTGACATTCTGCAGCCTCATGTTCTGACCAGTGCTCTGCAGCTCTTATGAGAGTCTTGTAGCCATCCTTATCCTCAGCCTGTTGACTAGACAGGGCAGCTTGAAAGAGCGCATCCAAGCCTGTCAGACCAGGGGAATGGAAAGATAGGAAGCTGCCCAGTATGGGCCTATCGGCAGGTGATGGACTTCTGGAGGACCTTTGGCTGGATTCCTCCTTGCCTAGATAAACATCATTCCTCACCTCTTCCATATTGTCCATACCAAGGGTTGTGTCCTTCTGTTTGCTCCTGGTGACCTCGGGCTTTCTTGTAACCTTTGGTCACTGACACAGAGCTGTGTCCTGAGCACTCATACTCCTTATAGTATTTGCACTCTGACAGCCTAGTGCTGAGCTGATCTTAAAGGTGGGGTCACACGCGGCGATCTGGCCTGCGATGTCGGAAGCGATGCGCGGGTGCCTGCTCGCTTCCGACATCGCAGGCCAGCTGTCACACGGCACGACGTTGCCGGTGACGTGGCGGCGATGTGGCGAAGTCATCGGTCGCTGGGCTGGGCTCAGCCCAGCGAGCGATGGCTCAGTAACGCTGCGATATAGGCTGGATCACGCCGCCAACAGTGTCATGACGGCGCGATCCAAGCCTAATCGCTGGTCACAGGTTGACAGGTTTATGAACATGTTCATAACCTGTCAACCTGCGACCAGTGATAATTGCAGTTGCGTCGCGCCTGTCACACAGCGCGACGCCTTGCAATATCGCCCGCGACATCGTTGTGACGTCACTTTGCTGCGATGTCTGCGGGCGAGATCGCCGCTGTGTGACCCCACCTTAAGACTCCAGCAGTGAAAGCTACTGCTGGTAGTTGTTTATTGTCTGGGAGTATGGATCGCACACTTACACACACCATTATCTTGGTCCCACAGCTGCCACCAATCTGTGAGGAATACCACACCTCGCAACCCCACCCTGACGTCTCTAATATGTTGGAGCCACGTGATATGGTCCTGTCCCTGCCACCAGCATGTGATGTTCCACAACCCCAGGGGGATGTAAGGTTAGTTTGGCACAGTTTTTCCACTGACACCCCCTGTCCCATGGACACAGTAAGGCATGGGGAGTGAGAGAGGGTGATTCACGCAATCATCTGACGTGACACTACACTCGCTCACAACCCTGACAGGATGGGAGACCTTTTTGACTACCCCAGCTGCCACCGTTTTCTCATTAGATATAAACCTGGTCCGTTACAGCTCATATAAAAGGGCCAGAAACCAATCCAGGTAGCGTATAATATTAACTGAGGTCAAAGACGCATGTGAGTTCATGGATTGAGATAAAAGAGCAACTCAAGATTAAAACTTAGGGTGCTTTCACACTGCGTTTTTGTTCAATCCGTGGCTGTCCGTTGTAAAACGAACAGCCACGGATCCGATTTGGCCCCCATGTTAGTCTATGGGCACAGATCGGATTTGCCCTTAATGGCATCCGATTTTTGTCGGATTCAATTCTGTCCGATTTGTTGCTGTGCCTGAAATCGCAGACTGCTGCGATTTTGGGCACAGCGGATCAAATCGGACCGAAGTGGATCCGACAGGATCCGCGCCAAATAACATGGGGCCAATGGAGCACGGGTCCAAGGAAACAGCTGATCGTTTCTCGGACCCGATTTTAGTGTACTGAGCATGCTCAGTACACTAAAATCGCTCTGTGCCATCTAATTTCACTTCTGCAATGCATATTCATACATTGCAGAAGTGAAATTCCGTGAAAAGAAAGGGTTAAAAATAAAAAAACTTTATTCTCACCTGTCCCAATCCACGATGCTCCAGCGCTCAATGCTTATAAGACCTGGCGTGATGTCACAGTCACATGACCGGTTACTGCGGTAACCTGAGTGAGTTGATAGTTGTGTTTCTGGTGCTTTACACGCATTAAGAAAGTTCACAGACACAGCGGGTTGCTGTCTTCAGGTCTTTTACTCACAGTCTTTGTGTAACAGCCCGCTGAGCACTGGGTTCTCGGAGGCAGGGATCCAGCTACTCACTGGTAATATGATGGCACGTAACCGGCACCCCTTCTCTGTCCTTTCCAGGTCGTCTCACACAGCGCTTGCCTCACTCGTCCTGCCTTGCGCCTCGCCACACTGAGCTCTGAGCCAGTGACTGTGGACTTTTCCTAGGGGTTCTCCTGCAGTGTCTCCCCTTTGCCCTATGGTTGCCACCTTTTCAGCAGATGTGCACGGGTGAAAGTGTCACAGCCTCCGGGTTGATAGCTGAGCCAGGTCTTCTTCACTAATCTTTTGGGTTCCTGGTGTCCCTTGCTGTCTAGTTCCTCCACTTGCCTGCGCTTGACAATGGATACAAGTCCCACTGGTGGATTGCTCACTTCCCGTGCCTCTGGGACCCCTCTTCCTCCCGAAGACACCTGGGTGATGTTCTGCTCTAGGGTTCGGCCTTAGGATGAGCTCCCACTTGCTCCAGTCCTCTGGACACTTCTTAGGCATATATTCTCTAGCTGCCCTCCAAGTCGACCTTGGTGTTCAATGGCATCTCCTCATCTGTTCTACCACCTCTCCTCAGTTGGTCACTGAGATGTTTCTTGCTCTTTTTATACCCTTTGTCACGTGTCCCATGTCCTCTATGTGTGTTATTTCTGACCTCACTCCTCCCAGATGCTCCCGCTAACTACTTCCTTCACCACCTAACCCCACTACAATCGTTCCTAGTGTGATCTGGGTGTCCCGGTACCGGTCTGTACTCCCTTTACCAGTGATTGGGATACTACACCCTAACAGGGGTGCAGTACCTCTGTGGCGACTGGATCTGGAGGGCGCCACACTCCCCCCTCCTTAAATCCAACCCGTCCTCAGGCTGCAAGTGAACAGTGGTATCAAAGACATGCAAACATTTTTGTAATGCTAAATAAGAAGAACAATAACAATAAGAAGGCTTTTCATTCCCATTAACGGGAGGTACGGTTACTTTAACTTTGCATATAGAAAAGTAGAAAATACACATAAATAAACTATTTACAGTCCCGCCAAGTTCATTGCAAACCCTAAACCGGGCAGGCATTACACTATCCTAGATGTTAAGCAGGCGAGTGTCCAGCACTCGGTGTCTCCCTTTTTATTTGGGGGAACCCACCACAAGAAAAACCCCAGCACATCCCCTGGGTGTGGCGACAGGGTTAAAAAGACTGATTCTTCAGCCACGCCAGTGGGTTTTTGTTCATTGCGATCTTATTGTCATGTCTGCTCTAAAACCAACACGGAGCACTTCGGGGTGCTAACTATTTACATTAAGTCCGGGCTACACATAGTCCATAGCCACTCAGTCTTTTATCACATAATTTGCATGCAAACATTCCACTCTAAGAGGACAATATATACATTCACATCTACAGATACACATAATTGCTCTAGACATTATAAACATATTCTCATACCCTAACCGGAATAGCAAGAAAACAAAAACGATGTACACGGCTGCACTAGTTACATCACCACATATTAGACCGTAGCTTTTTCCGCAGCCAGGGTGGCACGTCTTCTTTAACATTACACAGCACAGCCAGGTTCTCTATAGTTGCTGCTGCTGATGGTACGACCCCCAAACACAGTTTCCCTACCTATCTTCTGCTAGTTTCTGTATCTCTCTACCCCGAGGTGCTAGAACGAATTGGAACCCAGGTGTGTGTACCTTGCTCTCTCGATTTCAGGAATCTAATCGCTGTGGAGCTAAGATATATGGTAGTTCCATAATACTTATTGACAGTGACAACGAGAGCTTCCCTGCCCACATTTCACAAAGAAGAAACCGCTGTTCTGAATTCAATTGTCTATGCTGTGAAGATACGAGATGTGCAGCATCTGAAACGACGGATACTGGAAGCCTGTGCTAGCATTTCTTCTGCAGTGTTGCTATCAGTGTGTCAAGCGTGGGAGAAGAGGGTTGGATTGACAATCCAACACAATGGGCAGTACTTTGAACACATTTTATAAATGGTCATAAACTTGTTAATAACTCATGAAAGAATAAAGCTATGTTAAAACCAAGCACCCCATTGTTTTTCTTATGGAATTCTCAATACGTTTGATGTGTCACATGACCCTCTTCCCTTTGAAAAAAATAGAGTTGGATTCAAAATGGCTGACTTCAAAATGGCCGCCATGGTCACCACCCATCTGGAAAAGTTTTCCCCTCCCATATTCTTATGTGCCACAAATAGGAAGTTGATATCAGCAACCATTCCCATTTTATTTAGGTGCATCCATATAAATGGCCCACGCTCTATCTATCTATCTATCTATCTATCTATCTATCTATCTATCTATCTATCTATCTATCTATTATCTATCTATCATAAATAGAATGGTGAAGTATAAATATATATATCATATATAAGTATATATATATATATATAGAGAGAGAGAGAGAGAGAGAGAGAAAGTTTAAGTGCTGTATATAGATAGCATAAACAGGTCAGATATACATTTTAAATGAACATGACAGTGCATGATACATGCTAACCCACATAATGTAATACATAAGGTAATGTATTTCTGATCTATGATGTACTATACTATTCTAACAGGATTTACTTTAATTTTCAAAAACAGATACAATGGCGGAGAGTTACGACACGCTGATCACAGGAGATAAAAAATTACCAAAAATAGATTGCGAGCTGTCCGATTCCCGTGAGTACATGTTCTATGTGGGATTTTATATACTATGACTCTGCACTCTAAAAGCAGGCCAAGGAACCCTTAGGGTGGAGGGGCCCTATGACATTTGGGGTGGGAAGGAGTTAATTGGGGTAGGATAGGAAGGGTCAATTCATACAATGCAAAAGGGGTATAATTGGCTGGGGGTTGGTTTAGGGGAGGAAGAGGGGGAGTTTGAGGGGGAGATATTGGGGAAAGGGAAGGAAGTCCCCTCACTCCATTTCCGGGGAACAGTTTGGGCAGTTTCCCACCTTACCTACCTTTTTGCGTTTAAGTTGGGAGGCGATTGGAAGTGTTGTGTGCAGATGGCATGTGAGTGGGTTGATATTGTAATTCGGGTGGTTCGGTTGTTGTGACGGCAGTGAGGGTAGGTCTGGTCCAGAGGCAGGGGAATGGGGAGCTTAGCTGTAGAGTGGCTCCGGTTAAAGGTACCTTGCAGGCACGGGGTTCTGCAAGGTCAGGGTATTGGTTCTAGGTAACCAATACCTCGTCCCTGGGGTTGGTGTTGTTGCGGCCAGGGACAAGGTTTAGAGGCTGCTGGACCATGGGTCATATGAGGGTGGGCATATTGTTTTAAGTCGGGATGCCCGTTGGACAGTGTACCCATTTATTCTGTTTAGTGTGCAAACAATAGGCAATAAAGACTGCTGTGGCCAATTTGTATAAACCAGATCACTGGCAATGTTGAGAGATTATTTAATCGTAGGGGGGGAGTGGATAGTAAGTGGGGATGGTCAATTAACGCCTGGAGTATCCTCCCTCGATTGTCATGACGGTGAAGAAAATTTTTTTATTAGCGTTCAAAAATATTGACATTTTGGTCTTAAACTGTGGACTTTTATCAGAATAGGAGCTGATTGTCAGGATCTCTAAACGATCAAAGATAGCAGCACAGTAGTGAAGCCACAACCGTGACGTGGGAAGCGCACACAAGCAGCTATGTCACTAAAATGATTACACAATAAATACCTCTGTGAGACGCACTTTACTTACGGTAATCTTGACAGCCATTTTAGGATACTGAATGGAACTAATTGATCTGTCATGTGCATTTAAAAAGGAAATATTTGCTCTTTACTAAATGTACATGTTATGGACAGATACTCAGTTTCACTTTTTGAGCCTTTTTTCCAATATACACTAGACAAAAAAATAAAGGGAACACATCTAGATCTCAATGAATGAAATATTCCACATGTAAATCTTTATTCATTACATAGTGGAATGTGTTAAGAACGATAAAACATAAAATGATCATTGTAAATCAAAACTAATATCTCATGGAGCTCTGGATTTGGAATGATGCTCAAAATCATAGAGGAAAATCAAATAACAGGCTGATCCAACTTCAGTGGAAAATATCTCATGACAAGGTAATGAGCCTCAGTAGTGTGTGTGGCCTCCACATGCCTGTATGACCTCGCTCAACACCTGGGCATGCTCCAGATGAGGCGGCGGATGTTCTCCTGAGGGATCTCCTCTCAGACTGGATTATAGCATCAGTCAACTCCTGGACAGTTTATAGAGTAACGTGGAGTTGGTGGATGGAGTGAGACATGATGTCACAGATGTGCTTGTTTGGATTCAGGCCTTTGTCATTGTAGATTGCACGTGTCGCACCCCAGGGACTGGGGTACTCGAAACCAGGCCCTGTCGTCTTCTAGGGTTGTGGGGTGTCTCGGTGACAGTGGTCCCAGGTGCGGCAATAAAAAGGGGAAGAAGCAAAAGGAGAATAAAGTTTGTAAAAGTAGTTTGTGACGCCACCCATGGTTTGTGCCCAATATGGGCCACCGCTGCCTCTCACAGCCCCGGGGATGATGGTAGTGGGCAGCAGGGGTGATAAGCCCTCCACAGGCAGGGCTGGTGTTTCCTCGTAGCCGGTATATGAGTTGAGAGCAGCCGCCCTCTCCCACTCCCGGCAGAGTTCAGTATCTTCTCCTCAGGCAGGTTGTCTCCGCCCACACAGCCAGTCAGTCGGCGGCTCCGCAGGTGCAGGTAGGCTCTCACGGCCCGCTCAAAGTACAAATGTCAGTCTCACACCAAAACTCAGTTTGACCGGCTTTTACTGTTACGGGTATACAGTCACAGTTCAGATAGGCACTTCGGTTACTCGGCGGTTCCGGTGTTTTACTGCAGCTGGGGCTAAGTTGTCTGCACCATCCCCAGTTCAAAACCTTTCAGGTCTGTTTCTCTATTCCGGTGCTAGTTACGGGCCAGCAGTCTCAGGCTTTTCGTGGGGCCCTACTCCGGGCTCCCCTAGTCCTACAATGACCACCGTTCTTTCACTGCATCGGAGGTTGGGTTCTGTACATAAAGTCCCGTCACCTGGTTAATTTGTGGCCGGGGCATAAAGCGTCCAGCCACATCTAAAGGACCAGCACCCTGGCTGTTGACCCGGTCCCTCCATGTTCCTGTTCACCCAGACACACCTTAGACCCATCAGTCCTGCTCCGGTCTGCTGTCTTAGACCCGGGCTGGCTGTGGTGGCATTGGCCGCTGGGTCCGGGTGGCTCCAGCCTGGTGTTGCTCACTGGTTTTAGGTCTGCTCTCTTCTCTTCTGAGCTCAGAAGGTAAATTATCTAGAATACATCTTAGATATCTATTAGATATCTACAATACTCCCTGTTTATATGACCACCTTCTCTCCATAGCTACTCAAAGTCTCTATAACATACCAGCATATCTAGCCAGCACCTCATGCAAGCCAGCCTTACCTACTCACCAGGAACAACAGGTAATCAGTCGAGCCATTTGTTACCACATTCCCCTGTAACTTTATATTTCATTTTTTGATACTTCCTGGTCCTTTTTCTTTAGTTTCTTATCTCGGTTTTTTCACTAGGACCCCATGCAAAATAGACCACAAAGTAACCCTGTTATTTTATGCTATCCTATGTAACTGAGTGTCAATTCTGTACATAATGTATATATGTAGACAGATATATTATACTCCACTGTTTGCACTGTATATATTCTCACTGCAATTTTACTATTTTCTCATAGTGACGTATTGATAAAGGTCCGTCATAGGACCGAAACGTTTGCTGTCACCACCCACCCTGTATATATGTCTTCAAATAAATCACTAATAAGCAACTACTAGATGAGTGCTTGGATCTTTCTAATAATAGACTAAGGATCTCTGATCCTTTCCACAGTAGCACCATCGTAACCAAGGATTGAGTGCTGGTCATTTACGATTATCTATTATCTCTTGTCTCCATGATTTCACTGCAACCAGTAAGTTACCTGTAGCCACCCTAGAAATGTAGCCGCGTGTAAAGGTACCCTTATTGACATTTTAGCAATACCAGAATTTTTTCCTCAATCTAGTAAAGTACCTTATCTTCTTCTTGTAGGAATGTCCCCACCCTAATCTCCTTTATGTGGTAATGTCCCCATCCTGGTTGCCTTCTTGTAGTAATGTCCCCATCCTGATCCCCTTCTTCTAGTAATGTCCCCATACTGGTCCCCATTGCATATTAATGTTCCCCAAACTGGTTCCCATCTTGTAGTAATGTCCCCATCCTGGTCCCCTTCTTGAAGTAATGTTCCTCCCTGGTCCCTACATGTAATAATGCCCCATCCTGGTTCCCATCCTATATTAATGACCCCCATCCTGGTCCTCATCATGTAGTAATGTCCAATCCTGACCCTCTTCTTGTAGTAATGTCCCCATCCTAATCCCCTTCTTGTGGTAATGTCCCCATCCTGGTCACCTTCTTGTAGTAATGTCCTCATCCTGATCCCCTTCTTCTAGTAATGTCCCCATACTGGTCCCCGTTGTATATTAATGTCCCCCATACTCGTCCCTGTCTGGTGTTAATGTCCCAATCCTGGTCCCCTTCTTGAAGTAATGTTAGCATCCAGTATTAGGCAGCACCCGACAGCCGTCAGCACCTGGGAGGCAGCAACAAGTGGCACCCATCGGCTGCCAGCACCCGGCAGCAGCCGCCAGCACCCGGCATTAGGCGCCACCCCGCAACTGCCAGCACTTGGGAGGCGGCACCAGGTGGCACCCGGCAGCTGCCAGCACCAGGCAGCAGCCACCAGCACCCAGTGGCCGCTAGCACCCGGCAGCTGCTAGTACCAGGTGGCAGCCGTCAGCACCAGGCGGCACCTGGCAGCACCTGGCATTAGGTGGCACCAGGAGGCCGCCAGCACCCGGCACCACCTGGCATTAGGCGGCACCAGACAGCCGCCAGCACCCGGCACCAGGCGGCTTTCGTCAGTCACCAGCACTAGCCGCCGGCGATGTGCCGCCCAGGCGGTGCAGGAATACACTCACATACATATACACACACTCTCACATATACACACTTAAGGCCACTTTACACACACATACACCCGGTATCACAGCTGATTCGTTATGTGATGTAAAATAAGTTTTTTTTAACAGGCAAGAAAGAATTAGCTGTAATCCCCGGCTGTAATGTCTGTATACTCTTATATTTTGTGATCCCTTGCTGTAATTGTCCCACCCCCAGGGGCCGGGGTACTCAGAGCCAGACCATTTTGTCTCTGGGGTGCCACGGCGACGTGGCCCAGCTCCGTTGTCCCAGGTGCAGCGCTGCAAAAAGAAAGGGGAAAAAGAAATAAAGTTTGTGGGGATATTCGTGACACCACCCGTGGGTCGTGGTCAGTGTGGCCACCGCTGCCGTGGGTCTGCCGGGGACAGTGGTAATGGCGGCAGTCAGGATGTTAAAGGGAACCTGTCACCTGGATCTAAGCCCCTACACTATCACTACCTGTCCCTGCACCTTCCTAGCTGCTCCTTATCTATCCCTCTCTGAGCTAAATCCGCCCTATAAAACTGCAGAAAAATAACTTATAACTTACAGAAGTCCCTGAGGCTGGGGACTGAGAAGGCGGCGCCAGGCTCCATTCTGCCCCTCCTCGATGCAGCAGCACACGCCCCGCTGGGCGGCGTTATTCTTTCTTCATCGCCGCCTCCTCCATTTGGAATCTCCTGCCTGCTTTACACCTATCATGTTGTGGTGATGCGACCTCGATGTGTCCCCTGACTGAGACACAGCATATGGGAGATTGTATCTTCTGCTCGGTAGCAGCACACACAGGGTTAGCTGCTACTGGAGCTGAGTGCTGATTGAAATCACTGACCCCCAGGTGTGCAGGTGAATAGGAGATGATATGAGCTGCCCTGGGCTGTGGGGAGGGGGTGGAGTGTGTCAGGACAGCAGCAGGAGCTGCTGGGATTGTATGAGGTTCTACTCGGCTGTGCCCCGATGTAACAGGCCAGACTAACCCCCCCGACCAGAATATACTCAGGGGTTAAAGTGGCCTAGGCCAGATTATACCCCTCCGTATACCACAGCAGCTGTAGATCAGGGCTCCAAGCAACACATGGGGGCCCGAGGCAGCACAAAGTGGCCCCAGGCAGCAGAAGGTGGCCCTACGCAACATACAGGGGCCCCAGGCAGTGCTAGGGCCCCAGGCAGTGCTAGGGGCCCCAGGCAGTGCACAGGGCCCCAGGCAGCACAAAGTGGCCCCAAGCAGCACAAAGAGGCCCCAGGCAACATACAGGGGCCCCAGGCAGTACTAGGGGCTACAAGCTACACACAGGATCCCAGGCTACACACAGGGGCCCCATGCAGCATACAAGGACCCCAGGCAGTGCACGGGGCCCCAGGCAGTGCACAAGACCCCAGGCAGCACAAAGTGGCCCCAGGCAGCACAAAGTGGCCCCAGGCAACATACAGGGGCCCCAGGCAGTACTAGGGGCCCCAGGCTACACACAGGGTCCCAGGCTACATACAGGGGCCCCATGCAGCATACAAGGGCCCCAGGCAGTACAAAGGGGTCCCAGGCAGCGCATGGGGGCCAGAGGCAGCACACAGGGGCCCCAGGCAGCACAAAGTGGCCCCGGGTGGCCCACTGCCTGGGGCCCCTGTATATTGCCTGTGGTCACTTTGTGCTGCCTGGGGCCCCTGTGTGCTGCCTGGGGCCCTTGTATGCTGCATGGAGCCCTTGTGTGTAGCCTGGGATCCTGTGTGTAGCCTGGGGCCCCTGGTACTGCCTGGGGCCCCTGTATGTTGCCTGGGGCCACTTTGTGCTGCCTGGGGCCCTGTGCACTGCCTGGGGCCCTGTGCACTGCCTGGGGCCCTTGTATGCTGCATGGGGCCCCTGTGTGTAGCCTGGGGCCCTGGTACTGCATGGGGCCCCTGTATGTTGCCTGGGGCCACTTTGTGCTGCCTGGGGCCCTGTGCACTGCCTGGGGCCCTTGTATGCTGGCTGGGGCCCCTGTGTGTAGCCTGGGATCCTGTGTGTAGCCTGGGGCCCCTAGTACTGCCTGGGGCCCCCTATGTTGCCTGGGGTCACTTTGTGCTGCCTGGGGCCACTTTGTGCTGCCTGTGGCCCTGTGCACTGCCTGGGGCCCTGTGCACTGCCTGGGGCCCCGTGTACTGCCTGGGGCCCTTGTATGCTGGCTGGGACCCCTGTGTGTAGCCTGGGATCCTGTGTGTAGCCTGGGGCCCCTGTGTGCTGCCTGGGGCCCCCATGCACTGCCTGGGGCCCCTAGCACTGCCTGGGGCCCCTGTATGTTGTGTAGGGCCACTTTCTGCTGCCTGGGGCCACCTTGTGCTGCCTTGGGCCCTCATGCATTGCTTGGGGCCCTGTGCACGGTTTGGGGCCCTGATCTACAGCTGCTGTGGTATACGGAGAGTTATAATCTGGCCTCGGCCTGTTTATACCCCGGGGTATAGTTTGGGCTAGGCCAGAATAACCAAGGGTATATTCTGGCCCAGGGGGGTATATTCTGGGCTAGCCCAGTTTATACCTCGGGTATATTCTGGTCGGGGGGTTAGTCTGACCTGTTACACCGGAATCTGGAGGTCTGTGAATACCTGAACTGTGTGCTGTGTGAGTAAATACCTGAGTCACTGCCTTCTGTCGTGCCGATCCTAACCGCTACCTTACAGTGTAAAGTGGGTGGGAGATTCCAAATAGAGGAGGTGGCAATGAAGAAAGAATAACGCCGCCCAACGGGGCTTGTGCTGCTGCATGGAGGAGGGGCAGAATGGAGCCTGGCGCCGCCTTCTCAGTCCTCAGCCTCAGGGACTGCTGTAAGTTATAAGTTATTTTTCTGCAGTTTTATAGGGCGGATTTAGCTCAGAGAGGGATAGATAGGGAGCAGCTAGGAAGGTGCAGGGACAGGTAGTGATAGTGTAGGGCTTAGATCCAGGTGACAGGTTCCCTTTAAGCCCTCCACGGGTAGGACTGGGTCCCCGGGCAGAGAAGAGGTTCTGCGTGCCTAGGATGATGCACTTCTCTTCCTCACGCAGCTCCTCCAACCAGTGCACGCAGGCAGGAAGAGTATGGCTCTGCAGGCAAGCTGCTGCAGTTACCATCTCAATGAAGCACACACACCGTTCTTGTTCCTAAGTCCCCCTTTGGAGTCTAGTTCCTACACCCACTTGTCCGGGTTCTCTCTACTTCTCACCCACACTTTTCTACTCCCGCCACCTCTCGCCCGACCTGAACTGACTTGGGCTCAGGGTCGGAGTGTGTTTGTGGGTGTTGTTGAGAGATGACCATCTTACCTGTCCAGCTGCAGTTCTCCCTGTGGTCGCCCGGTCGCAGGGGCGCCACATAATGTCTGTATACTTTTATATTCTGCGATCCTTGGCTGTATTGTCTGTATACTCTTATGTTCTGTGATCCCCGTCTTTAATACCTGTATACTCTTATTGCAAGATAATGAAATGGCTGTCTTGTAGAAGCGCTACTAAGGCTCAGGCACCAGGATGATAATGTTTATAAATCACAAACTTTTATTTTCCCCTCACAGCGCCACAGCCCAGAGTGGCGCTGTGAGGGGAAAATAAAAGTTTTTGATTTATAAACATTATCATCCTGGTGCCTGAGCCTTAGTAGCGCTTCTACAAGACAGCCATTTCATTATCCTGCAAGCATCCATTCCCCTTGGGATCAGCGGCTGGAGCAGCACAGAGAGGGCACAGTGGTGAAGGACCTGGCGTTCCCTAGATAACAAGCAGTGACGCACATCCGGGACCGGCGCCACGTGACCGGAAAGGTCCTATACGGACAGCTGGGGACCAGTAAGGATGAAGGAGCGGAACGTGTACATTGCCGGGGGTCCCCCGTATATCAGAGGCTATTACACCGGGTTGTGCAGGTCGTGCACAACCCAAACAGGTGAGTGGCCACCTGTAATAATGCCATATTAACTCAGCTATAGGGATCCTACACATGCGCCCCTTCTCCCTTTTTTCTTACATGTATACTCTTATTGTCACGCTTGGGAGGTAAGGGGATCAGGTAACAGGTAGGTATAATGAGCGAAGGGATCAGGCGGAGCTAATCTGACTCTTACCATGGGGAGTAAAAAAAAAAAAACTCACCACATTTGGCCACCTACAAATATCCATTGCATTTAGCAGGACGCTCGTGTCCGGTGATACCACCAGTCTCCTCCTTGTGGCATGGCTGGACGCAAATGCCACAATCGCCCCCATATCAGGGTTGCAGGAGATTGAGCACCGGTGTTGGGTGACATGAGTTGCCTCTTAAAGTGGCTGGCAGCGTCCTGCTAAATGCAATGGATATTTGTAAGTGGCCAAATGTGGTGAGTTGTTTTTTTTCTCTATTAACAATGTAACCTATTCGGTGAATTCTTACCCTGGGGGGTCCCTAGCTTGCCCTGCTCTCAGAGGTACCTCTAATGGTTAGGAGGTCCAAGTCTCCGCCCTATTCCCTGGCTCCTGAATAGCCCTAAGCTGAAGGCCCATACCTCTACTGGTCTACTTACTGCTACCTACCTCCCACGAGTAGAGGGAGTAAAAAAGAGAGCACTAGGAGGGACTGGAGAGGAACGGCAGGTACACCACCGAGGGTCCTGAGTAAAGCATACCGGTTTTCCAGTGACTACCAGGCCAGGGAGCAACCCGAAAAACTGTACTATCTGTCTGCTGCCATGAGAACCCGAAGTAAACCCGTTCAGAGTTAAAGATTGTGTCGTGTACTTTATTTCTCCCACCTGATGAGCTGCATACTCGCTGCAGTGAAAAGGACAAGTGACTGTGCCGTGTGGTAAGCTGCCTCCCTGTGCAAAAACAACTACTACAACTACCCCGCGGATCCTGCTCCACCTACGGGGAGCGTAACCATCTTGCTGCCCAAACATCACCCTGGAGGTCTGACCCGCACCATACCATTGTGGTGTCACAAACTATTTTTATTATTTTTATTTTTATTGATTCTTTTCAGCGACCATCAGGGCCACGGGACCGGGCACAGGCCCCTGTGACATCCCCTGTGAATCAACGTCCAGAACCGGGTACCCCACGGCGAGTCAGAAGTACCCCGGCAAGTTCCCTCATAGGAAGTACCCCAGCAAACCACCTCCCGGCCCACCAGTCAATTACCGGGTTGTGTTTTCTCAGGCAAGGGAGACCCAAGACAATGGGGGTTGGTAAATTCTCCAAAATGTAATAAGAGAGGAACTCCTGGTGATGAGTTGCTATGCTCAAGTTCACATTATGC
Source organism: Allobates femoralis (assembly GCA_033576535.1). Taxonomy (NCBI): domain Eukaryota; kingdom Metazoa; phylum Chordata; class Amphibia; order Anura; family Aromobatidae; genus Allobates; species Allobates femoralis. Next base: position 416,689,009 of record JARQOC010000006.1, on the reverse strand, counting down.
ACCACTTGGGATAATACCTTCTGGCTAAGCGGAACTGAATCAATGGCGGAAACAGGAATGGGTCTTGCTAAAGAGCTACAGACAAAGCCATGAGTCTGCGCAAAGCGAGAATCCATAAGAAAGACTCCCGCTCCGCTATCAACTAGTACTGGTATAGTCACCGTTTTTCCATCTACCAGCACCTTGGCAGACAGTGTGAGCCTTACAAAAAAAAAAGGAGATATAAACCCTCTGGTCGTCTCCTTCTGAGCGACCTGAGGGAGGTTGCATCTGAGACTGTGTATTTGTCCTTGAGCGATGTGGACAAACATTGATAGAATGATCAGCTTGTCCACAATTACAAGCTCTGTCCACTTGATGAACTGCAACTACAGGAGGTTTAACATGAGGGCCTACTGCCCCCAACCTATGTTCATCGTGTGGAGCTTCCTCGACAGGGTTTGCCAGGGGGGACAAAGTTGGTCTCGGTCTTTCCCTCAGACGTCTGTCTACCCTGATGGCTAGGGACATCGCAGCCTCCAATGACTCAGGTGCGGCATACTGAACCAGGGTGTCTTGCAGTCTAGCTGACAAACCCAGACAGAACTGACTCCTGAGGGCAGGGTCGTTCTACAGGGTGTCAGTCACCCACCTCCGAAACTCCGAGCAATACTCTAACACTGCTCGTGACCCCTGCTTGAGTTTACGGTGGTTTGACTCAGCAAGAGTTACCCAGTCTGGTTCACCATACACCTGAGCCAGAGCAGCAAAAAACCATCCACCAACTGCAGTGATGGTGAGTTGGTCGGGAGGGGGAAGGCCCAGGTGTGGAGATCTCCCTTAAGAAGGGAGATTATAATCCCCATCAGCTGTTCCTCGCTCCCAGATGAACGGGACCGAAGCCTGAAATAAAGTTTATAGGCCTCTTTGAACACCAAGAATTTATCTCTTCCCCCAGAAAACCTATCTGCAAGAGATATTTTGGGTTCAGGTATGGCCTGGGCGTAAGCCGAGGCCAGATACCCCACAACCTACTGCAGCTGCTGCACCACCTGTGTCCTTGTGAGAAGTCATCTGCAGAGGATGTCTGAGAAATAATGGCTCAGAGACAAAAATGGTACTGGACTGCTGATAATGTTACATTTGAAAGGTAAGGGAATCAGGTAACAGGTAGGTGTATTGGGCAAAGGAATCAGGAGGAGCTAATCTGACCCTTAACCCTGGGGGTTCCTAGCTCGCCCTGCTCTCGGAGGTACCTCTGATGGTGAGGAGGTCCGAGTCTCCGCCCTATTCCCTGGCTCCTGAATAGTCCGAGGCTGAGGGCCCCTTCCTGCACCCACGGATCCGGGATTACAGCTTTTCCCAAGGAAGGACTTCAGCCCAGCAGCTAAGCAACAGCACAGCACCAAGACTTAGAGCAAATAACTATCAGCAGCATCTGACAGAGGAGAGGGAAGGCTATTTAAAGCCAGGGGGAGGGATTCCAGGTGAGTCACACATCAACCCCTCAACCAGCAGCTGAATATAATAGTGAATGCAGCTCTGGAGCACAACCCAGAAGGCAAAGACCTTCACACCATACCTCATGCAGCTCTTAAAGACAAACAACATACACTGCAGCATCCAGCAATGTCAGCGCCATCTAAGCGTGTGACACTTATATTCTGTGATCCCGGCTGTAGTGTTTGTATATTCTTATATTCTGTGATCCCCAGATGTAATATCTGCATACTCTTATATTCTGTGATCCCCGGCTGTAATACCTGTATGCTCTTATATTCTGTGATCCCAGCTGTAATGTCAATATACTGTTATATTCTGTGATCCCATGCTGTAATGTCTGTATATCTGTATACTCTTATATTCTGTGATCCCCGGCTGTAGTGTCTGTATACTCTTATATTCTGCAATCTCCAGCTGTAACGTCTATATAAGTTTAGCCCACAAGGGTCTGGGGTACTCAGATCTCAGGCATTTGGGTATGGTGGGTGTCACGGGTGGCCAGTGCCCGAGTCTGTGCCCTTGGGTGACATCAAAAAAGGTATTTACAGGGATAAACGTTTATAGAAGAGTTTTGTGACGCCACCTGTAGATCAGGTGATTGCACCGGCGCTGCTGCGGCCTCCGGGGTGATGGGCGGCAGCAAGTTGTTGTGGCTCTCTACAGGAAGAGTGGGGTCCCCGGGGCTGTGTGGGTTTAATGGTGGAATAGGGTAGCACGGTAGGAATGGAGACGCGGGGTACCCCGCTTCGGACTGGACCAGGGTGTTCGGTCACCCTCTGTCTACCCCTCTCTGTCTGGGCCACCAGGTTGAGGTGCCCTCCCGTTACTTCTCAGGTTTCTGTTCTGTTTCTACTAACTCTCTCCAACTCTTCTCCTACTAGTACTGTTCTCAGGTTCTGCTGTTCTCTCTTTCCCCATTCACTATATAACCTAGCTCTCCTCCCACCGGGATCAGTTACCATAGTAGCGGGTTGTCTGATGGGTCCCACATCACTAGGTGTGTATGTGTGGTTGTGGACCTTCAGGCTTCTATTACCCCCTACCAGGACAAGAATACTGCACCCTCTGTTAGGGTATGTGCCCACATAGTGGTTTAGTGACGTTCAAACCGTCAGTAAACCGGTGGAAATTTGCAGGAGCCTAAAGTTCTGAGCTCTGAAGTCTCCAGCTGTTTCCCAGCGGTTTCCCAGCGGTTTTTTTCAGCGTGTGCACAGCGTTTTTCAGTCGGTTTTTCCGGCGGTTTTTCCGGCGGTTTTCTATGGAGGATTTTGTTCATGAAAACGATCAAAAACCGCTGAGAAGAATTGACATGCTGTATGCTGCTAAACCGCTGGGAAACCGCTCAACCGCGGGCAGATCCGCTCACATAAACCGACTATGTGTGCACAGCGGTTTCTAAATTACATAGGGTTACATGTAAGTCCTAACGCTGCTTAGGATTTACATAAATTTAAATAAAACCTATGCTAAACCGCCGGCGGTTTTCGCTGCTAAACCGACGTTAAACAACTATGTGGGCACACACCCTTAGGGGTGCACTACCCTTTTGTAGCGCGCTGACTAGCGGGGGCTACATATACTCTTATATTCTGTGATCCCCGGCTTTAACACCTGTATACTCTTATATTCTGTAAACCCAGGCTATAATGTCTGTATACTCTTATATTCTTTGATCCCAGGCTGTAATGTATATATACTCTTATATTCTGTGATTCCTGGCTGTAATGTCTGTATACTCTCCTATTCTATGATCTCTGGCTGTAATGTCTGTATACTCCTATATTCTGTGATCCCCAGCTGTAATGTCTGTATACTCTTATATTCTGTGATTCCTGGCTGTAATGTTTGTATACTCTTATATTCTGTGATCCCCAGCTGTAATGTCTGTATACTCTTATATTCTGTAATCCCGGCTGTAATGTCTGTATACTCTTATATTCTGTGATTCCTGGCTGTAATGTTTGTATACTCTTATATTCTGTGATCCCCAGCTGTAATGTCTGTATACTTTTATATTCTATGATCTCCGCTGTGATGTCTGTATACTCTTATATTCTGTGATCCTCGGCTGTAATGTCTGTATACTTTTATATTCTGTGATCCCCAGCTGTAATGTCTGTATACTCTTATATTCTGTGATCTCCGGCTGTAATGTCTGTATACTCTTATATTCTGTGATCCTTGGGTGTAGTGTCTGTATACTCTTCTATTCTATGATCTCTGGCTGTAATGTCTGTATACTCTTATATTCTGTGATCCCTAGCTGTAATGTCAGTATACTCTCTTACTTCCTCTCCTCCCCAGTAGCAGCCTGTGGTACATCTGACCTGTTCATGCACGGTCAGACACATCCATTACATACATTTCTAGGAACACAAACAATTTTTTTAACTAATTGTGGAACTTATTTTTACTCTAAGATTTATTATTTACAATGTACAATTGTTTGTGGCACAAGCCCTTTAAGTATGTTTTACCTTGCATAAATATTGCTATTCTCTTTAATCTGGCATTGTTGTTGTTGTTTTCTGTTGTTGCTCTTCTCAATTCCCAAGATATGGCTTCTTTTTCCCTGTATTCTTTGGACAATAAGATGCACCACCGCCCCATTTTTTGAGGAAAGCGGTGTGTGTCTTATAGTCCTGGTGTACTTGGCTGTGTCTGTGAGGGAGGGCGGTGGTGAAGGTAGCGGAATGGGATCCCAGTAGGCAGAAACAGGGTCACAGAAGGTAGGGGAGCTGGGCCGAACACTTGTGCCTGCTATTAAAGAAAGTGAATATTCACTGCTCCCCACACCCATAATTCCTCCCCTCTCTCTGCACTATAGCACTAAGAGGATGGGCCCAGGATGGGGATTATACATACCAGGATGGGATAAGGATAGGGAACATATATACCAGGATGGAGGACTTATACTGTACAACAGGATGAGGCACACATATACTAGGATGGGGACATATATACCAGGATGGAGGACGTAACATCAGGATAGGCAGGGGCGGAACTACCGTGGTGCAGCTGGTTCAGCTGCACCAGGGCCCCGACCGGCTAGGGGGCCCCTTCAAGCCTGCAGGGGGGCCCCCAGCCGACCCCCGTAAGTCGTCAGAGGAGAGGAGGGTCAGGCAAGGGAAGCAGAAAGCTTCCTGCTTCCCTTGCCTGATCCTGCCGCTCCTGTCCTCTGCCCCTCCGGCCCCCAGGAGCGCACTCGGCGCGGCTCAGCAGGTAGGAAAGCCGCCGCAAACACCTCTCCGACGGCCGCCAGCACCACCCCGCACCCCCCCGGACCGCGCTGACGGCCACCAGCACCCTGGACCGTGCCGACGGCCACCAGCACCAACTCGCCCCCCCCCCTTGCCACCATGGCTGCACCAGGGCCCCCTGGGGTCAAGGCCCACCACTGAGGATAGGGGACATATATACCTGGAAGGGGCCTAGGATTTTTTGCTTCAAATTTTTTTTCCTACTCTCCTCCTCTAAAACCTATGGGCGTATTATGATGCTGTTCATCTTGTAGTCCAAAAAACACAGGTAGACCTAGTCTTTTTAGCTGCATAGGCATGGTCCTCAACACTTTTCTGATAAGAACCAAGCGCACTATGCTATAAAAACTAGATTTATATACAGAGAAGAAGGGGCCATAGCTCAGGAGTGAAAAGGCATGGGAAGAAAAAATAAAACAGCGCCAGATTAAGGAGACCAGCAACATAAGGGAAAAAATAATATCTACGGCAAGTGACACATCCTCTTCTAGGGGAAATTGGTTTTTAGGTGCCATGTGCACAACATTGTAGAATGCATCTTTAGGCACCTATGTGCCACACTATGATCCCTGTAAGTCACCATAACATACCAGTATCATTCAAGATTAGAAAGCTAAAGAGGAACAGTTTACATCCCAAAATCTGTTATATCTGCATAACGATCTAGCCCATAGAGAATAATATTTTAGAACTCCAGTCCATAGCGGTTATGTTAATAGTATAGGCCATAACAAGTGAATCCGCTACATTGACGACATCTCAAGGAAATCTCATTTTGTTCCATTTAGAGAAGAATATTTACCAGTATCTGGAAAGTAATGGTCAGCAGACTGCTCTGAACATTGCAAAGGCTGTAAAGAAAAAAACTGCCAAAGAGGTGAACCCAGACCTGTACAAGATGAAGAAAATGAACTTGTTGGAGCAGAATTCCAAGGAGTGGAGGATTAAAGAAGTGGCCCCAAAAGGTGGGTTGTAGCCTGTAATGTGCCATGGTGCAACTGAAGCGTCTGAAAGTTGCTGTTTAACTCCATTGAAATTAATGAGTCTGGGCAGCATTACCAGTCACAGCCTGTGGACAGATGTGACATTTATATAAAGGAGATAGAAAAGAGAGTCTAGGATTTTGAATGGGATTAGTCTGTGTGATGATATTACAAATAATTCAATGAGGGGTGAGCCGAAGTTGACCGGACCCCACTAACAAGAGCTCAACACAATACGGCTGCATTCATGGATATGATTAGATTCATAGCAATGTAAAACTTTAGAGGATTTCTTCCTCCTTGACTAGAGATTCATGGACTTAAACGGGTTTTTAAAGGTGTGATCAGTCCCTCTGTGATCAGACACATTCATTACACAGTACATAGCAGAGACACATATATAAGATTATCTCAGTACAGGAGATGTGGTATGATCAGACCATGTCCCTGTACAGTCAGACACATCCATTACAGAGTACATAGCAGGGACACATATATAAGATTATCTCAGCACAGGAGATGTGGTATGATCAGACCATGTCCCAGTACGATCAGTCACATCCATTACAGAGTACATAGCAGGGACACATATATAAGATTATCTCAGCACAGGAGATGTGGTATGATCAGACCATGCCCCTGTATTGTCAGACACATCCATTACACAGTACATAGCAGTGACACATATATAAGATTATCTCAGCACAGGAGATGTGGTATGATCAGATCATGTCCCTGTACAGTCAGACACATCCATTACACAGTACATAGCAGGGACACATATATAAGATTATCTCAGCACAGGAGATGTAGTATAATCAGACCATGTCCCTGTACGATTAGACACATCCATTACACAGCACATAGCAGGGACACATATATAAGATTATCTCAGCACATGTGATGTGGTATGATCAGACCATGTCTCTGTATGGTCAGACACATCCATTACACAGTACATAGCAGGGACACATATATAAGATTATCTCAGCACAGGAACATTTTAAACATCCAATTATGGAAATTATTATTATTCCAAGATTCATTAATTAAAATTACCTTTGTTCATGGGAAAAACCCATTGAAATTCCAGTACCATTAAGGGCATACAATTTACTCACTTTTCAGAGTAATAAGTGGCGTTACACCTTGGATATAAGTAGGTTAATAGTTTAACAACTGTTGATCAAACACTTATCTGGTAAATTATAGTTTTGCTTACACATTGTGGTCCATATTATGTCTGTGCTTGGTAACTGGGGACCTGTATCTGAGTTTGGCTCATGCACTTGGTGCATTATCATCACTTACACTCAAGGACAGGTGTACACGAAAACACCAAAGAATAGAAGCCAAAAATGAGCAAATATCATAAAGTAAGAACCGTAAATAATTTGCAACAGTGCATGTAAATAAAATAGTACTTACCATTATTTAGATTAAAAAAAACTTAAAAGCCATCCCACCACGTCAAGGTGACCCATATTGGGACAGCCCTAGCAAACTAATTACTAATTAAATAAGTACCCTATATTAAAGAAAACCACTCTCGACCCAACTTGCACAAATAACTACAGACCAGTCTCCAATCTCCCCTTCATCTCTAAACTCTTGGAGCGTCTGGTCTATTCCCGCCTCACCCGTTACCTCTCTGCTCACTCTCTTCTAGATCCATTACAGTCTGGTTTCCGCCCCCTTCACTCCACAGAAACTGCCCTCATCAAAGTGACAAATGACCTTCTGACAGCAAAACGTAATGGTAACCACTCTCTGCTTATTCTCCTTGATCTCTCTGCAGCTTTTGACACTGTCGACCATCAGCTCCTACTCTTTATGCTGCACTCCATTGGCATAAAGGACACTGCTCTCTCCTGGCTCTCCTCCTATCTTTCTGACCGCTCTTTCAGTGTATCTTTTGCTGGCTCCACTTCTTCCCCTCTTCCCCTCACTATTGGGGTCCCTCAGGGTTCAGTCCTTGGCACTCTCCTCTTCTCTCTCTACACGGCCCCGATTGGACAGACCATCAGCAGATTTGGCTTTCGGTACCATCTTTATGCTGATGACACACATGACACACTGATGACAATTATACACTTCAGCCCCTGACCTTACCCCTGCGGTAGTAAAGAACACCAATGACTGTCTGGCTGCAGTTTCCAATATCATGTCCACTCTCTATTTGAAACTAAACCTTTCCAAAACTGAACTTCTTCTGCTCCCCCCATCCACTAACCTCCCTAAATCGGACATCTCTCTCTCAGTATGCGGCACCACGATAACGCCTAGACAGCAGGCTCGCTGTCTGGGTGTTATGTTTGACACCGATCTCTCCTTCTCCTCCCACACGCAATCTCTCGTCCGCTCCTGTCGCTTACACCTGAAGAATATCTCTAGAGTCCGCCCCTTTCTCACCCTGGAAACAACAAAAACCCTCACCGTGGCCCTAATCCATTCCCGCCTTGACTATTGCAACTCTCTATTAAACGGCCTCCCCCTCACCAGACTTTCTCCTCTCCAGTCCATCCTTAATGCAGCAGCCAGGATCACCCATCTGGCCAATCGTTACTCAGATGCCTCTGCTCTGTGCTAGTCATTGCACTGGCTGCCTGTATACTACAGGATCAAATTCAAATTGCTTATTCTCACCCACAAAGCTCTTCACAGAGCAGCACCCCCCTACCTCTCCTCCCTCATCTCTGTCTATCACCCCACCCGCTCTCTACATTCCTCAAATGACCTTCGACTAACATCTGCACAAATCCGATCCTCCCACTCCCGGCTCCAAGACTTTTCCAGAGCTGCACCAAACCTCTGGAATGCTTTACCCAAAGAAATCAGGACTATCCATAACTTGCATGGCTTCAGACGATCCCTAAAAACGCATCTTTTTAAGGTGGCCTATCATACTCCCTAATAAGTCCATTGTACTGTAGACAGTGAATGGGCTATCCCTCTGGACATTACTCTTCTATAAACACCACCAAACCAAAAAGGTCTACACAGACGGTATAATGACCATCCATGTAAGCTTAGTTCTATGCCCCATTTCCTCAAGATGCCTGGACCATCAGTGCAATAAGCCCCGGCACCTTGTGCAACCCCTATCCCGTTGTAGATTGTAAGCTCTTTTGAGCAGGGTCACCTTCATTTCTTGCTTTATTTATTGTATTTTTTTTCACATTGATTCTATGCCTATTGTTTTGTATCCAATTATTGTACTTTATTTGTTCTCTACTGTAATTACTTACTGTATTTTCTGTACTCTAACCCTACATTGTAAAGCGCTGCGGAATATGTTGGCGCTATATAAATAAAGCTTTATTATTATTATTATTATTATTATTTAAATGCAATGTTGCTAATTATTTACTTATTGTAGGGTATTGGCTCACCTCTTTCATTTTTCTTATTGTTGTATTGCTGTTTAATGGGCAGTGTGACCATGTTCCTACACATTGCATGTATACAAATTTATATTCCAGTTCTTTTCATTTTAGACACAGTGGGACCATGGGCGTACCCAGCGTGGGGCTGGGGGGGCAGGTGCCCCCCCCAAGAGGCTGCCCCGGGTGAGCGTGGCACTGCGTACCCCACATGGCACCTACAGTACTGTGACCAGGGTTTTTTTTGCTCCGGAGCGGCCGCCGCCCCCGCCCCCCCTCCTCTTTGGGAGTGAAAGGAGCAGCACTGTCTCCCGGCCGAGTGCTGAGTGAGGGGTCAGACTCCAGAGGAGCGGGCGGGAGCCGGCGGCACAGCACTGTCATGTGAACGGACGGCAGAGGAGATGCAGAGAGGACGGCAGAAGAGAGCAGGTGGTGAGTGGCCCCAAGGAAAGAAGGTGCAGTGTGCTGTGCAGCCAGGTTTTGTGTGCAGAGTGACAGTGTGTGTGTGTGTGTGTGTGCAATGTGTGTGCAATGTGTGTGTGCAATGTGTGTGTGCAATGTTTGTGTGTGTGTGCAATGTGTGTGTGTAATGTGTGTGTGTGTGTGTGTGTGTGTGAAATGTGTGTGTGTGTGCAATGTGTGTGTGCAATGTGTGTGTGTGTGTGTGTGTGTACAATGTTTGTGTGTGTGTGCAATGTGTGTGTGTGTGTGTGCAATGTGTGTGTGCAATGTTTGTGTGTGTGTGCAGTGTGTGTGTGTGTGTGTGTGTGTGTGCAATGTGTGTGTGTGTGCAATGTGTGTGTGTGTGCAATGTGTGTGTGCAATGTGTGTGTGCAATGTGTGTGTGTGTGCAATGTGTGTGTGTGTGCAATGTGTGTGTGCAATGTGTGTGTGTGTGTGTGTGTGCAATGTTTGTGTGTGTGTGCAATGTTTGTGTGTGTGTGCAATGTGTGTGTGTGTGTGCAATGTGTGTGTGTGTGCAATGTGTGTGTGTGCAATGTGTGTGTGCAATGTGTGTGTGTGTGCAATGTTTGTGTGTGTGTGCAATGTGTGTGTGCAATGTGTGTGTGTGCAATGTGTGTGTGCAATGTGTGTGTGTGTGTGTGCAATGTTTGTGTGTGTGTGCAATGTGTGTGTGTGCAATGTGTGTGTGGGTGTGCAATGTGTGTGTGTGCAATGCTACATGCTGCAGTGCCGGCCCCGGGAGCAGAAGAGCCTGTGCAGCTGCCCTGTGGACTGTGGGGGGCTGGAGGCAGAGACAGAGCAGCCGGAGGATCACAGTGAGTGAAAATAAATGTAAAGTAAATAAAGATAAAGTTGGCTGCACTGTGCTTGTGATGGGGGCCTCCAGCCTCCGTCCTCCTGCGCTCACCCCTCCAGCCTCCGTCCTCCTGCCCTCACCCCTCCAGCCTCCGTCCTCCTGCCCTCACCCCTCCAGCCTCCGTCCTCCTGCCCTCACCCCTCCGTCCTCCTGCCCTCACCCCTCCAGCCTCCGTCCTCCTGCGCTCACCCCTCCAGCCTCTGTCCTCCTGCGCTCACCCCTCCAGCCTCTGTCCTCCTGCGCTCACCCCTCCAGCCTCTGTCCTCCTGCGCTCACCCCTCCAGCCTCTGTCCTCCTGCGCTCACCCCTCCAGCCTCTGTCCTCCTGCGCTCACCCCTTCAGCCTCTGTCCTCCTGCGCTCACCCCTCCAGCCTTTGTCCTCCTGCGCTCACCCCTCCAGCCTCTGTCCTACTGCGCTCACCCCTCCAGCCTCTGTCCTACTGCGCTCACCCCTCCAGCCTCTGTCCTACTGCGCTCACCCCTCCAGCCTCCGTCCTCCTGCCCTCACCCCTCCAGCCTCCGTCCTCCTGCCCTCACCCCTCCAGCCTCTGTCCTCCTGCGCTCACCCCTCCAGCCTCTGTCCTCCTGCGCTCACCCCTTCAGCCTCCGTCCTCCTGCGCTCACCCCCCAGCCTTCATCCTGGTCTAACCGCCTGCCCACCATATACTGTGCTGCTAACCACTGAGCCATCATACTATGCTAACCACAGAGACATCGCGCAGTGCTAACCACTGAGCCACCGTACAATGCTAACCACTGAGCCACCATATACAGAGCTAACCACTGAGCCACCATATACAGTGCTAACCACTGAGCCACCATACAGTGCTAACCACTGAGCCACCATTTACAGTGCTAATCACTGAGCCACCATATACAGTGCTAACCACTGAGCCACCATATACAGTGCTAACCACTGAGCCACCGTATACAGTGCTAACCACTGAGCCACCGTATACAGTGCTAACCACTGAGCCACCATATACAGTGCTAACCACTGAGCCACCATATACAGTGCTAACCACTGAGCCACCGTATACAGTGCTAAATACTGAGCCACCATATACTGTGCTAACCACTGAGCCACTGTATACAGTGCTAACCACTGAGCCACCGTATACAGTACTAATCACTGAGCCACCATTTACAGTGCTAACCACTGAGCCACCGTACTGCGAGTGTATGCCCCTGCGAGTGTATGCCCCTGTGTGTGTATGCCTCCCCCCTGAAAATAAGACCGGGTGCAACGTTCGGAGCAAATATATTAATATATTAAATATATTAATCTCACCCGGCCCCTGACAGCAGCCCGCCCATGTCATATACAGCCCCCGGCCCCCATAGGGCTCCCCAGTGGCGCAATAAGTCTGATGGGCACAGGTGCGCAATGTAGGCCCCCCACCTTCCGCGTGCACGTTGGTCAGATGTATGGGCCCCGTGTAACATTCTAAATCCTATACTCACAAATTGACCCCTCTCCCCCTTCATTATGTATTAATGTCCCTTATCTTGCTGTATATGGTCCTCCTCCTGGAATATGGCCTTTATCGTGGTATATATGTCCCCCATCATGGTTTATATGGTCCTCCTCCTCAGCCACCATAGTCCTCCAATTATTATAATGCATCCCCACATTCCTCCATACATTACAATGTATTCCCATAGTCCTCTAAGTATTATAATGCACCCCATAGTCCCTCATTCATAAGGTACCCCCATAGTCATCCAATTATCATAATGCAACCCCACTATCCTCTATATAGTATAATGTAGCCTCATATGCCTCCATACATTATAATGCACCTCCATACAGTATAATGCACTCCTATAGTTCTCCATATAGTATAATTCACCCCCATAATTCTCCATATAGTATAATTCACCCATAGTCTTCTATACAGTATAATGCACCATCAATAGTCCTCCATGTAGTATAATGCACCCCCATAGTTCTCCATATAGCCCTCCATACAGTCTAATGCACCCTCACAGTCCTGTGTTTAGCATAGTACAGCCTTCCATATAGCACAGTACAGCCTCATAATTCTCCATACAGTATAATGCAGCCACGGTGAGCCACCCCCTTCCCCCCCCCCCATACTCCTCTGGCCAGCGTGTACTCCTTAAAAAAAAATCCTGTACTTACATCTCCTGGTTCCACCACAGCTTCCCAAAATTGAAGATACAGGAGGAGGTCGTGACGCTGAGCGTTGCACAGTGGAACGCATAAAAGCAGGAAGTGACACCTAGTCCACACTAGGAGAAGGTAGTGCTTCCTGCTTTTTATGCGTTCCACTGTGCAATGCATGGCATCACCCCTGTGGTAAGAGGAAGCGCAGGGGGCGGCGCAGGAGGCTCAGTGAAACACATGGGACCCTTAGCGGCCCGTGTGCTGCTGCGCAGTGATGGTACAAGAAGCGGGCACAATCGGAACGACCATGGCTTGCCCCCCCCTAGTTTTGATCCTGGGTACACCCATGAGTGGGACCCTGTGTAAAAAGCTAAAAAATCTAACACCATCACATAGAAACAATTAGGTTTCATGTACATGAGATAAATACAGCCCATCAAATGTGTGCAAAAAAGTGTCCTATTTTCAGGGACTGTCCAGGAATTTTAGTGGATGTATCCTATAGCGGGTTCTCCATGTTATCCACAATAAATTGAAGTCTGCAGCGCCACCTATGGGACACAGCTTGTATTTCCGCTGTTTCATTCTCGCAAAAAAAATAAAAAATAAAAAAACAACCTTACAGGCAACTTCATTTTAAAATGCAGAAAATTTTGCAACCTTCCCCTTGTTCGTGAATTTTTAATATAACAGTGTGGACTTTCTGAACGTTTTCTAATCTAAAAGTTAGAGCAGAGGTAAAGAGTTGTTACAGTTGATTCTATGACCAATTCATAATGTTGAATATTTGATAATCTACTGGATCAAAGGAAATGAACTGGAAGTTTCTATATATTTTTCTAATTTTAGATGTTGAAGGACCAACAACAAATGGAAGTATGTCATGGACAGAACTAGCCACAAAGACAATCAAACTGACAGAATCACGTGAGTGTATGGCTTAGTATAAAAGTGATATTAAGGATCTTTTTTTGAGCAAAGTCAATTCAAAATTGCAGTCCTCCATGATATGGCCTTCACTAGGAGGCACTTACCGGAGGTGGACTTTACTATAATGGGAGCTGTATAACTCTTCCTGCAGTGAGCTCCCCCTAGTGGTAACTGAAGGAAATTAGTCAAAGATCGAGAGGAGAGACCCATTGATGCAGTGTTTGCCATGAACTGTAGCAAAAGCTCTTTGGGACCTCATCTACAACTTGTATCACTCTGCCACTCGCAAATAATAATAAAGACTGGAGTAGGCCATCCAGAAACAGAAGTTGTCACTTGACTTAGAATACAACGAGCCAGTGTTTGGTCAGTACGGCTTTCAGTGACATTAGCAGTAGCACCTACCCCACGTACTGTACATCTCCAACACCAAACCTATTACCCCTTCCACCACCATTACTCCCCTTTCCCTACACTTATTCCCCTTTCATCCATGACCTCGGATTTCTCACTCATGTTTGATGCACACATATTTGGAAATCACCTGTTTGAAGCCCAATAAAAGCTTATTTGACAACAGAGATTTGTCAATTAGTTTTTTGGAGGCCACTAAAAACCTTTTTTGGGGAAATACAAATATTTGGCCATCATTTGTTTGAGGCCTAACACAGCCTTTTAAGGGGAAACTGAAGGATTTGGCAATCAGTTGTCTGAAGCCAAAAAAAGCCTTTTAGTGGTCACAAAGATTTGGAAATCACTTGTATGCAAAAAACATGGCTTTGGCAATGCACACAGATTTGGTAATCACACTTGTTCTCAGCAAAACATGTCCTTGTCCGGATGGACCATCTCGCTCTCTTATTCTATCTTGAGTGTAGCACAGACTGAGCAGCACAGTGCAGCAACCTTGCCCCTAAAACGGGGATGACTGCAAATGACCACTTCTTATACTCCAAGGGACATGTGACTTAGGCACTTAGGTAGCCAATAACACATGCCCTTATGTCTACAACTTGCAGATGTTTTATGTGCCCTGATTGGCTGCCAGCCTGGAACATCCACACAAAGTGTTGGGGAAAAAGAAAATAGAGTCCTGACGCTCCTTTGACCTCTCCCAACCCCCTCGACTCATCAAACACATCCTGCACACTATCCTACATAGTCAGAAGGTAGAAGAAAAGCATCACTTAAATGCAGAAATACTTCTTTTAATCGATCAGATACCGAACAAAGCTGAGTTCTCCGATTTTTTAGCAAAATGTTCTGGATTCCGAATCTGCAATACTGGTTCCGAATTTGAAATTTGTGAACATGTTTGGGGAAAGATCGCTCATCTCTAGATGGAATGAGAACTTCTGTTTGAAATGTGATGAACATCTGAAACCTAACAGAGCTCATTATAATCAGTGGGTACAGGAGGGCTCTGGGGTGCTTTCAATGACATATCAGTCTCCGCTTGCTTTAAGTTGTTCACTATAATGGACAGGACAAACAAAGGTTTAGACATAGTGTGAACACAAGGTTCAAGGGGTTGTCAGTCATTTTCATTCTCAGCAGGGCACATCAAGAAAAGTTTAGAAATGGTAAAAGATTTGGTTGAGGGCGTTGGCTAAACCTCCGTCAGGGTGCGTTGTGCGCCCCCTATATTCTGTCTCTCTTTCTCTTTTTCAAATGTTGAGACATGGAGGGATGGAATATGGAGAGCTATAATGGTAAATTAATGGAATCTGACTATGAATAAGATGACCATACTTCAATTAGAATTCACCAAACCCTAGTAGGATTACAATTGTGAAGAAAATGTTTTGACATCTCTCTATTATAGAGGAAAGCATCATTACCTTTTTGACATCAAGTAAGCCATCAAAAGCACTAAACATTGCTAAAGGGGTAGGGAAAAATGTGTCGAAGGACGTAAATCGTGATCTATATGAGATGGAGAAGTTAAAGCTACTATGCCTGGATGAGGAAAAGCTGTGGTCCATTAATAAAGGTATATTAAAGAGGTCTGCACAATGCTTCCATATGGAGTGGTCAGTGGAGTGATATATTTGTTTATGGGACTTTTTTAGGACACCCTCATACATTAAGTGGACCTCCAAACTGTAGTTTAGAAGACTCCGCTCTCAATCAGTCCCATATTGAAATTGACGGGGGCAAGTTCTCTACCGAACAAGACATTGGAGAGGATAGCGGCATCGGTAAGAGTTTCATGTGTCACTTTTAGCTCAGGGCAAGATCTAATAATTAGAGATGAGTGAACCTGTGGAAGTTTGGGTTCTGCGGGTTCAGCCGAATCTAAGATATAGTTCTCTCATGGGCCCGAACTTGACCCGAACCTCATTGGAAGTCATGGATTGGGCAGTCCAGCTCTCCGACCACATACATCCAGCCATAAACAAAGCACTTCCAGGGGAGGGAAGAGATGACTTTGTATTTTGTAGACACTACATCCGATAACGCTGATTTTACCCCCAGCAGCTCACACTGGGCCAAGCACCAAGTGTACCCGAGTAAAGCTCGCTCCAGTGGTTTGCATACATAAAGAACCCAAGCTTGAGCACAGACTTTTATGTAAAGTCTGTATTTGGCACGAACTATGAACTTTAAAGTTCAGATCCACTCATCTCTGCTAATAATGGTTGTCAAAAAAGTAATGGAAATAGTCATCTTTGGTTATGGCCTAGGAACAAGGTGGCAGAGCATATAATTCATTGTTCCATTAACCACAATTTATTTGTGCATACAGGAGTAACTGGTCCGTGCTACAATAATACAATGAGGGATGAGCCGAAGCAGACGGTACAGCCGACTGGAGGGACCTGCCTACAACATGGTGATTTGTGTTTTTCGTCTGTTGTCAGATTCAAAGCAAGAAGAGAATTTTAAAATGTGCCAATTCTCTCCCCCTTGTCCAATGCTGGGCTTATGTATTGCTTCCATTGTCTGTTATTGTCTATGTTACTGACATCATGTCAAGCAGTCAATCAGTGAGTTCAGTCTGAATAGATGTCACAAAAACTCACCGGAAACAGCCATAAGTCAACACAAGATCAGATAGCAAATTCACTAGCAGGATGCAGCAGGGCCCCATAATAAAGGCAGGGGCAACAGAGCTGCAGAATACTGATGAGACAACCACTCTCAATCTACCGTATCATGGCGGTTGAGAGTACCTGTGTGACTGGCACCCTATGCAAACCTTATCAGTGTGTATGTCTAATACTAGCAATCACCCCCTCCCTGATATGTTAGGTTGAGAGTGGTTGTCTCATTGGTATTCTGCTCCTGTGTGGCCCCTGCCATTAACATGGGGGCCTGCTGCATGCTGCTAGTGCATTTGCTATCTCATCTTGTGTTGACTTATGACTGTTTCCGATAAGTTTTTTTTTTTTAAATTTATATCCCTTTTCACTGTTTTTGTATAGATGTCAAAAGCCGCTCAGTTACTAAGCTCAGTGATTGGCTGCAGTGTTGTCAACGTGATCAGGGGTGGATATATCATTAGTGCAGCCGCACAGGGGCCCAAGAGGTAAAGGGGCCCATTTCTGCCTTCAAAGCAGGTGGGATTGTGCAATATCATGAGCAATGGAACTGGAAAAGGACCCCCTTACTATTCTTGCACAGGGGCCCTTTTCCGTTTGTGTTCACCAGTGTGAGGGCCCTTTCACATCAGCGTTTTTTGAAATTCGCAGCAGATGCGGTAAAAAAAACGCATCTGCCGCGTTTAACGCATAACCGCGACACTTGCGGCACACTTGCGGCAAGCCCCATGCAATGTCTATGGGGCTTGCGGTAAGGGTGCGGCAGGTGCGGCAAGTGCGGTTTCGGCACTTGCGGCAGGTGTGGCTGCGAAAAAAAACGCAGTCAGCAGTGTGCCACAAGTGTCGCGGTTATGCGTTAAACGCGGCAGATGCGTTTTTTTCACCGCATCTGCCGCGAATTTCAAAAAATGCTGATGTGAAAGGGCCCTAAGTGATGTTAGTGCTGCAGAAAATAAGACGCCAGGAGCACCAGCAGTTAGGCTAAGGCTGCTTTCACATCAGCGGTTTTCGCTGATTGCAGCAGTTGCGGTGAAAAAAAACCGCAACTGCCGCGATTACCGCATAACGGCCCCACTTGCGGTTCACTTGCGGTAAGCCCCATACAAGGTCTATGGGGCTTGCGGCAGGTGCGTCAAGTGCGGTTTCGGCACTTGCAGCTGGTGCGGTCGTGAAAAAAAACGCTGCATACCGCGTTTTTTTCGCGGCCGCACCTGCTGCAAGTGCCGAAACTGCACTTGCCGCTCCTGCCGCACACTTACCGCAAGCCCCATAGACATTGCATGGGGCGTGCCGCAAGTGTGGCCGTTATGTGGTAATTGTGGCAGTTGTGGTTTTTTCACCGCAGCTGCCGCGATCAGCAAAAACCACTGATGTGAAAGGGGCCTAACTTTACATTTGCGTTTGGCAGCGCAGCGAATGGTGTGCATACACACACGCAGTGCCGAACGCAGACACTTGTCTGTGAACGCAGCGGCGATTGTCTGCATGCGTTGACATAATAGCGTCCATAGGAAATCATTATAATACAGGAGAGAGAGAGAGAGAGAGAGAGAGAGAGAGAGAGAGAGATGAACCCAGCCTTACTCAGTTGTGGACTTGTTGAGGGCGAATAAATAGCACTTTGTCTTTCTTTTTTAAACAGACAGTGCCTGGGGACAAGTGTTTATTAAAATGGGTAAACCCTTTAAGGAACTATTCATCCTCAATAAATTACCACTTTAACAAATTTAAACAATAGTCAGACTTGCCATCTACCTCATCTCATTGAGCAACTAGCATTTATTCTGCCACTGATGCATGTATGTGAGATGTGTCTGAGGGTTGTGAGCACAGTCTCTGTACAAGCAGTGGCAGATAGTTATACTCACCATCCTCTTCCCCATGTTTTTACCAGCCACACGTGTTCCCTCCAGGAATGATGATGCAGTAGTTAAACATTGATGAATATATTGACAGTATCTTGGATAGGTGAAGTTGAGATGTCAGGGAGATGATGGGATGGATGAAAGATGCAGGGTAGAAGCTAGTGGTAAGAAGAGAATTCTGTCTCCAATCCTTATGCTCACATTGCCAAAATGGCACTGAAAAAGAAGCAGGAAGTAAGGGGAAAAGTAGGAGGGTAAGGGCAGAGACACACTATGTGAGCTGCATGTGAGTGTCTTGCATGCATCTTAAATGAGTCACCCAGCCCGGCCCCTGCCTGGAGCTCCATAGGAATGCAATCAGCTCCACGCTCCCGTTCAGAGAGCTGGCAGCCGGACCGGGCGACTCATGCGAGATGCATACGAGACACTCGCATGTAGCTCGCATAAGTGTGTCTCTACCCTATCAGAGAGAAAGGTATTATTGGAAAATCATAGTAAATGGAAAAACGTTATAACAACAGCCAGCAGGTGGCAGCAAAGGCCAACAAACAAAGTTACATATACTTCTCAATAGGATTAATATAAATCTTTCTCTAAAGAGAATGGTTGGACAGCACAGCATTCCCTAATGACAACTCAGAAATTTGGCAACATGATGGGAAGTAGCAAGAAAAAGATAAAGTAGCTGTTTTCCCGAAAAATTAAACATCTGTTGCCCATAGCAACCAATCATTTTTCAAGAGCAGAATATGAAGTGAAAGCTATGCTGTGACCACCCGATGTTACCAATAGCATAAAGAAATACAGAATAGTCACCTTGGTGAATTAACAAAGTGATATAGGCAAATGCATGTGTTTTGTATTCAGAAAAGTCATGGGAAAATTATACAAATTAGGTAAAATTGACCTTTAAAATCTGTATAATTTTTAAAAGACAACTTTTTTTATTACAGGATGCCAGATGATGAACACATCACAATGTGAGATTAGAAACTACAACATTAACATTCAGGGATGTCATAGTTTCACAATTGGTGATACAAAATGGCTGACTCAAGGAGATACAGAGCCAATCAGAGACGGTAATGGCAAAATCAAAGACTGTATCCCATAATAGATTTAAATACTAAGGCCCAACACATAATACCTCATATGGTAGGACTTGATACACGAGACACAGCCTGCAGTATCAATAGGATTAGATGCAGCATCTTAGCATTTTCAGACATGATAGCGTACATACTCCTCAGTGTATCACACATGATACGCTGCTCTCTTTTACTAATAAGAATCTAAACTGTTAATTTTGGTAAAAAATAAATTAAAAGGTTGTAAAATAAATAGTTGAATTTGATGCCCATGTGACATTGTGGTAGTCTTGGGCAAGGCCTAAAGGTACCGCCACACGTAACGATATCGTTGCCGATATCGTTCAAAAGTCACGTGTTTTGTGACGCTTGAACGATCTCGAAACGACATTGTTGCGTGTGACACTACAAACGACGAACGATCAGTCAGCTGATCGTTCATCGTTTGATTTGAGGTTCTGTCCTCAAATTAATCGTTGGTCACCTGGTGGACACACAGCATCGCTGCGTGTGACACCGGGAGACTACCAATAAGCCAGCTCCCAGCGCCTCTCTGCAAGCGCTGGGAGCTGATATCCAAGGTAAACTGCGGGTAACTAGGAGCGCGCTGCCTAGATACCCGATGTATACCTTGGTTATCAGTCTACTCCGCTCACCTGCTGGTATCCAAGGTACACAGCGGGTAATTAGGGACCCTAGTTACCCACTGTGTACCTTGGATACCAGCCGGTGAGTGGAGAAGGCTGGTAACCAAGGTATACATGGGGTATCTAGGCAGCGAGCGCTGCCTAGTTACCCGCAGTTTACCTTGGAGACCAGCCTGCTCCTGCTTACCGCAGGCTGGCAGCGGGAGCAAGACATCATGGAAATGATCTTTAAATCGTTTCCACGATGTCTCTGGTCCATTGATCGCTGGTGAGTCTGCCTGTGTGACAGCTCACCAGCGATCTGAACGATATTGTTAGCGATCGCGCGTGCATGTGATCGCTAACAATATCGTTCATGAAATTGAACCGTGTGACGGCACCTTAAGTTTCTTGTGCCCCGGCACGCTACATTAAAGATGGCGTCCTGGTTGGTGGGACTTGTTGTGGTGGCGGTAGGGCCTCACAGGCAGCATTATACTGTTGACCTTGGCTGGCCAGAACCACTTTTTAACCAGTTAACTGAAGGAGACCATCAGTTCTTTAAAAACGTTTTTTTAACACACAACCATTTTGAGGCACCTTTACACATGAGATATTGTATGTTTTGTCATTAGCACAAAGTATCTCCATCAACAGTTTCTCTACTCCTTCTATCTCACTTGCTCCTCACCTCACTAGTTCTGCTTGTTACACCACCACCCAGCTCAATTTCACAGCACAGTCTATGAGAATTATTCTTCGCCTTTTGCAGTTTCAGGTCAGGTCTTGTTCTCCTTGTAAAGGAGCTGTATTGCCAAAATGGCCGGACTTTAGCGTCAAGATCTCTGACAGTTAGGGAACTCACGTCATCTCATGTACTGTTCCATCCTGGCCTGTTACTTGTAAGATTTGTAAGCTGCTTATGATCTTGCTGTTGGGCTACGTTGCAGGCTGCGTATTTTCCGCACTTTTTTCGGCTGGGTTTTCCCCTAAAAAAATGCGTCTGTGTTACCAGCAAAGTGAATGGATTTTCACTTTTGCCGTTCACACACAGCGTATTTTACGTATGCGCTTTTGGGGTAGAAAACGAGTTTGTAAAAAGAATGCACATGTCAATTACTTTGCACTTTTTTGCGCGTGCTTCCTCCATAGGCCCCATTATAAGCACTGGAGTGATGCATTGCTCTTCACACAATCCGCTATTCCAGCGCTTATAAGCGGAGACGTAGGAGGAGCAGGAGGATGTGATGTCACACAGGAGCAGGAAGAATCCTTCCTGTTCCCGTGTGAGATAAATGTGTGTGTGTCTCTGTATGTCGGGGCTGCAGTTTCGCTCTAGCAGTGTATGTGCAGGCAGCTTCTGACTGCCTGTACATCCACTGCATAAGCTAAATAAAAATGAACAATGGTAATAATAAAAATCAAATTTGCAGAAAAAATGGAGCCGCACTCACCAGGAGTTGATCTTGAATCATTTATTCCGTGCTCATCCCGACAGACATGAACAGCAGCAAGGGAGGGGGTGCAGGGGCGGAGGACGACGGCCTGCCGTTTCGCGGTCGTGTACCGCTTCGACGGGTCCTCTAGACTCCCTTGCTGCTGTTCATGTCTGTCGGGATGAGCACGGAATAAATGATTCAAGATCAACTCCTGGTGAGTGCGGCTCCATTTTTTCTGCAAATTTGACTGTTATATACTATTTGAAGCCAGCACCACCAGTAACAGCTGCATGTGTCACGGGAGTGACAGCCCGCTCTAGCACATAACGTTAAGTGCCCGGTGTTTTCTATGGTTTGATTGAGTAATAATAAAAATAAAATACTCACCTATCCTCGACTATCCCAGGATGTGAGGGGAATGCATCCAGTCCACAGATTGGCTGCAGGACCTGCTGGCCGGTAAAGTGATCAGCTGATCGGTTTGCTGGCCGGTGAAGCGATCAGCTGATTCAGTTAGCTAATCGGCCAACCAATCAGCTGATGTGCCGGCTGGTCGGCTGACTGAATCAGCTGATCGGTTTGTCGTCCTGTAAAGCGATCTGCCGATATTGGATCCAGTTGGACATCGCTGGACCCTGGACTACATCGGAAGGAATTGGTGGGTATATCAATAAGGTGGTGAACGAGGTGTGTGTGTGTGTTTTTTTTTTATAATAAAGGTCTTTTTTCTGGTGTGTGTTTTTTTTTTTTTTTTTTACAACTCCCTCACTATTGCTAATAGCCAGCTGTCATACCAACGGCTGACATTAGCAATAGGAACTTGGTGTCAGCTGCAAATAAAGCTGTCACCAACACCATTAATACCAAGTTTGCCACCGCACAGGGCAGCTGGAAGAGTGGGGTAGCCCCAGTTTTGGCACCTCTCGTTGAGGTGCCAATTCTGGGGCGGCTGCTTGCTACGATTTCCAGCGTGGGGAGCCAGAAGCTTGGGCCCTACCATGCTGTAAATTCCAGCCCTCAGATGCCTTGGTTACCTTTGCTGGCAATAGAAAATCCAGCGAAGCCCACATTTTTTTTTCTAGTTATTTTTTTAAAAACTAAAAAATAATAGGGCCTCCCTGGATTTTCCATTGGCAGCAAAGGTAACACCAAGCAGAGGGGATTAGCAGCCAGTAGATGCTTGGGTTACCCTTAGCTGGCAATAGAAAATACTAAAGGAGCCCACTTTTTTTCTTTTTTTTTTAGCAACTAAAAAGAATAGGGCTCCCCTGTATTTCCATCCCATGGAATGAAGAAGACAGGAAATGACATCAGGGACCTTTTTTTTTAAAATATCTTTCTTCACTGCCCTAGTGCATAGTAGAAAAAAAAACGCATCCTCAAAAAAAGCATCAAAAACGCAACGTGTGAATGAAATGCATATTTTCACCTGCTCAAATAAATGGATCATCAAAATTCAGAAAAAACAGATCCTCAAAAAAAGCGGCAAAAATGCAGTATGTGAACGCAGCCTTAGGCGTTTTATCCAAGAAGCAATCCCACTTGGTCACACATTCCTTAAGTCACTCAGCTGACCCAACTCCAATAGATCACTCTGTGCCCCGGTCACCTCTCTCTGTCTATATACCCCAGATCAGGCTATCTTTCTTTTCGGACTCCACTCACTTCAGGGACAATCAACTTCTTCATGCAAGATGCAGGGAAGGAAAGGTGTGTCACAGTCCGCGCTGCCCGGTCCACTCTCTCCAAATGAACACACAGGAAGGTGATGTTCAAACAAATCTCCTTTTTATTGAATCTGACGCGTTTCGGTGCCCTCCTGGCATCTTCCTCAGGGATCCTGAGGAAGGTGCCAGGAGGGCACCGAAACGCGTCAGATTCAATAAAAAGGAGATTTGTTTGAACATCACCTTCCTGTGTGTTCATTTGGAGAGAGTGGACCGGGCAGCGCGGACTGTGACACCTTTCCTTCGCTGCATCTTGTTGTCTCCACATATGAAGTGGTCGGTGGAAGTCCAGCAGCAGCCATCCGGAAACCTTTACTTTACGCCTTCAAACCAGTTGTGGGTCTCACAACTGATATAGGTGAGTGGATCCTTTATACACCACTTTGCTATTCAGTGTCATAGTGATAGGGCACTATTGCGCCTCTTGTTCCCCCCTCCTTTTCTCTTGTTGAAACTTTTTCATACAGTTCTGTCAACTATCCAGACCTGAGGTCTGACCCTGTCACTTGCTGGACCCTATCTGATCTTCCCACAGGAAACTCTACACTGTCCCTTCCCTCAAGCTCCTCCCACTATGAGCTAGCGCTAAATATTAACTATAACCTTCCCTACTCTGCCTGTTGCTGGGCAGAACACAGTTGATCACTGTAAAGTGCACAAAATTACAATGCCTCATGGCCCAATTCACATTACACAAGAGCTAGATTTCAGAGCCCAGGTGCGATCACAACCCCTGCACCTATTATAGTCACGCCCCTGATCTTACCTAGTATAGATAGCGTTTGCTGTAGGACCCACTTCACTGATATTAGAAATCCTTCTGACACTTAATCCTTGGTTAGTTCAGAGCATAGTCTTCCTTCATCACAGACAGTGGGGAAAAAAATTATTTAGTCAGCCACCAATTGTGCAAATTCCTCCACTTAAAAAGATGAGAGAGGCCTGTAATTGACATCATGGGTAGACCTCAACTATAAGAGACAAAATGAGGAAAAAAATCCTGAAAATCACATTGTCTGATTTGGAAAGAATTTTTTTTTTCAAATTTTGTGGAAAATAAGTATTTGGTCAATAACAAAAGTTGATCTCAATACTTTGTTATATATCGTTTGTTGGCAATGACAGAGGTGAAACGTTTTCTGTAAGTCTTCACAAGGTTGGCACACACTGTTGCTGGTATGTTGACCCATTCCTCCATGCACATCTCCTCTGGAGCAGTGATGTTTTGAGGTTGTCCTGGGCAACACAGACTTTCAACTCCCTCCAAAGGTTTTCTATTGGATTGAGATCTGGAGACTGCCTAGGCCACTCCAGCTCCTTGATATGCTTCTTACGAAGCCACTCCTTCATTGCCCTGGCGATATGCTTGGTATCATTGTCATGCTGAAAGGCCCAGCCACGTTTCATCTTCAATGCCCTTGCTCATGGAAGGTTTGCACTCAAAATCTCATGATACATGGCCCCATTCATTCTTTCATGTACACGGATCAGTCTTCCTGGTCCCTTGGCAGAGAAGCAGCCCCAAAGCATGATGCTGCCACCCCCATGCTTCACAGTAGGTATGGTGTTCTTGGGATGCAACTAAGTATTCTTTCTCTTTCAAACACAACGAGTTGTGTTTCTACCAAACAGTTCTACTTTGGTTTCATCTGAACATATGAAATTCTCCCAATACTTCTCTGGATCATCCAAATGCTCTCTAGCAAATTTCAGACAAGCCCAGACATGTATTGGCTTAAGCAGGGGACATGTCTGACACTGCAGGATCTGAGTCCCTGGCGGCGTAGTGTGTTACTGATCGTAGCCTGTGTAATGTTGGTCCCAGCTCTCTGTAGGTCATTTATTAAGTAAACCTGTGTGGTTCTGAGATTTTTGCTCACCGTTCTATACATCATTTTGACCTCATGGGGTGAGATCTTGTGTGGAGCCCCAGATCGAGGGAGATTATCAGTGGTGTTGTACGTCTTCCATTTTCTTATTATTGCTCCCACAGTTGATTTCTTCACGCCCAGCTGCTTGCCTATTGCAGATTCAGTCTTCAGCCTGGCTCAGGGCTATAATTTTGTTTCTTTTGTCCTTCGACAGCTCTTTGGTCTTCACCATAGTGGAGTTTGGAGTGTGACTGCTTGAGGTTGCGGACAGGTGTCTTTTATACTTATAACAAGTTCAAGCAGGTGCAAGTACTACAGGTAATGAGCGGAGGACAGAGGAGCTTGTTAAAGAAGACGTTACAGGTCTGTGAGAGCCAGAAATCTTGCTTGTTTGTAGGTGACCAAATACTTATTTTCCACCAAAATTTGAAAAAAAATTTAATTCCAAATCAGACAATGTGATTTTCAGGATTTGTTTTCTCATTTTGTCTCTCATAGTTGAGGTCTCCCTATGATGTCAATTACAGGCCAACCTCATCTTTATAAGTGGGAGAACTTGCACAATTGGTGGCTGAGTTTTTTTCACCACTGTATCTGTTTCAATGTTGGTCTGTTAACATCAGAAACTAGCTATTTCTCCTTTCAACACTCTTCTGCATCTGCTTAACCACCAGAAAGTTACTTCCTATGCCTATTTAAAGGGAACCCACCAGCAGGATTTAGGGCTATAAAGTGAAGCCAGTTCCTTACAGGCTCTGGGATACTGACTGTACTCATACCTTTACTTCAATGATTCCATGCTTGATTGCAGAAAAAAAGAGTCATAAAACTCATAGAAAACAGGGCAGCAGGTGATTGATGTATCACTATTTGGGGTTCTTTTTTTTTTTCCCTCCCCTGTGGACATGCCTTTCAGCTGTAAGCCAAACTCTCCCCCACCCCTCTCGCCTCTACTTTCAGGTTCTGGCTCCTGCACAATCTCACAATACTCCTGCAACAGGAGACCTGACAAAACTGAAAGTAGAGCTGAAAGGGAGGGGAAAGCGTTTGGCGGCATGCTCACGGGGGAGAAAGAAAACAAAAAAAACAACCCCAAATAGTGATGTAGTGCTACATACATCACCTGCTGCCATGTTTATGCAGATGAAGTCCATGGAGCCTCGGTTAAGAGTCTACAACATGGACACCAGCAAGTTATCCCACCAGGGAAGGACCTAGCCCAGGGTATTAGTAGCCCTTAAGTCACTATCCAGCCCTTGCGAGCTTGAAGATATGGCCAGGGGTTTACCATGGACTAGGTATCCAACCACAGACAGCTGTTTCGGGGTTGTTGCCCCTCATCAGTGTGGCACAGGATTCTGGCTGGGTGGGAGCAATGCTTGATAAACAGACATCACAAAGCAACCACTGACCTTGTGGAGACCAGCGGAGGATAACACTGCGGGCACCAGTTAAAGCACTCAAACACAGTGAAACCCAAGGTGCATTGCTCCCTAGAATTTGAATATGCAGATGAAGTCCATGGAGCCTTGGTTAAGAGTCTACAACATGGACACCAGCCAGTTATCCCACCAGGGAAGTGCGCCACACTGATGAGGGGCAACAACCCTGAAACAGCTGTCTGTGGTTGGATACCTAGTCCATGGTAAACCCCTGGCCATATCTTCAAGCTCGCAAGGGCTGGATAGTGACTTAAGGGCTACTAATACCCTGGGCTAGGTCCTTCCCTGGTGGGATAACTGGCTGGTGTCCATGTTGTAGACTCTTAACCGAGGCTCCATGGACTTCATCTGCATATTCAAATTCTAGGGAGCAATGCACTTTGGGATTCACTGTCTTTGAGGGCTTTAACTGGTGCCCGCAGCGTTATCCTCCGCTTGTCTCCACAAGGTCAGTGGTTGCTTTGTGACTGCTGCCATGTTTACCAGGAGTTTTATGACACTTTTCTCTGCAATCAAAAATGGAATAATAATAATAATAATAAAGCTTTATTTATATAGCGCCAACATATTCCGCAGCGCTTTACAATGTAGGGTTAGCGTACAGAAAATATACAGTAAGTAATTACAATAGAGAACAAATAGAGTACAATCATTGGATACAAAAACAATAGGCATAGAATCAATGTGGAAAAAAAAATACAATAAATAAAGCAAGAAATGAAGGTGACCCTGCTCAAAAGAGCTTACAATCTACAACGGGATAGGGGTTGTGCAAGGTGCCGGGGCTTATTGCACTGGTGGTCCAGGCATCTTGAGGAAATGGGGTATAGGGCTAAGCTTACATGAATGGTCATCAGTCTTTGTAGACCTTTATGGTTTGGTGGAGTTTGTAGAAGAATAATGTCCAGAGGATAGCCCATTCACTGTCTACAGTACAATGGACATGTTAGGGAGTATGATAGGCCGCCTTAAAAAGATGTGTCTTTAGGGATCGTCTGAAGCCATGCAAGTTGTGGATAGTCCTGATTTCTTTGGGTAAAGCATTCCAGAGGTTTGGTGCAGCTCTGGAAAAGTCTTGGAGCCGGGAGTGGGAGGATCGGATTAGTGCAGATGTTAGTTGAAGGTCATTTGAGGAACGTAGAGAGCGGGTGGGGTGATAGACAGAGATGAGGGAGGAGAGGTAGGGGGGAGCTGCACTGTGAAGAGCTTTGTGGGTGAGAACAAGCAATTTGAATTTGATCCTGTAGTATACGGGCAGCCAGTGCAATGACTGGCACAGAGCGGAGGCACCTGAGTAACGATTGGCCAGATGGGTGATCCTGGCTGCTGCATTAAGGATGGACTGGAGAGGAGAAAGTCTGGTGAGGGGGAGGCCGCTTAATAGAGAGTTGCAATAGTCAAGGCGGGAATGGATTAGGGCCACGGTGAGGGTTTTTGTTGTTTCCAGGGTGAGAATGGGGCGGACTCCAGAGATATTCTTCAGGTGTAAGCGACAGGAGCGGACGAGAGATTGCGTGTGGGAGGAGAAGGAGAGATCGGTGTCAAATATAACACCCAGACAGCGAGCTTGCTGCCTAGGCGTTATCGTGGTGCCGCACACTGAGAGAGAGATGTCCGATTTAGGGAGGTTAGTGGATGGGGGGAGCAGAAGAAGTTCAGTTTTGGAAAAATTTAGTTTCAAATAGAGAGTGGACATGATATTGGAAACTGCAGCTAGACAGTCATTGGTGTTCTTTACTACCGCAGGGGTAATGTCAGGGGCTGAAGTGTATAGTTGAGTGTCATCAGCATAAAGATGGTACTGGAAGCCAAGTCTGCTGATGGTCTGTCCAATCGGGGCCGTGTAGAGAGAGAAGAGGAGAGGGCCAAGGACTGAACCCTGAGGGACCCCAATAGTGAGGGGAAGAGGGGGGGAAGTGGAGCCAGCAAAAGATACACTGAAAGAGCGGTCAGAAAGATAGGAGGAGAGCCAGGAGAGAGCAGTGTCCTTTATGCCAATGGAGTGCAGCATAGAGAGTAGGAGCTGATGGTCGACAGTGTCAAAAGCTGCAGAGAGATCAAGGAGAATAAGCAGAGAGTGGTCACCATTACGTTTTGCTGTCAGAAGGTCATTGGTCACTTTGATGAGGGCAGTTTCTGTAGAGTGAAGGGGGCGGAAACCAGACTGTAATGGATCTAGAAGAGAGTGAGCGGAGAGGTAACGGGTGAGGCGGGAATAGACCAGGCGCTCCAGGAGTTTAGAGATGAAGGGGAGATTGGAGACTGGTCTGTAGTTATTTGTGC
The DNA here is from genome assembly GCA_033576535.1 of Allobates femoralis. Taxonomy (NCBI): domain Eukaryota; kingdom Metazoa; phylum Chordata; class Amphibia; order Anura; family Aromobatidae; genus Allobates; species Allobates femoralis. The sequence continues at coordinate 416,660,134 of JARQOC010000006.1, read as the reverse complement.
AGGTTGGGTCGAGAGTGGTTTTCTTTAATAATGGAGTAATGATCGAGTGTTTGAAGGAGGAGGGGAAAATGCCAGAAGAGAGGGAGAGATTGAAGATTTTGGTTAGATGAGTGGTGACGACTGGAGAGAGGGACTGGAGCAGGTGTGAGGGAATGGGGTCGGTAGTGCATGTGGTGGGACGAGAGGAAGATAGGAGCCTGGAGACTTCTTCTGTGACTGGGTCAAATGTGGAAAGTGAACCGGAGGGGATGTGAGGAAGAATGGGGGTGGCAGTGCTTGGAGGCTGAGAGCTGATTTCCTGGCGGATGTTGTCTATTTTATCCATGAAGTAGGAAGCCAGGTCATCAGCACAGAGGTCGGTGATGGGGGCCTGCACTTTAGGACTGAGGAGAGAGTGAAAGGTGTCAAAGAGTTTTTTTGGATTGTTGGATAGTGAGGAGACCAGGGTGGTGAAGTAGGTCTGTTTGGCAAGGTGAAGGGCAGAGTTGTAGGTTTTGAGCATGAATTTATAGTGGATGAAGTCTCCTGGTGAGCGAGTTTTCCTCCATAGGCGTTCAGCACTCCTGGAGCATCGCTGGAGGAATCGGGTTTGTGATGTGAGCCAGGGCTGTTTTGTTCTCTGTTTGGAGGTTCTGCGGGTGAGGGGCGCTACTTGGTCCAGGGAGCTTCTGAGAGAGTCATTGTAGTGATTTACTGCCTGATCTGGAGAAGAGATTGAAGAGATTGGGGACAGAGATGAGATGAGGGAGTCTGTGAGTGCTTGAGGGTTAATGGCCTGTAGATTTCTGGATGTGTGATAGGTAGGATTGGGCTGTGTTGGCCGAGGGTTAGTGAGTGAGAAGGAAAGAATGTTGTGGTCAGAGAGTAGAGTTGAGTTATCCAAGGGGGAGGATGAGCAGAGCCGGGTAAAGACAAGGTCAAGGGTGTTACCGTTTTCGTGTGTCTTAGAGGTTGAGAGCTGTGATAGGCCAAGAGAGGTAGTTAGAGATAGGAGCTGGGATGCAGATGGGGAGATGGGGCTGTTTATGGGAATGTTAAAGTCTCCCAGAATAAGGGTTGGTAAATCTGAGGACATGAAATGCGGGAGCCAGGCGGAGAAATGGTCGAGGAACTGGGTGGGTGACCCTGGGGGGCGGTATACCACTGCTACTTTGAGGGGGAGGGGATGGAATAGCCTAATGGTATGGACCTCAAAAGAAGGGAATGAGAGTGATGGGGCTGGAGGAATGACCTGGAAAGTACATTGTGGGGACAGGAGGAGGCCGACTCCACCGCCACGTCTGTTCCCAGGTCTAGGGGAGTGAGAGAAGTGTAAGCCGCCGTAAGAAATAGCAGCAGGGGAAGCAGTGTCTGAATCCTGGATCCAGGTTTCTGTGAGGGCCAGCAGGTTAAGAGAGTTGGTAAGAAAGTAATTGTGAATGAAAGGAAGTTTGTTGCATACAGACCGTGGATTCCAGAGAGCGCAATTAAAAGAGGGAGGTGAAGGTGTGCAGGTGATATTAATAAGGTTAGTGGGGTTTCTGTGTGAGGTGGGAGAGGGGTTGAAGTTAGCAGAGGGTGGACCAGGGTTGGGAGAGATATCACCTGAGAGGAGCAGCAGTAAAAAGAGAAAGAGCAGATAGTTTTTGGGATTAGGACATGATTTATTATGACAAGCTTTGGAATATGATGGGCTGAGAGTCTTCAGTAAACTGAAGATAGCATGGGAGCTGTACATAGAGTAGGGCAGGAGAGAGGGGCTGATGTGAATGAGTGGTGATGGAGGGGGGATGGGGTGATAAAAGTTGGTGGCGAGAGCACATAAGAAAACAAACAGTGAAATACAAGACATGGTAAAGATTAGTAGTGAATCATTCAAGTAAAAGATATGATTGCATCCAGTATCCCAGTGTAAGGCACTGCCTTCACTTTGTAGCCCTAAATCCTGCTGGTTGTTCCTCTTTAATACATTTGGGCCACAATGTAAAAACTGGGTCTCCTTACTGGAGCATGACAGCTTGATGTGTGTCTATGAAGCAGTCACACTTGTCGGAAGTTCTATACCCAGTCCCAGTTGCGTATCCCGGTGGGCCCTGGTACAAATTTGGACCTGAAATAACCCCCCCTCCCCTCGTTGTTCAGATGTATGGGGCCTCTGTAAATCATTGTTGCATGGTGTACATGCTGGGAATTTGATTGGAGGGTGAGGGTATAAGTCCCCCCATCCTGGTATACATGTACCCCATAAATGTTCTGCATCTTGCCTGTTACATATAAAGAAAAAAAACCAGAACACAATAAACAAACATTCTACTCACCTTCCCCTGCTCCCATGTTGTGCGGCATCACTCTCTGTAGCTGGCAAAGTGTGCCTGGTATGGCGACATATGATGTCACTGTCATGTACCCCCAGTTCCTGTACCACTGATGACAGCTGCCATCCTTCATTCAGGTCCCTAGGCAACAATGCATTTCAGCAAGATATGCATCCAGCTGACGTAGGCTTTTGGGGTCGGTAGGCGCAATCCACCACCGGGCCCAGTGTGGACCTCTGCAAACGTGATCATTATGCCCCTGCCCAGTCTGTGCACTGCAGCCCAAGATTGGACCAATTTGCACAGACATCTGCATGAGCGCTAGCCACATTTGTATATTATGTTGCATCATGGGTGCTGGACAAAGACCCCAATAATGTTGAGCAAAATGTTTGATTCATTATTACTGTCCTATTTTGGAACTTTACTCTCCGTCCTATTGTAGTTTGTGAACAATACATCACAGATACTAAAATTGTTAACTCTTATTGCCCAGGAAATACTACCATCAATCATACTGATTGCAATACAGACATCTCCGCGCAGGAGGCGGAGCTAAATTCAGCATTTGACCACACTGGATCCACAGATGATTCTTTGAGTGAGCAGATTCTGGCGCATGCTGCGGAGGATGAGGGTAAGTGATGGCATCATTGATTGGTGTCAGCAACCTGGCTAACAACCATCATGGCTCCCACAGGTGCAGCACCCAAATACCTTACATTACTGAATCATAATTTAGCAGTTACTGTTAACGGGTGTCTCAAGACTTGTCGACACACCCCATTTTTGGGACAGTAGCACTTCATAGCACAGTGTCTGTACGATATTGGATGTGGCATTGTAATGCCCATATAGTACACCAGCACAGACTGATGTATGGACTGCAGGTCTCTTGACCCAAATTCAAAAGCCTCATAGGTCTATGATTGTTGAATTCAGGCCATTAGACCCATTGACTTTCAATATTCAGACTGGCTACACATCTCTGCAAATCATAGACTAATGCTGTGCAGCTCTGTTATTAAAGCACCAGCCACAGATCCACATTGTTCTGTTGGATCACCAGTTTTGTTGCGAGGGCCTTCAGATAAATAAGTACATTGGAACAGTGGCGTAACTTAAAAACTCTTGGGTCCCAAGCTATTGCCAATCTTTAATAGCATTCGTCTCATTCCATTGGCCAAAGGGACTTTTGGGGACCCCCTGGGCTTCAGGACCCTGGTGTGATTTCCACCCCTGCATCTATTGTAGTTACAGCTCTGGAGGTATTGTGAGATGTCTTTTCGCAGCTGTTCTTGTCCGTGTATAGTAAAATACAGAATTATTTTCCAGGACCCTTCAGTGCACCTTGTACCTCATCCCCTGGACACTCCAGTTACCTCGAGCAAACCTTAAATATCTCAGCGATTTGTGATGGACTTGGAAATGTGACCCTTGATGACAAGGAAAAGAATGGAGATGCTTACACCAACCATTTGGACTGCTCTGCAGAAAAAGCTACATTTTTATAGACTATTTATTCAGTGAAGCTTCATTAAAGACCTACAAATAGACACCCATGCTGCAGGCAGTCAGTTCAACTAGGAAATTCATTAAACCGTTATCATTTTTTTCATTTAGAAATGGTCAAATGTTAACAGTTTGACAATGAGGACTTGTTTCGTAAGTATCTTGTATGGAAGAAGAAAGGAGGAGAAGGAAAGGGAAATCTCATTGAGACCCCCCAGTGGTGTAACTAGAGTCTGACGTGCCCAGCTGCAAAATTTGGACCTGCCCACACACACATTGGTCAGATGTATGGGCCCTTGTAGCTCTTCTGGTGTATATGGTACTCCTTGTATATATATGTCCCCTCCCTTGTATATATGGTCCTCATCCTTGTATATATCCTCATCCTGGTTTAAATGGTCTCCATCCTGGTATATGTGTCCCCATTCTATCTCTAACGCATAAGTGAAAACAACAACATTCCACTCACCTTTTCTCTGCTCCCACGTCACGCAGTGTCCTCCCATAGCTACTGGCTGGCAGCTGACATCGGAGGGCAGAGACAGGGGACCCGCGCACAGTGACATCACTCATGCATGGCCCCTCTCGCTGCACCTCCGATGGCTCACAGCCACTGTGCATGTGCTGGCAGCCTGTATCACAGTACAGGGACCAGATAGGTCTCTGCATCAAGATTTATTTTCGCTTAATCTGCATCCTCAGTGAGGACACATATCCAGCTGAAGGAGCAGGCCCCATACCGTGACAGCTAAGACCTGACCATTTGTATGTACCCTGTCTCTGTAAGTATAGTATAAAGCTGCTCATCTGAGGGTAGTTGCAGCCGCACCCCCAGTCTTTATGCCCCATAAAGACCCCCACCTGATAGATTCTCTCAAGCTTCCCTCTCCTCCATCTGTCAGGAGGTAAACTGAAAGACACATTCCTCCACCAACTACTTTGATGTATTGAGTGGGAAATATTGTATGAATTGTAATGTATTATGATGTTTCTATGCATAGTACAAGGTAATATAAATGTATAGTTCATAGTAATAAGGTATTAATATAAGGGTGTTTAGCAATGTATAACATACATAGGAATGTTCTTGCCAAACATTCATATTAAGTCTGCCAAGCAACAGTAGGTAAGTAATAGTTAAGTGTAGGGACTAGCCCACAAGGGGAGGAGTTAGCCTCCAGGGTAAGAGAACACTTCCTTCTAGAGCAGGTACGGGGGACGCCAGGCCTTGAGGGCCACCAACAGTGCATGTTTTCAGGATTTCCTTAGCATTGCACAGGGGTTGGAATCACCACCAGTGCAGGCGATTATATTATCACCTGAGCAACACTAAGGAAATCCTGAAAATATGCACTGTTGGCGCCTGGAGTTCCCCACCCCTGTTCATGAACATCAGACAGGGTCCTTTAGTGACTAATACGGATGTGCATGTCAGACACGTCATCAAGGCCGCATGTAGTGGGTGACTCGTGGCAACAGCAACGTAGAGACTGGAGTCAAGTAATCCTTGGAAGTGACTGAAACATCAGACAGGAACAACAGGAGGGCTAAACACCTACCCTCAGATGAGCAGCTTTATGCTACACTTATGGAGACAGGGTACATACAAATGCCAGGTCTTAGCTGTCAAGGTATGGGGTTATCATTGGCGTGATGGAATTCGACTTTACCAGGCAGGACCCTTTCTTGTGACTTCGAGCTTAAGACTTTTCACTAACTTATTATTAGATTTATGTTTCCAGTATGAGATAAGTGTAAAATAGAAATTCAACAACATGTTGATTCATATATTGCCTGAAATTTAATATAAGAACATTACATGATGAAATATTCTATGGGTATGTATACGTGGTTAATCCAGAAAAGACATTCCATAGCGCCCAGGGCAGTGGGCAATATGGTCAACATTTAAGACCAGCTATCCAATTTTTCCAGCTATGGGCGTGCCTATGCTTGGATAGGTCCCTATCTGAAAGGCTCATTCAATTTGAAAATGACCTTATGAATAAAACCATTAAAAAAAATTATATACCTATATATGTGTAAGACATTGGTCAGATTATTCTGCTGAGTGACTATTAGTGAAAAAGCGATTGCCCTGTTAATGATATCAGTATATAGAGTTCTGGTTCCATTGAACCCGGCATTAAAAATTTAGCGAATTTCTCATCTGAATGGAAATCAGTCAGAAACCACTAAGATTTGATTCTGTGGAAAGGAGGAGAATCCCTGGTAATAGCATTCCCATTCCCATGCAGGATATAAGGGATTTACCACCATTACAATCATGGGAGGAATAATTTTAGAGATCAAAAACGCACCAAACATCATTCCAGGAAATTTTCAATTTGAGGGTTCATATACCTGCAGAAAAACTGCCCACACCCCCCAATTGCAGTGGCAATATGCTAACTTCTAAGAAGTGGGACCTGCACAATACAAGCATGTAGGGTGCTCAGGCATGCAGCTTTAATCCTTAGCATGACCATCGCCGCACCACCCTACACCAATATTATCTTACCATTGCATTTCCATTGTTCTCTAGTGTAGCACAACCTTCCTGTAACAGGTTCTGGCACCAACTCTTCCACTTTTTGTAGACGCTGCCTTTTATATTAAGCAACTACACCACAGATGTCAACAGACCTAATGTTGTTGTTACCAGATCGTGTTTGTCCCTTTAAATACCCCTGGACTATGATAGCTCCTACACACTACACCCACTCCCTAGTTACCGCTCTACAGTTATTAGCGAGTTCCAGATATGCAGTTTCAGTTAAATCCATTTATACTTAATGTATTTCTCATGCATTTCTCATTTGTTGTGTTCCAGCACCGATCTGCTGGTGGAAAAATATGGTTTATATTGCTTTGCATTGTGAGGATCTGACATGTAACTTGGGGGTTGTCTTATTGGCCGGAGACCCAGTCCCATGGCTCGAGAGTTGGAACTGCTTCTAGTTTCTGTCTAGACAGACGAAGCTGGAATTTACCCAGTCTAGACAAGATGCCACAGGAAGCAGAGCACATGTGAGGGTCTTCTTACCCCTTCCAGGCCCAAGGCTTGGAAAATCATCCTTCCCTGACTTCCACAGGCAAGATGCTAAAGGATTTCTACCCGGGATCCTCGCTGTCCGGATTTACGCGTACTTCTTCAGCAGTAGGGTATATTGAACAAAAAGATCTTAATGCCAGCGTACTGGGAAAGATTGAGGGTCTCCCATCCCGCTGCAACTTTCGCCATTTGCTTCAAGAACTTTTGCCCTTGCTTGGACTAGCTGCGAAATTAACCTAGGATTCCAAGGTCTGTACAACCCTCTTTATATCCAATTTCCCACTATAATCTACAAAAGACTCACCTTTTCTAAAGCCCCTGTCACACCTAGCGAGATCGCTGTTTCGTCACAGGATGTGTGATGCAACAGCGACCTCGCTATGTTTGACACGCAGCAGCAACCAGGCCCCCACTCAGAGAACGCCGATTGTGTCAAAATGGCCTGGGCCATTTTTTGATTGTCGAGCTCCCACTGGGCAGCATGCATCGGTGTGTTTGACGCCTTAACAACCTCATTGGAGACTCAGAACTCAGCCACGTAGGTCTGAGTCGTCAGACTAGCTGCTGTGTGACAGGGTCCCAACGACCGCCGAAGTATTTATATGGGTCGCCGTATCATTGCTGTGTCGTTCAGTAGATCTGACTGTTTGACCTCTCACCAGCGACCACGTACTGACGTTCCAGCGATCCTTATCAGGTCGTATCGTTGTCGAGATCGCTGGAACGTCGCCAAGTGTAACAGGACCCTAACGGCATACAAGTTTTACATCTAAAGAATCTGTGCTCTTAAATCTCCACAGCACAAATTTCATGTCAATATTCAACTCCACACTATTTGTTGTGGCCTACCCACATGAAACTGAAGCATTTCCTCCATGTTGCCTTTACTTCAGCAGGAACTGGGTAATGTAACTTATCCCCGAGACCAGTGTTTGTGGTCATTCCATCGGCTGTGGACACTGCTTGGGGTTGGATAACAGGGAATGATAAGCCTCATTACACTGGCGTCTCCTCCAAACTCTTGCATGTAGGAAACACTTCTGTATTTAGTTCCTGTTGGTTCTTAATGCCTCCTCTTGCCAGCAGATGGCAAAGTTCCCTCACAGTCACTAAGATGTCACTTCTCTCAGCTATCAGCACCCTTGGGGTACCTTCACTTCTCTCAGCTATCAGCACCCTTGGGGTACCTTCATGACTCACCGTGGCTGGCTGACTCCGGTTGATACAGGCGATTCTTCTTCCCTCCTTGTCACGGGTGGACAGCGCCAGCCGGTAGTGGGGCCCGGTGTAGTGTAGATCAAAAGTGAAGACGTCTTGGTGGAACATATTAAAGGGGTTTTAATTTATTTGTGACGCCACCTATGAGTAGATTCGGTAAGGGCTACCGACGCTGCGGAACCCCCGGGGGATGGACAGCAGCAAGATGTTACGCTCCCCACAGGCTGAGCGGTGATCCCCGGGGGCTGGAGGTGCTCAAGATGTTGTGCGGCAGCTGCGGTTACCTTGTTGTGCGGACGGACAGTTCATAAGGAGGCACAGACACAGAAAGTCTCTATAACGGGTCTTTACTGTAACCAGTAGGCAGTACATGGCATACAGTGGTTGAGTAGTAAACCAGGTGGACTCAGCAGTGATGGTGTCCCTTAGAGGTCCGCAGTGTTCCTCCATTCTACCTACTTAGTTTCTTGCCAGCGTCGCCCAGGAATACCAGATCGGGTACGGGGAGGCTGCTTCAATGCCCTATCCATGATGTACGTTCTGGATGCTTTGGGGAGCCTTGGATCCCTCAGTGGGTACACCGCTGGTTAGACGACTGGAAACTGGCTGGTGGTGGGGTGCTCCTGTAAAGCTGATCCTCCACTCTTCTGGTTCGCGTGGCAGAGGTGAACTGCTGCCAGCTTCGGTACCAGTGAACCGGCTGCGAGTTGTGGGCACGGGAGTCTTTTGGGAACCCGTGTAGATATGCCCAGTCCCGGTGGTTAAGGCCTCAGGTGCTGACACCCAACCGGTGACGGCCCAGGGGCCCGCACGGGGTGCGGAGCCCCCGCTCCTCTCCAAGTTCTAGTCCTAGACCCTTCTTCTCCGAGTTCTAGACTATACTCCTTCTGTCTAGATTATTGTGTGTTCTACTACACTACCCTAACACTCCACCCCCCCAGGACCTATGATTGGTCCTCTGTTCTAGGTGTTGCATGTTGGGTTGGATCTCTATGTTAACCGGATCATTGCTGAGTCAGAGGATATTGCGGCTGCAGTTGTGGCTGCAATACCCTCTTGTGACGCACTAGTTGCGGGGCGCCACATTCACACACAGCAATATTGCTAGGTAATTTCACTGGCAATTTGCTGGTTGCAGTGAATTCATGGACACATTGTTCCATTTGTACACAGCAACAAAATAGAACAATGTGTCCATGATTTCACTGCAACCAGCAACTTGCCAGTGAAATTGCCTAGCAAAATTGCTGTGTGTGACGGTACCTTTACACTAGTTCAGGGTCCTCAAATTAGACATTTTGGCCACCATCATTCATCATATTCTTGCACTTTATTTTCCAAATTGCAGTCAACAGAATATACATGATTAAAGTATTTACCTCAAGGACAAAATAAAAGCAGTATAAGAAAACAACCAGAACTAAAATATGTGAAAGGGGAAATAAAGTATCAAAAAGGTCTATATAATATATAATAAGGTCTATAGTTAACTTAAACCCAACCCCCCGCCCCCCCCCCCCCATATCAAATATGTGTCTAGTGATTTACACATCAAAAACTGCTTTCAGTAAGTGCAACAAATCAGTGGTAAAGTGCAAAATTCTTGTAAAAAAAAAAGCGAAGATTTACAATAAAATACATAAATAATTTCTTAAATATTGTGATAATACAGTCAGTCATTAACACCACCATTTTGGCAATATTGCAGAAGATTCTGAAATACTGCGAGACTTCAAGAAGCTTCCTGGGAACTCGCTCTGGTAGCTCAAATCTAGAAGATCCAAGATATATTTTTCACATGATACACAGATGTCCATGGAAATCCAGTTGTACATGATCCGCTTGCAAAGGGCCAAGTTGTCCTCCATATCTTTGGGTTCAAAGACCAGGGGAACACTAATGAGGAAACACACAAGGATTTTTTTGGGAAAATGAATCGCCCACCCCTGCTGTAATGCAAACATTTTTCAAGGGGACCACATGAGATACTGTGATGTGTAGAGACAAACCTAAAGGGGTTTTCCACTACTTTGGACAGCCCGTCTCCCCCGCCTTTGGGTCAAATAGACAAACAGGAAGTGAAGCTGCGGCTGCAGCTCACTTGATCCTAAGGCGGGGGAGAAGGAAGCCACCGGGGACTGGATGTAGGGTTCATGTGATATTACGTGAACCACGATTACGGATTGCATTGGACCGGAGCAGCTTGGGAGGAGTGCACAGCCAACTGGGGAAAACAAGTGGAATGAGAAGGGGCTGTCCTAGTAGTGGAAAACCCATTTAAGGGTGCGTGCCCACATAGTGGTTTAACGTCGGTTTAGCAGCGAAAACCGCCGGCGGTTTAGCATAGGTTTTAGTTAAATTTATGTAAATCCTAAGCAGCGTTAGGACTTACAAGTAACCCTATGTAATTTAGAAACCGCTGTGCACACATAGTGGGTTTATGTGAGCAGATCTGCCAGAGGTTGAGCGGTTTCCTAGCGGTTTAGCAGCATACAGCATGTCAATTCTTCCCAGCTGGTTTTGAGCGTTTCTGAGGCACTACTCTAGCCTTCCATGAACAAAATCCTCCATAGAAAACTGCTTTTAAAACCGCCGGAAAAACCGACTGTAAAACGCTGTTCAACAGCTCTTAAAACCGCTGGAAAACCGCTGAGAAACCGCTGGAGACTTCTGAGCTCCGGAGTCTACGCTCCTTGAATTTTCCAGCGGTTTACTGACGATTTGAACGTCACTAAACCACTGTGGGCACATACCCCAATTCTACTCCTTTTAGATTTATATCACATGGTAAGCAACCACTCTGTTGGCTAGTCATTACATACAATGGGCTTATTGTAACATGTATTATAGGTGGCAGCTAATCCAAACTATATAAATTTACTGCTTTTTCTAAAGTTAATAAGAAGCGGTAAACCATACTGCTTCTAGTCAGCCCTTGTATTTTAATCAACAGCAGCAAGTGATGGATGTGTGCAGCATGACATCACTATTTGGGTTTTATTTTTTATTCCTCCCCTGTGGGCTTGGCAGTCTTCTGTAAGCTTAAACCCACCCCCACCCCATATGAGAGAGAGGGGGGGGGTGAGACCTACAGCATGTATTTTATTGCACTGCTGGACTGGAACTTTAAATGCATGTCCCCTGACCCATCTTACTCACCTTTTGGCAGCTTCATCTTCTATTACTGCCAATCTTGACAGTCTCCTATGAATTGTGGCCGACAGGTAGCTCCAGTGTTTCATGGAGCTCGCTCTAGGTCACAACTCAATGTAACTCTACAAGAGCCTCATTCTGACTCTACTGGAGATTTATTGAGACCTTGTGACTTAACTTCTGACTTTTGGCTGCTCAGAAGTTACAAGCACAAGAGTGGCATCAGTTAAGAAGTGTACATGACCAGGGACCTTACATTCAAAGCACCACCCCAGCATTGAGGAAGACTGAATGAGGGTTCCACGTAGCTCCCCTACACAGCATTAGGTTTCCCCTTCCCATGCAGAACAACAAACTAAAATAAAGCACATTTGGACTCACCTGGAATAGTCCCAGAGCATGGCCTCCCTGCAAAACATCTGGTTTTTCTGTGCTTGGCGGAAAGGATCATTGTCCCTGGTCAAAACTAGAGCTTTGAAAAAGCTGATGGGCAGATGCATGCATTGCTTGAAAGGCATCAACATCTGCAAAGAAGAAGAGCACAAACCACTTTTGCGAGGAATTATAGTTTGGTAACAATCAGCCCCGGAAAAGTGAAGTCTCGTCTGGATCAAACAGATATTGAAGTGTCTGTTCCAACAGAACCAATGTTTTATTTTTACAAACTAGTGACTTGCATAGGATGGGATATACCGTACTTATAATTGTACTTGTCATTTTAACCTCTGATCTATTTTGTAGAAATAATGGCGGAAGGTGACTTATTAGCTGAAGAGGTGCTGAGAGATGATAATATGGTGAAACTCAATGGGGGCTGTACATGTTATATGAAATGCTACACTGGCCAAGTTTTTATTCAGCCATCTTCCCCTAACTCCCTCAATCATCAATGCTCGGTTGAAGGATCACATTAAATCCTTCACATCTCGTCAATACTCATGTGCTGAGATAATCTTATATACAGTATGTGTCCCTGCTATGTACTGTGTAATGGATGTGTCTGACTGTACAGGGACATGGTCTGATCATACCACATCTCCTGTGCTGAGATAATCTTATATATGTGTCCTGCTATGTACTGTGTAATGGCTGTGTCTGACCGTACAGGACATGGTCTGATCATACCACAGCTCCTTGCTGAGATAATCTTATACATGTGTCCTTGCTATGTACTGTGTAGTGGATGTGTCTGACCATACAGGGACATGGTCTGATCATACCACATCTCCTGGGTCGGGGAGCACGCAAAAAGTATACAGACAGGACACCTGATTATAGCTACTAGCTTTAAGGTTAAATATTTTCCTGCCTGTTTAAAAACTTGTTTTTTTTACTTCACAGAAAGAATTCTCTGCAATTCCAATACTGTAATGTCTCTATACTCTTTCGCTTCTTCCCCCTGCCCAGGAGATGTGGTATGATCAGACCACGTTCCTGCATCGTTGGACACATCCAATACCCAGGGGCACAGTTATGATTCGAGACAGGAACTTATTTATTTTTTTACCTCCAATTGGGGGAAGTTAGTGAGGACCGAGTCCCCAAAAAGACGACATCTGGCGGATAGCAGAAAATCTTATACAAATACATCCGATTTACCCATCTTACCTCAACAAGACAGCCATTGCAGCTGGGCCTGAAAATAAGATTGGGGGAGGGGTGGGGGAAGGGAAGGGGGGGTAGACAAAAAAAAAAATATATATATATAATCAAATCAACACAAAAAGTTGCACAATTGTGAAAAGAAAAAACACCACCACCACACCTTGATAGCATAGAGATAGGTTAGGTGGCCAAGCAGTCCTGTGAATGCGCTATACAAACCTATAGGTACTACGTAGTTTGGCATTTCCACTATCTAGAGCTGCATCAAGGACATTTCATCCAGTAACTGCTTTGTACAGGCAGGAGGCAAGTGCACTAATGGAGTCTCTAGTTTGGCTAAACTGACAGCTGCCTTCTTTTTGAAGAGCATATTTGCATACCTCTTTCCTCCTATGAAGCCCTGCCTGTAAATTCATCTCCATGTGTGGAGCCCCGCAACAAGTGCGTCACAGAAGGATATTGCAGCCATAAATGCAGCAGCAATATTCTCTGACCCAGCAGTCACACGGTTAACTCAGAGATCCATACCCTACATGCATCACCTAGCATAGAGGGCCAATCAGGTCCTGGTGGGCGGAGTGTAAGGGTAGTGTGTAGTGGAAAGTTTAGTCAGGAGAGAGAAGAGTCTGGAAGTTGTAACAGCAACGTAGAGGACCTTCTGCAGATTCCCAGCTCTGCAACTTAGGAGAGGGGGCTCGCACAGTCCCGTGCGGACCCTGGCCACCTACCGGCCATCTCCCTACCGTCACCCAGTTGAGCACCATTACTCCGATGCATCACCAACCGAACTACGGGCGTCAAAATGCGGGTCCAAAATCATCCCGTGCCCATCTACAGCCGGTTTGCTGGTACCGAAGCTAGCAGCAGTTCAGCTCTGCTATGCGAACCAGAGGAGTGGAGGGACCGCTTTACAGGAGCACCCCACCGTTGCCAAATCCAGTCGTCTAACCAACGGTGTACCCACCAAGGGACCCAAGGCTCCCCAAAGCATCCGGAACGTATACTCCGGATAGGGCATTCAAGCAGCCTCCCTGTACCCAACCTGGTATTCCTGGGCAACAACGGCACAGTACTTAGAATGGAGGAACACCGAGGATCTCTGAGGGACACCTATCACTGCTGAGTCCACCCGGTCTACTACCTACAAGCTGTATACCATGTACTGCCTGCTGGTTACAGTAAAGAACCCGTTACAGAGACTTACAGTGCCCATGCTTCCTTATGAACTGTTTCTCCGCATACTAAGGTAACCGTAGCTGCCTCACAACATCTTGCGCAGCTCCTGGCTCCGGGGATCACCACTCAGCCTGTGGGGAGCGTTCCATCTTGCTGCATTCCATCCCTCGGAGGCCCGGCAGCGTCGGTAAAGTTACCGAAACTCTCATAGGTGGCGTCACAACAAATTAACCCCTTAATCTGTTCCCACAAGACGTCTTCACTTTTGATCTGCACCATCGGGCCCCACTATCGGCAGGCGCGGTCCACCCGTGACAAGGAGGAAGAAGCAAACGCTTGTCCCTCCGGAGTCCCGGCCGCGGTGAGTCACATGCACAGCTAGGTTTCCTACAGTTAATCTGTCACATCTGAGCTACGCAACCTATTAACATGGGCATAAAGGGTATAGAACACAGAATAAAATCACACTTGTACATATATCATATGCCTTGTTGTGCCTATTTAGACTCTGTAGGAGAAAGCAATTCTAGTTTGACACTTCTTATAACATGTGTAATGGGACACGTTAACATATGAAACATCATACCAGGGTAAGTGCAACCTGTAGGCTTCACTCTTGTGAACCTCTCTTCATCCTTGTCAAGCATATCTGGTGAGAGTTATACTACTGTATGTTTTTGATACTTTAGAATCTGTTATGGTTGCATAGCAATCTTTTTTTTTTAATATATATATATATTATAGAGTTATGTCTGATAGGAATGGTTGTGTGCTATGATCCTCCATCTTCGAGCAAGATCTTCTGTACTGTACACAGTCATGGCTGTTTGTATGATGTGTACCCAGTGCAGATTTATGCTCTCTGTGTTGTGTATTGCCACTACTGATTTGTGTAATTTGTATTTTTCTAGTGTTACCACTCACATTTGTAATTGGTCAGTGAGTGAACGGATTCATCAATTTACGGACTACTGAACCAACAGTGTTTACCTGGAATATGTAGAAAGTTTAAGCAGTATGCTGGAATATGCACTGCATATTATGTGAAAGAAGGCAGAACATGCTTTCTTGTGAATACATTTTCTTTAAAAAAATCAGTTTAATTTTAAGGAGTTCTTCCAGGCATGGGGAGAACTCTGCCGCCACATTTCATTATTCGATCATCTCCCACAACGTCATTGTGGCCATGTGATGTGAGGTTTTCATCTTGTAATCTTGTGCCTGTGTATTGTCAGTACAGTCATTCCTCTTCAGTGTTTGACCTTTCTCTGGGCATTGGCTTCACGTTGCTTCTACGCAGGCGCCAGGAAATCATTGAAACTTCTGGCCCGTATTCTTTGCACAGAGGTGAAATAACATACTTACTCTGCATCTTTTCTGCACACCAGAGCACTGAGCAGACGTTCTAGTGATTTGCTGGCACCTGCGTATAACCAACAATAAAGCCAATGCCTAGAGAAGGGCAGAACAGTGAAGAGGAACGGCGACACTGAATGCATGGTCACAAGGTTACAAGATAAAATCACAACAGGCACCCAGTAACTATTAGAGGCAATAGATAAAATAATAGAGCGTGAAGGCAGCCTCATCTTCTGGGCAACATTCTCCCCATTGCCTGGAAGAACTTGCTGCCATAAAAGGATAAAGATTTGACTATTCAGCATGCTATAACCTATATGCCAATATTAATAGATTAGGTAGGTCAAATGTAGAGACATATAGAAAAAAAGCCCAACAACTGGTGTCCGCTCACTTTTGCCTTCTTGGTATACCGACCTCCTGCACTGCATGGACTTCACTGGATGAAATGTTCACATGGAAAAGAAATAGATCCAGCGATGCAAGAAGGATATAATTAGATTGGATTAATAAAACTTCATGTTTATCTTTCCATGTTAAAAAAAAGCAGTTTGTGGTCAAATCACCATGTCAGTCTCAGCTGCAAAACACAAAGGAACCTACGCGTTTCAACTGGTAAAAAGCCTTAATCATGGTGTAGGTTTTTCTAACAGTCGAATGTGTAGGTTCGTTTTGCCACAAAGACTGTCATGGCTATTCGATCACATACCGGGTTTTAACATGGAAGAATAAAACGTCAAGTTTTAAGAATCCAATCTCCTAAACGTGGTGACACTCCTATTAAGTGGGAACCCAGCTGAATGAACAGTTCAGAAAAATAGTATGAAGCAGTTATTCTCAGCTTCCATTAAATCCTTACCACTGTGGCCCAGCAAGTGGGGGCCTATAAAGGGGGTTGTTCGTTATTCAGACATCTGTAGTGACCCAGTCCAGATTGTGTCAGTCCCTTTAAGTACCCCTTGGCTGTGAGTAGCTACTGCACACTACAACTCCTCTTTAGCTACCCCTTACTTTCTATTCCTTTAATTGGTGAGCATTATACATCAACTTTCAGTTACATTCACTTATAATTAATGCATTTCTCATTTGTTGTTCTCTAGCACTATCTGCTGGTGAAAAATGTATAGTTTACATCACTTTGCATTGTGAGAATCTGAAATGTAAATTTTGTGTTGTCTGATTGACCGGTGACTCAATCACAGGGCTCAATAGTTGGAGCTGCTTCTAGATTCTGTCTAGACAGATGAAGCTGGAAGTTCCCTAGTCTGGACAAGATGCCATACGGAGCAGAGCACATGTAAGGTTTCTCCTCACCACTTCCAGGCCCAAGGCCTGGAAGTTCATCCTTCCCTGACTTCCATAGCCAACATGCTAAAGGCTTTCTATCCTGGATCCCGCTGTCCGGATTTACACCTTCAGCAATAGAGCATACCGAGTATAAAGAAGAACCTACTGCCTGCGTGTTGGGAAAGATTAAGACTCTACGGTCCCAACGTAACTTTCTACATTTGCTTCAAGTACTTTTACACATGCCGTGACTAGCTGTGAAATTAACTCAGGATTCCCAGGTCTGTGCAACCTTTTTGTTATACAGTTGTGGCCAAAAGTATTGACACCCCTGCAATTCTGTCAGATAATACTCAGTTTCTTCCTGAAAATGATTGCAATCACAAATTCTTTGGCATTATCTTCAATGAAAAAACACAAAAAAGAATGAAGCGAAAAGCTGAACATTGATCATTTCACACAAAACTCCAAAAATGGGCCAGACAAAAGTATTGGCACCCTCAGCCTAATACTTGGTTGCACAACCTTTAGCCAAAATAACTGCAATCAACCGCTTCCGGTAACTATCAATGAGTTTCTTACAATGCTCTGCTGGAATTTTAGACCATTCTTCTTTGACAAACTGCGCCAGGTGCCTACTCCAAACTCCATTTTTAGATCTCTCCACAGGTGTTCTATGGGATTCAGGTCTGGACTCATTGCTGGCCACCTTAGAAGTCTCCAGTGCTTTCTCTCAGACCATTTTCTAGTGCTTTTTGAAGTGTGTTTTCAGTCATTGTCCTGCTGGAAGACCCATGACCTCTGAGGGAGACCCAGCTTTCTCACACTGAGCCCTACATTATGCTGCAAAATTTGTTGGTAGTCTTCAGACTTCATAATGCCATGCACAGGTCAAGCAGTCCAGTGCAGAGGCAGCAAAGCAACCCCAAAACATCAGGGAGCCTCCGCCATGTTTGACTGTAGGGACCGTGTTCTTTTCTTTGAATGTTTTTTTTTCTCCTGTAAACTATGTTGATGCCTTTGCCCAAAAAGCTCTACTTTTGTCTCATCTGACCAGAGAACATTCTTCTAAAATGTTGTAGGCTTTCTCAGGTAAGTTTTGGCAAACTCCAGCCTGGCTTTTTTATGTCTCGGGGTAAGAAGTGGGGTCTTCCTGGGTATCCTACCATACAGTCCCATTTCATTCAAACGCCGATGGATAGTACGGGTTGACACTATTGTACCCTCGGACTGCAGGGCAGCTTGAACTTGTTTGGATGTTTGTGCGGATTGTGGATAAAGAACCTCGACTATCTTGCGTTGAAATCTCACATCAATTTTTCCTTTTCTATCCACATCTAGGGAGGTTAGCCACAGTGCCATGGGCTTTAAACTTCTTAATGACACTGCACACGGTAGACACAGGAACATTCAGGTCTTTGGAGATGGACTTGTAGCCTTGAGATTGCTCATGCTTCCTCACAATTTGGTTTCTCAAGTCCTCAGTCAGTTCTTTGGTCTTCTTTCTTTTCTCCATGCTCAATGTGGTACACACAAGGACACAGGACAGAGGTTGAGTCAACTTTAATCCATGTCAACTGGCTGCAAGTGTGATTTAGTTATTGCCAACACCTGTTAGGTGCCACAGGTAAGTTACAGGTGCGGTTAATTACACAAATTACAGAAGCATCACATGATTTTTCTAACAGTGCCAATCACTTTTGTCCACCCCCTTTTTTATGGTTGGTGTGGAATTAGATCCAATTCTTTGTGTTTTTTTCATTGAAGACAAATTAAATGAAGATATAATACCAAAGAATTTGTGATTGCAATCATTTTCAGGAAGAAACTGAGTATTATCTGACAGAATTGCAGGGGTGTCAATACTTTTGGCTACAACTTTATTTAACTTACTGCTTTAAGCCACAAGAGACTCTGAACCTTCCTATAATAGCATACAGATACTACATCTAAACAATCCGTGCTCTACAGATCTAGAACCTCAATTGCGCGTCAGTATTCAACTGTAAACTGTATTTGTTGTGGCCTACCCACTAAAGACCATGAAATATTAGTTTATTCCATGTTGAATTTCCCCATTCCTGCTGTAGTAAAGCAACGGTTATCCCCAAGAACTGTGTTTGTGGACAATCAGTTGTGAACACCGAGTGGGGGTGGATAACTGGGAACGATAAGCCTCATTACACGTCCTTCACAAATGCTATATTCCTCCATAAAGAGTCTATATTCACCTCCGATGCCGTACCTGCAATTTCAGCACAGAGTCACCAGGGCTCATGTGACGTTATTCATTGTGAGCTATGCAGCTACTTTGCTTACTTCCGTTGGACGTTACAGACATCTGGGAGGAGGAGAGCAGCACTAATTTCTGGGTGCTCATTTCATCTGAAATTAGTGAGTGAAGTGGTCCATTAGCGGTCACTGATTGTTACTCGAGTGATGGTGGCTGCAGGGCTTGTATAACAGAGGACCAAGTGTCAACCCCACAGAAACCAAGTTGGCATTGGAGGAGTGTGTAAGCTTATTTTATACAGGGGAATATAGCAATTGAGGAGGGGTTTTCCCCAAGTAGTGCACAACACCTTTATGACAAATTATTACTACCTATCACAAAATTTGCATAACACCAAGGAGAAAAACAAGCTCTTCTTGTAGCAGCTGGAACATGTCTAGAAAAAAAAGTTAACAAAAAACAAAGTTAAAAACGTACAGATGCTGACCATAAACCAAACAGTCTTAATACAGTTACCTTTCGTTTAGAGAAGTCTTTATTGGATTCAAAAAGCAGCATTTCAGTTTTGATCATTGTTTTTCTTATAGGGATCAATTCAGAGATCGTTGGAGGCAAGCGAATCTTCGTAGTGCGCCAACTCTGGATTACACAAAACTAAAAGTTTATCAATCAGGTCGGCAATGCTTTACCTTTTTTTGATTTAGTAATTAAAAACAATTAAACCTTCCAATGTGAAACTGATTCCTTGCTGCTCAAATAACCCTATTTCAGCTAATTGCTGGAGGTGCCAGCTGCAGGGCACCCTGCCTTCTTATCACACACCTACCAACAAACAGATGTCTAGGAAACTCCCCGAAAGAGAAGACCTCCTGGACAAGTTGGGAAAACTCCTGCAAAGTTTGAGAAGCTTGTCCTAATAGAGCCTGGGCTTCCAATAACATAGGTGAAAGGGGTGGAAACCAGGCACAGATTGGGCAGGGCAAGAGTGTGGATGGGCAAGGCTGTCGCCCTCTCCAAAATAAAACAAAAACATTTTTAAAATTTAGTTCTTGGAGCATCCACCTGTCCACAGCTGCTGCTTTGGAAAGAACCTTCATAAGAGCTGGACCTTTTGTGGGAATAGGTCATCTGCTTCTCATATTTTGAGATGTTGTTTATTCTCAAGTCCATCCGGGAGGACGTCCGTACAGGGAAGAAGGACAGATCTAGGATACAAGAATTGAGAATCGTCTGAAGAGTCACCAATCTATCCACACCGGTCTGTAATCAAATACGCCCCATGAAATATCTACTCTATCACATTTTGTTTGCTTTACCAAGGTCCTAGCATTCCTCCTATAAACTTTGACAGTTGGCTGTTGCCATTTTTCTTGGGTGTGCATGGATGCAACTCTTTGACATCAGTATACAAGGAGACACTCAAGTGGTAACACCCAGTTATCAATTCATGTAGATACTCCTATTACAAATGCAGCAGAAATTCCGCACAACCGAAAAAAGTGTAGATATAGATATACGCACACACACACACACACACAAACTATCTTGAAGATCTGTTGTCGGTGGGGGGGGGGTCACACTTGCCATCCCTACTCTGCATGGCCATATTTATGACTTACATTATTTTAAACTTAATGGAAGGACTGATACACCCATGTGTGGCTCCCCTGCATCAGGCCGCCACATGAACTAAGAGGCAGTACTGAATGGTTAAAGGCATCAGGAAACCTACAACCAAGAGAAATCATCAGGAAGGCCATATTACTCTCCCAGAAGAGTGAACTACAGTCCTCATCAGACTGGCCAGACCACATGCATGGTGGTGGTTGTATTACCCTGGACCCGCTACAGAAACGTCAATAAAAAAGGTAAAAGCAAAAGTCTGATCTTTGCCATTTACTTTCTCCACTACACTCTCCATCAGTCTTATTACCCTGGGAGCCAGACCTGGTTGGGAAGAATTAAACATTTGCACCGCTTACCACCAATCTCCCAGGGATCCCCTGCAGTGTAAACCATATCAGGCTGATTATCCTAATGGGTGTTGCAAAAACGTTATCTCTACTATTACCCCCTTTACATGTGCGGTTAGGACCACAGCTGCTGGGCATGGCTACCGTGAACCAGAACTCTGACCTTTGCAACAGACACACATGCATACCCCTTTTCAAGACAGAGTATTAGAAAATTAAAGAACGTTTCATTTTTATGTATGCTTAACATCTATTGGGAATATGGGACTTCTATGAAGTCTTATTCATACATCTAGACTACTAGTTTATATATTGGTACTTCTACAGTTGCATCATGGGAATTTTACATATTTCAAAACTCTTATTGGCTTTCGTAGCAGCTTCCTGACATGGAGTGCTTAGGCCGGCTTCACACCATGGTGACATCTGACCAAATCTTGACACAGAACCGGAGGGCCAATTATGCCCTCCGGTCCGGTGTGCAGCTGGATGGCTCATTTATAGCCCCAGCGGCTGCTAGCCGCGGTCCTGAACTGTCAGCAGGGGACAGCTGGTGGTGCTGAAGTTCAGTGCTGGCTGGCGCTGAGTTTCAGCACCGGGCATCCGGCTCCCGGGTGTGGCTCCGGTGCGATCCAGCGCCATAGACCCCCCATGTCAGGGGGGCGATGGATCGCACCGGACCAGGAGGATCAGCTTTTTTCCCCAGCGACAGATGGAAACTGGATAGCAGATAGTATAGGGCCGGATGGCAGCTATGTAGAAGGAGAAGGGGAGTGGGGTGGGAGCAGCTCACCGGTGTATTGTGTGCTGTTTCAATCCTGTTTTATAGTTTAATCTGATTATATCTCTGATGCTTGTCTCTGCTGCCACCTGCTGGCCAGACCTTTCAATTCCTTCTGCCTTTCCTTGTCCAGCCTATGGGGGTGTGGCTCCTGCACGTGCTGTTTGTCTCTTCCTGTTTTGCCCAGTCATTAGGAGACATTTTCTACTGGAGAGAGTTCCATCCTCAGAGCTGGAGAAGCAAGGTTTTTGACCCACAAGTAGCGACTGCAGAGACAAGCTTCATCAATGCCATGTTTTGGATCATTCATCTATGGAATAAACCAGCATTGTTTTCATCCTAACGTGTGTACGCTTATCTGAGACGCTGCTCCGGGTCCTGTCTGCCCCTCTTATTGGAAGTACAAAGGTAAGAAAGAACTCTCACCCCATTATACAACCAGCATGCCTTTATCGCCTTTAAGTGGGAACAGAACAGTCAAAAACCTTGGTTGAAAGCTCCTAGCAGCTAGAAAACTGCCTTACAGCCCAACATCCAGCTATAGATCCCCATGTGCCCTGTCCCTCTGTGCATTAATCTGCCCAGCAACAAGCCTTGTGTATCTGTCTGCCTGCAGCAGTGCACGTCTGGACAAGCCTGGAGGAAGCTCTCCCACCTGCCACATCAGCTCTGCCTGTACTGTTATAAAGAACTGTTTTTATCCACCTGCGGTTTCCTTCTGGCCACATCGCTTCCATAAGCCTGCAGTACACTATACCTCATTACTGCACATTGGCGAGCTGCGAACCCCAAGTTTCGTCAAAGCCACCTTGGGGATCCCATCCGGGAGTTCCCGCAGAGCCGCACAGCGATTTTCGGACCCCTATTCAAAAGTTGAGTTTTTTAAAGAGACAGTACACCTTTATTCAAAATGGCCGAAAAGGACCTCGGACAGGCTCCCACTGCTGAAACAGAGCAAATACAACCTGATACCGTCCACGATGAAGCCCAGGAGGCAGACCCCACGTCTCAAGCAGACCAAGTTACCCGACCAAAACGTTCTTACAAACCAACGGTAAAGGCAATTGAAAACTATCACGCTATGAAAGATGAGCTAAGTGAACGCCTGGAAGAACAGTGGGAACGCGTCGCCTCTTACATGTCGAGACTTGAACCCTCGTCAGGCGACACCGCAAGCTTACAGTCTGTTATGGAACGGCTGAACGCCGCCCATGAAGGATGCAAGAGACTGTCAACAAGGTACATTGCCCTTCTAAAAGACTTTAATTCTGATGAATCCCTTTCAGACCTCAGTAAGGCGCTAGAGACGGACAAAGGGAGAGATGCCAAGGTCCGACACGCCATAAACAAGGCCGAACACCGTATCTCTCACCTGCAAGAAACCAGATCACACCGATCGACCTCATCTAAACGTTCCTCTCGGGCATCCAGGTCATCATCCTCAAGAAGTTCAACCATGAGCGACAGGATACTAGAGGCCCGCATAATAGCAGAGGAATCCAGGGTGAGACGTTCTTTCACTGAGAGAGAAGCAGAAGAAAAAAGGACAGAAGCAAGGGCAGAGGTAAAAAGGGCAGAAGCAGAGGTGGAAGCAAAAAGGGCAGAAGCAAGGGCAGAGGCAAAAAGGGCAGAAGCAGAGGCTAAAAGGGCGGAAGCGGAGATGGAAGCAAAAAGGGCAGAAGCAGAGGCTAAAAGGGCGGAAGCGGAGATGGAAGCAAAAAGGGCAGAAGCAGAGGCTAAAAGGGCGGAAGCGGAGATGGAAGCAAAAAGGACCGAAGCAGAAGCGGAGGCTCGAATACAGATCCTTCGGTCACAGATGGAAGAGGAGGTTGCGCTAGCTAAAGTAAGACTACTCGAGCAGGCATTGATCCAAGGTCTTGATCCAGCTAACTCGCCACCACTGGAAACGGATGATCCAGTCGATCGCACCAGAGACTATGTGCTAAACCGGGTACCTGTAGCGACCCCGGTTTACAGTACCGTCCAAGTCAACGACACCAAAACCCCCAACATACTTCTAAAGGTGCCAGTACCCTCGAAGGCGCCCGAGCTAATTAACGACAGTCGCCGAGAGATACCCTCTCAAACACAGTCACCACCACAAGATGGCAACCCAGCGTTTCCTGGCCCACCTTCACAGCTCAAGCGGTATTCGTCAGATTCTTCAAGGGCTAAACCACAGCTCAACCCTGCAGCAGCATCATTCTACCCGGAAACAGCTCATCCATTCACGCCAGGCGGCCCATACGCCCCAGGGGCATCACGAGTCGTCGTGGCAACAAGTGGTGAGAAGTCGGACATGTCCGAGTTTGCCAGGTTCATGGTGAGCAGAGAGCTAATCAGTACTAGTCTTGTGAATTTTGATGATCGTACAGAGAACTACAGGGCCTGGAAAGCAACCTTCAAGGCAGCCATCGCCAATCTCAACCTAACCGAAGAACAGGAACTCGACCTCCTGATCAAGTGGTTGGGCCCAGGCTCTTCAAGCCGTATCAAGAGCCTCAGAACCGTCTATGTAGGACAAGCAGAAGCAGGTCTCGCCGCCGCATGGCAAAGGCTGGAACGCACCTTTGGCAGCGCGGAAGCAATAGAGAAAGCCCTATTCAAGAGACTGCAGGATTTCCCAAAGATCAACCTTAAAGAAGTCCACAAGCTCCAAGACCTAAGTGATCTGCTCATGGAGCTGGAGCTCGCCAAAAGAGACCCTCGTCTGTCCGGGCTGTGCTATCTGGATTCAGCCCATGGAGTAAACCCAATCGTGGTGAAGCTGCCATACAGTCTGCAGGAGAAATGGGCAACGTCAGTCTCAAGGTACAAAAGAGTGAACGACGTCACCTTTCCCCCATTTATCCACTTCTGCAGATTCATTGACGAGCAGGCCCAGATGAGGAATGACCCCAGCCTCGACTTCCTAGAATCCAACACTTCGGCAGCTGCAGCAACTCCAGCATCAAGGTATGAAAGTGCTATACAAAAACGCAGAGACACTAAGAGAGCTGTGAGTGTTCGAAAGACCGAACTACCATCACCCGCAACGCCCACAGACGAACAGAACACTGTCTCACCACGAGATAAGTCT
Source organism: Allobates femoralis (assembly GCA_033576535.1). NCBI lineage: Eukaryota > Metazoa > Chordata > Amphibia > Anura > Aromobatidae > Allobates > Allobates femoralis. The sequence continues at coordinate 416,635,409 of JARQOC010000006.1, read as the reverse complement.
TTCAATCGTGAATGTCCCATCCACAAAAAACCACACTCACTGACCAAGTGCAAGGGGTTTAGATCCAAAACCTTACAGGAGCGCAAGAAGATCCTCACTGAGCTTGGGATTTGCTTCAAATGCTGCGCATCACTTGAGCACATGGCCAAGGACTGTAAATCCACAGTCAAGTGTGGGGAGTGCCACAGCGAAAAGCACATTTCAGCCATGCATCCTACTCGGCTAGCTAGAGACACACCGGCTACAGTCACCACCGCTCCCGCTCCAAGTCATGGCGGGGAGCCACAGAATCAGACCGACACCGCCACAACTGTCTCCTGCTCATGCTCAGAGGTATGTGGAGAGGGCCGAATGGAGAAATGTTGTGCCCGAATATGCCTCATCAAGGTTTATCCCGAGGGACGCCCAGAAAAGGCGATGAAGGTGTATGCCATCATAGACGACCAAAGCAACCGGTCCCTGGCAGGAACCAAATTCTTTGAAGCCTTCGGAATTAGTGGACCATCAGAACCCTACACCTTGAACACCTGCTCAGGCCGCATAGAGACTAACGGCAGAAGAGCCCGGGGATTCATTGCTTCTCCTATCAATGGGAAGACTGAAATACCTCTACCAACGCTCGTTGAATGTGACCAAATACCCAGCCACAGGAGTGAAATTCCTACCCCAGAAGCTGCACTTCATCAACCACACCTGAAACACCTCGCGAGCGTTATCCCACCTATAGACAACAACGCGGAGATTCTACTCCTGCTCGGCAGAGACAACCTGAAGGTACACAAGGTGCGACAACAGTGCAACGGACCTGACTATGCACCATACGCCCAGAGACTGGACTTGGGATGGGTAGTCATAGGAAATGTGTGTGTTGATCGATCAGAAATCGACTCCTTCAGGACTTACGTGCATGGAGATGGGCGCACAACCTGCTTAAGACCATGTCCTCATCACTATGAAGTGAAGGAGAAGCCCCCAGACTCAATACAGCTACCCGACGTCGCTTCTTCCCTGCGTACCGACAACTTAGGAAGATCAGTCTTTCACACGACCAAGGACGACGATAAGGTAGCCTTGTCAGTGGAGGACAGAGAGTTCATCGAGATAATGGACCGTACGTTCTCTAAAGACGAAACCAACCACTGGGTCTCTCCACTACCCTTCCGATCCACTAGGGTAAGACTCCCAAACAACCGAGACCAAGCTCAGACCAGATTTAACTCTCTGCAGCGTTCAATGAACAACAAGCCTGAGATGAGGGAACATATCGTTGCCTTCATGGACAAGATATTTCGCAACAACCACGCGGAACCCGCTCCATCCTTAAGGAAGAATGAAGAGTGCTGGTATCTGCCTTCATTTGGTGTATACCACCCACGGAAACCGAACCAGATCAGGGTTGTCTTTGACTCCAGCGCCAAACATAGAGGCGTATCCCTTAATGATGTTCTCCTCACCGGCCCCAACCTAACAAACAACTTAGTAGGAGTGTTGCTGAGGTTCAGAAAAGAACTTGTCGCTATCACTGCTGATATCGAACAGATGTTCCACTGTTTCCTAGTCAGGGAGGATCACCGGAACTTCCTCAGATTTCTGTGGTACAAGGACAATGACACCAATAAAGAGATGGTGGAATATCGAATGAGGGTCCACGTTTTCGGGAACAGCCCTTCACCCGCAGTAGCAACCTATGGTCTCCGAAGAACCGCGTCAGAGGGAGAGTCCGAGTATGGCACAGATGCGAGAGACTTTGTTGAAAAAGACTTTTACGTAGATGACGGGCTCAAATCACTACCCACCGAGGAAGCAGCCATTGATTTGCTCAAAAGGACCCAAAGTATGCTGGCCCAGGCAAAACTTAGGCTACACAAAATCGCTTCAAACAGCCCGGCCGTAATGAGAGCCTTTGACTCGGGCGACCACGCCCCTGGATTCAAGGACATTGACTTGGGGCTAGACAGCCCACCCGTGCAGAGGAGCCTCGGCATCAGATGGGATATCGCAGCCGCCTCCTTCGGATTTCAAGTAAATTGCTCAGACAAACCGTTCACGAAACGTGGCGTCCTTTCCATAGTGAACAGCTTATTCGACCCGCTCGGATTCGTAGCGCCTATCACTATACAAGGCAAATCCTTGTTGAGACAATTCTCTGAAACCGTCAAGGATTGGGATACCCCACTCCCTTCTGACAAAGAGCAAAAATGGGAAGCTTGGAAACAGTCGTTGTGCGGATTGAACAACATTCACATCCCGAGATGTTACACCAAAATCTCCCTTGCCTCTAGCGGAAGGAAAGAACTCCACGTCTTCTCAGACGCCTCCACTGAAGCCATAGCAGCGGTTGCATACCTGAAGGTGATGGATGCCAACGGACAAAGCTACGTTGGATTGGTATTCGGCAAGGCGAAGCTAGCCCCGAAGCCCGACCATACCATTCCCAGGCTCGAACTCTGTGGAGCCGTCTTGGCAGTGGAAATTGCTGACTTCGTACTACAAGAACTGTGTATTGAAATGGATGAGGTCCACTTCTACACTGACAGCAAGGTCGTTTTGGGTTACATCTACAATCAATCAAGACGATTCTATGTGTATGTCAGTAACCGCATCGAAAGGATCAGGAGGTCCTCCAAACCAGAACAATGGCGTTACGTACCATCGGAGCTGAATCCAGCAGATCATGCAACTAGACCCATGTCTATATCTTCCTTTGCTAACTCTTCTTGGCTTACAGGTCCAGAGTTCCTGTTGAGACAGTCGGAGGAAGGTGTCCAGGAAAACTTCAGCATCCTAGATCCAGATAACGATCCAGATGTCCGAACTGAAGTCAACACCCTGGCCACCAGTGCAGAGGAAGCTTCCAACCTCGGCTGCCAACGTTTTGAACGTTTCTCCAGCTGGACAAGACTCGTCCGGACTGTCGCCAGGTTAGTGCACATCGCCAGATGCTATCGTACAGACCTACAAAACAGACTGTCATCGCTGGCATGTGTGCCACAAACCCCTTTCTGCTGAGGACATCTCCCATGGTGAGTCCCTCATAATACGCCACCTCCAACAGAGCGAATTCGCCACCGAATGGAACTGTTTACACAACAAACAGCAGATTCCACTAAGAAGCCCTCTCGCCAATCTAAACCCGATTATGGACAGTTTTGGCTTACTTAGAGTCGGCGGTCGTTTAAATCAGGCTCGTTTCGGAGTCGCAGAACAAAATCCTCTCATCATTCCCAACAAACACCACGTTACAGTCTTGCTGATCCGACATCACCATGAAAGGACTGAACACCAAGGCAGGCAGATCACAGAGGGCGCCGTACGGTCGGCAGGCCTTTGGATCATTGGAATGAAGAGACGTGTAGCACAAATAATCCATGATTGTGTGCATTGTCGCAAAACGAGAGGAAGGCAACTGTGCCAACAAATGGCTGATCTGCCTGCAGACAGACTTTCTACGGAACCACCTTTCACCTACGTGGGCCTAGACGTGTTCGGACCATGGATGGTATCCTCACGCAGAACGCGTAGCAGCCGAGCAGACAATAAGCGGTGGGCTGTGCTATTCACCTGCATGAGTGTTCGAGCCGTTCACATTGAGGTGTTAGAATCCATGGATACTTCCTGCCTGATCAATGCCTTAAGGAGGTTCTTTGCCATTAGAGGACCAGTAAAGCAGCTGAGGTCCGACCGTGGCAGCAACTTCGTCGGTGCATGTAGAGAGCTGAACATCGACACCAAGCCAATCCAAGACCAGCTAGCAGACAAGGGTTGCACCTGGATCTTCAATTCTCCTCACAGTTCTCACATGGGAGGCTCCTGGGAGAGGATGATCGGGATCTCACGCAACATCCTGAACTCCATGCTAAAGGACGTTAACTCCTCAAGACTCACGCACGAGACTCTAGTCACTCTTTTAGCCGAAGTCTCAGCCATCATCAATTCGAGACCCCTCGTACCCGTGACAATGGATCCAGAGGTACCAACCATGCTGACTCCCACTATCCTTCTTACTCAAAAAATTGACAACGCGGTAATTCCCAGCGGAGACTTCACTCACGCCAACACCTACCAAAGACACTGGAAACGAGTCCAATATTTGGCCGACTACTTCTGGAATCGATGGAGAAAGGAATACCTCACCGTTCTTCAAGGAAGAAGGAAGTGGCGACATCCCAAGCCAAATATCAAGGAAGGAGACCTGGTCCTTATGAAAGATCAGACCACTCAAAGAACTGACTGGCCTCTGGGACTTGTTACTAAGACACTACCTAGCCAGGACGGCAATGTGCGGAAGGTGGAGCTAAGGGTCTTCAGGAAAGGTGAGACGAAGGCCTTTGCAAGGCCGATCCACGAACTCATTCTGCTGTTGCCCGCAGAGAGCGCCACTACGGGATGAACGCTTCCGGACCTGAACTTTAGCCGTTTTTCTTCTCATTTTGGTTTTTTGAATTTGAATTGTTGTATTTAACATGCCCTTCGTTTTAGGTATTGTTATGGACTAATAGTGGAATCCCCAAAGTGAATTCCAGACGGGGAGTGTGCTGTTTCAATCCTGTTTTATAGTTTAATCTGATTATATCTCTGATGCTTGTCTCTGCTGCCACCTGCTGGCCAGACCTTTCAATTCCTTCTGCCTTTCCTTGTCCAGCCTATGGGGGTGTGGCTCCTGCACGTGCTGTTTGTCTCTTCCTGTTTTGCCCAGTCATTAGGAGACATTTTCTACTGGAGAGAGTTCCATCCTCAGAGCTGGAGAAGCAAGGTTTTTGACCCACAAGTAGCGACTGCAGAGACAAGCTTCATCAATGCCATGTTTTGGATCATTCATCTATGGAATAAACCAGAATTGTTTTCATCCTAACGTGTGTACGCTTATCTGAGACGCTGCTCCGGGTCCTGTCTGCCCCTCTTATTGGAAGTACAAAGGTAAGAAAGAACTCTCTCCCCATTATACAACCAGCATGCCTTTATCGCCTTTAAGTGGGAACAGAACATATTGTATCCTGTCCGGTCTGAAAATGATCCGCAGGGAACCATCCTGATGCCAGGATAACAATAGAGAAAGAAAAATCCAGCGGATATTTCCAGAATTGCTGGTTTATTCACACATAGAAACCTCCATATTACAGCAGGGGAAGTGCGGCAAACCAGTTTGCCTCACTTCCCCCGCTGTAATATGGAGGTTTCTATGTGTGAATAAACCAGCAATTCTGGAAATATCAGCTGGATTTTTCTTTCACCATAGCATACTATGGGGCTGAAATCCGGTCCGGGGCTGTCATGTTCACCCCTGACAGCCCCGGGTCGGATTTCACTGTGGTGTGAAGCAAGTCGGCCTTACTCCATCTGCAGTTTACCAGCAATCAAGTGATTCTAATCCAGATTCCAATCAATTACCGGTGCTGCTCGTTGTCAGGTCAGAAAACTTCTGTTCAGATGAAGAGTCAATACTGCAGCTCAATCTGCCCTAAGAAAGCAGAAAAAAAAGAAAAGGCTAAACTGGAGGCAACTAGAGACGAGCAAACGAACGTTCCCCGAACATGTTCACCAGTTTCAAATAAGGCACGAGCATTGCAAATTTTATTGAAGATGGGAAGCCTGAGTAATTTCCAAAAAGTACATAAAAAAAATGTAATTAAAACAAACAAACCAGCAAACAGGGCTTGGTTCAGGAAAGTTAGAAATTTAAAATTGAATGTTTGGAGCCAAAATGCTTGCACGAAGACCCGCTGGCCGGGAGCATCACAACCTTAAGGTGAGGAGTGTTCCCGCCATAGAGTCTATTGGCTTGTATCAAGCTATAGGATTTATACACACCTTAAAATAATTAAGCTTTCTGGAGATGGCAGCTGTTTTGACATCAGGGTTTGAATTTTTGAAACCTTGTCAAATGTGGCAGCGGCTGTTAAGTCCAGGAACCTTACAATGTCTCTTAAACATCCATTTAAGAGAGCTTTATATATATTTTTGTACTTTATTTTTTTGGAGAGCAAACCTTTATTATTGCAGAGGGTCAGCAGCATGTGAGGCTACACTTATTTGCTAGTAATTCAAATAAAAAAAAATAGAATATATATCCATTACTTTGCTCTTATGGGGCTCTGCTGTGTTTATGGTCACTCGCACAGGTTCAGCAGGCTGGTATGTGCTGCCACCAACCCCAAGCTTCCTAGTTTTACCTGGCTGGTAATCAAAACACAAAAATAAAAAAAAACAAAAAACACAAACAAAACAAATGACGTGGGGCTTTATTGTATTTTTGGTTGCCAGCCAGGTACATCTAAGCAGGTCGGGGATTGAATCCGCAGCGTGGGAAAGACCAAGCATTCTGCTTCCCCACCACACTGCAAATTGCATTCAGTACCCAGCGCAGAAAATAGCTAATTTATCGAAGCATCATTTTCTGGAGCTGTACCTGACTCTTCCGGATGCCCTGTGGCAGTGGCAAACTGGGTAATGAAGGGGTTAAATTCCAGCTATTGTCAGCTGACACCAAGTCTGAGGTTCCTAGTGTCGGGCCAATGTCTGATCTGGCCATTAGGAACCTCAAAGGCTGGTTTCATATCACGATTTTTGTGATCTGGGGCTGTCCGGTGTGAACTGGACAGCCCCGGATCAGATTTCGACCCCATAGCTGCCATTTGGTTTTTATCTGTCTGGGAGGATCTGGGACAGTTCAGATTTTTCTCCTGGACACAAAACCGTTGCAAGCAACGTTTGTGTCCGGGGGGGGAGGTAGAGGGTAAGAAAAAGAAAGAAGAAAAAAAAAATTGACAAAAAAAAAATAAATGAATAAAAATCGGATCCTCCTGGATCCGGTGCCCACTAACATGGGGGAGGTCTATGGCGCCATTGCCCCAGATCCGAGATAAAATTGGATCCATGAGCCGGACGCTGGGTGCTGGAGTTTAGCAGCAAGTGCTGCTAAACTTCAGCACCAGCAGCTGTCCCCTGCAGAGATTCAGGACCACAGCTAGCTCCCCACTTGCCGCGATCTTGAAATTTCAGCAGCTGCAGCTGGGTATCCAGCTGCAAATGCCCTCCGCTTCTGTTTGCAAATCGGGTCCGGGGCTGTCAGGTTTACACTGGACAGCCCCAGACCTGATCACATTATGATGTGAAGCCGACCTAAGTAAAATGGTAAATAATACACTACACCATGATAAAATCATTTGAAAGATACCACAACTACAATCCTCATTTCCATCTATTACTCCCCTATAAACCCTGTACAATGCTCTGCAATGTCCTCCTCATGGTGGGACCAGAAACTGATTTCTGGCTACCGCTGTGAGTTGGGTGACATCAGTCTGTCACATTAGCTCAGCTACAGCTCTAAACTCAAGTGTCCTTTCCCACATCACTCTGCTTCATCTTGAGTCCCATGGGAAAGGTCAGAGTTCAGAACTGTAGCTAAACTCAGATGACCCAGACTGAAGTCACCCCACTCACAGCAGTAGCCAGAAATCAGTTTCTGGTCCCACCATGAGAAGACATTGCAGATGATAGTGGAGGGTTTATAGGGGAGTTACAAATATGGAAACGAGGATTGTCATTGTGTTTTTTCAAATAATTTGTCTGTGTTGCATTTACGATTTAGAAGTTCTTAATGGCCGTGTCTAAAATTAGTCCAACATTAGGAACCTCAAGCTTAGTGCCAGCTGGCAATACATACCAGGCATTACCCCCTTTATTACCCAGTTTGCCACTGCCACAGGAAGAGTTGGGTACAGCTCCAGAAGATGGCGCTTCAATAAATGCACCTTTTCTGGGGCAGCTTCGGGCTACAATTTGAGTTGTGGTGGGGGGGCAAAACGCTTGGGCTTCCTACACACTGAGGGATCCAGCCCCCAACTGCCTAGTTGACCTGGCTGGCAGCTACAAAATAGAGCAAAGCACCACGTTTTTAATTTTTTTATTTCAAGAAATAGTTAAAAAGGGATCCCCTGTATTTTTTGCTACCAGCCAGGTAAAACTAGGCAGCTGGGAGTTGGTGTCACCCTGTACCTGTCTGCTGTTCCTGTGCTGGTAAGAAAAACTACAGCAGAGCCCCATGTCATCAGCGCAAAATACTCCCAAAGTCTGCAACAATTATGCAGCAAATATGCCCTGTGTGAACACTGCTGTGTATGTAGGAGCCAGCATTGAGGTATTCATGGAATTTCTGCGCATTTCCAGCTCGGTGCTAGAGTGTAGTGGCGGATTTTAGGACAGCCACGGCTGCGTGAATGCGACATCTGCCTCACAAGAAGAGCTTGAGTCCCACCTTATTCTTTGAAAAGGTTAATAAAAATGGATGTGCAGATGCTTATACTTTGGGCAGGGGTTGGGAACTCCAGGCCTCGAGGGCCATCAACAGTGCAGGTTTTCAAAATTTCCTAAGTATTGCTCAGGCTATAATTGGATCACCTGCACTGGTGATGATTCCACTCCCTGTGCAAGGCCAAAACCTGAGAACCTGTACAGTTGGAGGCCCTCAAGGCTTGGAGTTCCCCACCCCTGCTGTGGGGGAACCTGGTAAGGGGGCAGCACAAGTGGTTTCAAACCAGAACTTTATTATAATCAATGATTAAAATCCCCATCAGCTTTTGCTGCTGGAGTGGGACTTATGATCCTGATGTAGATAACTGTCAGAACTGGCACACGTCCTGCTCCAGCAGCAAAGGCCAGAAACTGACTGGCTGATGTGAGCAGGGTGTCTTCACAGTGTGGTTCACCTCAGGGCACCTAAAGCGACAAGGCTGAGCTGAGAGCAGAGATTAACCTGACTGATGTCACCCCACCCACAGTGGTAGCTGGAAATCAGTCAGTTTCCAGTCCTGCCATGATAGGACATCACTGAGGGGAGTAATAAACAAGGGTTATTGTGTTTTTTTCAAATACATGATTTTTTCACTGTCTGGTGCATTTACCTTTTATTTAGAGGTTCCTAATGGCTGTGTCCTACATTGGCCCAACATTAGGAAGCCTGGGTTTAGTGCCAGCTGGAGATACATAGCTGGCATTAACCCCTTTATTACCCAGTTAGCCACTGCCAAAGGGTAGCTGGAAGAGTCGGAACAACTCTAGAAAATGGCGCTTCGATGAATGCGCCTCTTTCTGAGGCAGCTACAATTCGCAGCTTTGGGCAGAATGCTTGGACTTCTCCATGCTATGGATTTGAGCTCATAGTTGTATCTGACTGGCAACCAAAGATACAGCGATGCGCACACCCATTTTTTCAATTGTTTATTCTTACTGCAATCTGACATCAGTATGGCAACCAGACTGGCAGCTAATCAGATGCCAGCAGAGAGGATGGGCGGGGTAAAATACAAATAGGAGGGGAAGCAGCAATGTTCATTAGCAGGCCCAAAAGCAGGGTGACAGTGACGCTGAAGCTTTTTAAGTAACACTTTAGGAAGCCAATGGCTGTGCCAAAACAGTGGGGCTCCACTGTGAAACAGGTGTGTTGTATTTAGCAGCTTTGTGCCCCTTTGAAAGTGTTTTCTAGGCCCTTGATTTTGAGGCTAATAGATTTGAATGGGGTTCAGAAGTTGGGCGAATTGTTTGCCAAACAAGTCAGCGAACAGACCCTCAAAAGGTTTGCTCATCTTTAGTGGTAACTAACAGTAATTGTGGGTATTTGACTCCGTTACATAATCTGCACATTTTAAACCCAATCGAGAAAAAAAAAAAAAAAAAAAAAAAAAAAAAAATGAAATAAGGTTACATCAATTCCCATGTCCGGCAGATCGATGGCAGGCAGCAGATTCCACCTGGCTCCCAATCGGCAGCTGTGTAAGAAATATTCATGTTGCACTGAGTTTTTAAATTCTTCGTCTAAAAGGGAAAAGGATCAAAATAAATTCAATAATTATCAATTCAACAGTCAAAGTGATGAGAACCGGTGAAGACAGAAGCTTATAATTTACCTCGTCACAATTAGGACATTTTTCACTTGTTGTAAATGCCTCTGTTCTTCTAAATCTGGTGTTTCGTTCTGTTCCTGCACCCCTCCATTCCTGAGATATGGCCGCATCTTCCCTGTATACCAGTCTAGCCTTTTAGCCAAGTGGGCAAGGTCCTTTCTAAATGTCTTTGGGTGGTGTCTTAAGGGGGAGTCACACGCGTCAATGTCGTCAGTGAGATGATTGCTGACGACATTGACGGCTGATTGCTGGTGAGCTGTCACACAGACAGACTCACCAGCGATCAATTGACCAGAGACATCATGGAAACGATTTAAATACAGTTTCCACGATGTCTTGCTCCCGCTGCCAGCCTGCTGGAAGCGGGAGCAGGCTGGTCTCCAAAGTAAACTGCGGGTATCTAGGCAGCGCGCGCTGCCTAGATACCCAACGTGTACCTTAGTTACCAGGCTCCTCCGCTCACCGGCTGGTATCTAAGGTACACAGCGGGTAACTAGGGACCCTAGTTACCCGCTGTGTACCTTAGATACCAGCCGGTGAGCGGAGGAGGCTGGTAACTAAGGTACACGTTGGGTATCTAGGCAGTGCGCGCTGCCTAGATACCCGCAGTTTACCTTGGATACCAGCTCCCAGCGCTTGTGAGAGGTGCTGGGAGCTGGAATATCGCTACTCCCGGTGTCACACGCAGCGATGCTGCCTGTCCACCGGGCGACAATCGCCAGGTTTTAGAGCAGGTTCTAATACCTGGCGATCATCAACCAGCGATTTATCGCTGGTTGATTCAGTATGTCACACGCGTCAATATCGCTGCAACGTCACGTGCAGCCGAGATCGTGCAGGCGATATTGACGCGTGTGACTCCCCCTTTAAAGACTATGCTCACTTGACTAAAGACTAGATTTATACAAGAGGCCATATCTTAGGAACGTACATTTTCAGGAACAAAACACAAGCCAAGGTAGATATAGGAGATAAAAAGAATTGCAAGCCAAAGCCCCATGCTGGTATTGCATTCAGATGCCCAAAAACAAGCTGAAAACATCAGCACCAACAAAAAACAAAAAATAGCCCATGACACCATAATGGCAGAATTACACATCACCTCTCATTAAATTTCTTTTCACATTTAAGGTGGATCTTAGAGGCTTGGAAGATTTAATCTCTGACATTAGAAGGTCATGCAGGCTTGGCTCTTCCTGGGATCGTTCTTTCAGCTTCCTTTCTGATGCCTGGTTGGATAGTAGTGGGAGGGGAAGAAAATAAAATTAAGATATAATTAAAATCTTATATATAGTGTGTGTGTGTGTGTGTGTGGTGTGGTGTGGGCGATTGCCCGGCCCCCTTCACATAGTCCAGGGTGGGACTAAGAGGGGCGGAGCTGTGTGGAGGAAGGGGGGTTACAGGGAAGGGCGGAACTATACCATATATGGGCATTATGCTCAGACAATGCTGTGCTCTACACTGATTTGCTCTACAGTGTACAGCAAATCTATATAGACCAGATGGTCACCCGATTCGAATGCATCGGGTATTCTAGAATATGTATGTAGTTGATTTATGAAGATTTAAGAATAATGCAATGAATACACGATATCCATCATCTACCTATGTGTCTATCGTCTATGTTTGCTATATTTATTTATCATCTCTCAATGCATGTTTATGAGTAAAGTTTGTGACACTGACTGATGAGCCTTGTATACAGGAGTGAAGTGCGTCACACTGACCGACAGCCTTGTAAACAGGAGTGAACTGCGTCACACTATGACTGGCAGTTCAAATGCCGCACCAATATCATAGCCGCGGCGACTAATGACGTAAGCTGTATTCAAACCACACACCGCGTCCCTCATTGCGGCTGGCAACGACCAATGAGCGAAGCAGCATTCAAACCGCGCGCCAAGTCTCTCATTGTTCACAGAGCCCGGCGGCAACCAATGAGTGAAAACCGTGCGCCATACAAATCGCGTGTCAAGCCACTCGCCGCCTCCGATTGGTCGCTGCAGCTGGCCGCAACCAATGAGCGAAGCGGCATTCAAACCGCGCACCAGGTCTCTCATCGGTCGCCGCGGGTGGAGGCTTGGCGTGCGATTTGTATGGCGTGCAGGTTTCAAATACGAGCCACTTCGCTGATTGGTTGCCGTGGGCGGCGGTGACCAATCAGGGACGTAGCGCGGCTTGGCGGGGGATTTGATTCCCGCTCAGGGTACTACCACAGTGAGTAGCCAGGAGATGAGCAGCTGACACAGTCGTCTCCCGGCTGGCTCGCCTCGGACCTCTGTGCGGCAGGTAGCCGCAGCTCAGCTACTGCTGCACAGAGGTCAGCGGCTCGCCAGCTGGGAGATGACCGGCTCACGCCGGTCATCTCCCGGCTGGCTCGCCACAGACCTCCACACACGGCGACCAATGAGCGCTGGCACGCAATTTCGGCCTCAGACAAACGATTAGGCAATTATATGGTAGATAGAGACCACTTCATCGAGTTACTTCCATTATTCCTACTAATTGCAGTCGTTCCACCCATCCCACCACACAGAGAACACAGTACCGGTTTCAGGGTGTATGTGCGAATCAGGTCCAAGTTGACATTTTCTTCACTTCTGCTCGACTTGCTCAGATCACATTCCTGAAACAAAATGGGCAGACATTTAGGACACCGATCTATAGGAAAATGGACTTTGAATTACACAACTCACAATGAGTTGTACTGTTATCAAATCTGAAATTTATTTTGGTAAACTAGCTGGGGGCAGTAGCTGCCATCCATCAAGAGCATGTCTTATTGTGCATTAGAGCAGTTATATACTGGGGATGCAGAAAACACTACAAGTCTCAGAATGCAATGAATTCTACTCAAGAGAATTTTTAATGCCGCCTTGGATGTGACTACACTAGAGTGTAGATCTTTATCTATATGTAACCACACAACAATACAGGGCAAGTAAAGCATCACCTTCACCGACCGCAGGGTGTATCTCCTACAGCGGATGTCGTCCATCAAGATCTCATGCGGAGTAAGTGTGTACACTATGGGCAACGCATTGTAGGAACGCTGATCAGTGCTGCGGAGCCTGACCCCAAGACGAAGCTCATTCATTACATCTCTCCATAGGGTGCCCTAGCAAAAAGGAAAGCAAAGCAGTCCAAATACACATTGACCACATCCAATTTTTCAGTGATTTAACAGTCATGGTTTATATTTAAACTATATAAAAAAAAAAAAAAAAAAAAAAAAAAAAAAAGTACATTTACTGTGCTTAAGATTTAGGCAGCTGTGTAAGGCTGGTTTCACACTGGCGTTTGTGTCTGCATGCGTATGGCAAGCAAACGCAGTGCAAACGCAGCCATACTGATGTGAACGCAGCAGAGAATCTCTGCATGCATTCACATTAGTATGCACCCCGGCCAGCCAATCAGCTGTCTCTGGGGCGGCCGGGAGGAGGAGATCAGCGGTGGAGATCTCCCCCTCCTGGCACAGCTGATCTCCCGCCAGTGTCAGCGCGGGAGATTTGAAGATACAGCTGATCTTACAGCTCTTTAAATCTCCCGCGCCGACACCGAATAGGGCGATATCAGTGCAGGAGATAAGAAACAGCAGATAGGTGCTTCAAATCTCCCGCACCAACCTCACCTATTCGGTGTCAGAGCAGGAGATTTAAACAGCTGTAAGATCAGCTGTTTCTTCAAATCTCCCGCTGATCAGCGGCAGCCACCAGGAGAGATTTTAATGTGATCCGCAGCGTTCTCCTGCGCCGTCATGCGGAGGACACTGCGGACCCATTGACTTCAATGCGTGGTTTGTGCGCTTGCAGATAAAACAAGCGTCCACACAAAAAATGCAACAGGCTGCAGTCGGAGTGCGCACAAATTATGCACATCCGCAACGCAAACGCAACCGAACACATAAATGCAGACACGTGCGTTCCTATGTTAAACATAGGAACGCAGTGCGCAAGCATTTGGCTGCGATCAGTGCACTGCGTTTGCAAACGCCAGTGTGAAACCACCCTAACAAAATGCTGCAAAGTAATGAAGCTTTTAAACATAGAAGTGAGATAGTTCATTTCAGCCTACTCCGGCCTACTACCCAACTCCTAATTCCCCCCTTTTGTACTGGTCTACCACCTGACATACTTCCCACCCACTTTCCTCCAAACCCTACCACCCATTGCCCGCCTAGAGTCCCGGGCTCTGGGTTGGGTGTCGTGTATTGTGGGTGGGTGTGTGTGTGTGTGTTGAAGGTGTTTGGTGTACAAACTGTCTGCCTGTGGCCTCCTGGTCGCAGGGGCGCCACAATGACAAAGGTATCTTGTTCTCTTAAATGAGCCTCTGCAATCACCTTGGTGAAGATGCGCGGAGACATAGACAGACCGAATGGCATTGCAATGAACTGGGGGTACCAGACCTGTCAGTCCATAAACACGGCCACTTTAACATACTGTTGGCAATCTCGATGTATGGGAAGGTGATAATATACATTCTTTAAATCCAGTACGCATACCTTTAAATGCAGAACGGGAAACAGTTTGATTGCTGAATTTATGGATTCCATTTTAAAAACTGTCGAATTTTAGAAAGGAATTCAGCTTCTGTAGATGGATTGTTCTGAAAGAGCCATCAGGCTTGGAGACCAAGAACAGAGGGAAATATAAACCCCTCCCATCCTGGTCCCTCGGATCCTCCATCAGAACCAGTTTATCTAATAGATCCATAATTTTGGATTCCAAAGCCTGTTGGGAAGGATTAGAGTAATCCTGAGGAAAGAATGCGGAGAAATTCTCTGAAATGCCATCTTTAGAGGAGAGGAAACTATAATCAAGGTTCCAGGTGTTAGATGTAATATGGGCCCATTATTTGTAGAAAAATTTTAATCTACCACCAAAAGGGAGATTATGGCTAACAGTACTCGTTTCTGTCCTTGGATGATGAAGCTCCACTGAAGTACGCACCTTCCTGCTTTGGCTCGGTGAGCTCCCATCTGTTGTATGTGACTCGCCCACCAGGGCAGTGGGGTACTCTGAACTGGGTGGCAGTTTCTGCTGGGGTAGTCACGGGGGTCGAGACCCAGCTCCGCGGCCCTGGGTGGTCAATAAAAGGGGATACAATAATTGGAGATTAACATGACGGCACCTGTAGTGTGCAGCTATGGGTAGCCGCCGCTGTAGTCGGGACCTCTGGGGATGATGGGAATATCAGCGAGGAGGTTGAGCCCTCCACGGGTAGGGCAACTGTAAAGTTTAAAGATAAACAGGGGTGCGGTGTTCACAGTCACAGGCAGCCTCCAGCTGCCGCATTCCCAAATCAGTCTACCTCCTCTCAGGCGCAAGAAATACAGTCTCAGACAGCAACGAGCTTTAACTGGGTTCACTCTTTTCTCAACAGATGGTACAGTTTACAACAGTTCAATAGCGGCTCTGGTGTGGTCTAAGCAGCCGGGATGGTTCATCTGCTTCACCCTCTTTCGTGTCTTTCAGGTCTTTTCGCTCTGTCCGCATGCTAGCTACGATACAGAGGCATTCTACTGACTGGTCTTCACTCCTCGACTTCCCTTGGCTGAATGCGCTCTTAACTCACTAACATTTCGTGTTGTATCCTTTTAGTTCTGTTACCTCCCTTAACCGGGTTCTGTCCTAACTTTCCACCCACCACCTGGCTCCTCCCTCTATCCCATTGCTGGGCATAGAGTCCCTAAACTTAGGATCGGGAGTGTGTGTGTGGGGAGACAGACTTACCAATCCCGGCTGCTGCGCCATCTAGTGGTGACCGGTCCGCAGTGGCGCCACGCTCCCCCTGAGCAAAGGATAGCACGTCCACGTGCTAGGACCTGGTTCGGTGGTACACAAAAGCTCTAAATGTTTTATCATACATACAACTTACAAAAATATTTCTTCCCGAAACGGGAGGTCCGTGGTTTGAGCATTACATAACAAAACACATCTAGGTTATAAAGGGGCATGGGGATAGAATAATAGAAAAAGTATAAAAAGTGCAGCAGTTCAGTGATTGTCACTTAACTTATTGTCTCTTGGTCTTTGGGAACCCACCACAAGAAAAACCCTTTTGCAAGCTCTGGGTATGGCGACAGGGACCAAATTGACAGGTACTTTGGCAACACCAGTGGGTTTTTCAGCATTGCGGTTACAAGTGCAGTTGATAATTTTAGGCGCAAACAGTTCAGAGCACACACAATAAAACCAATAGGAAGCACACCGTAGTGCGCCAACTACATACAATTCTAGTCTTGATCAAGCACAGGTCATTGATCAATGTTCATAATCAACATGGAGGGGGGTTTGAGGAACAATTAGGAAAGGCTGGGGAGAAAAAAAAAAAAAAAAAAAAAAAAAAAAAAAAAAAAAGAAGGGGAGATCAAATGCTTACACAGTCTAGTACTTTTCTGGTGTTCGCCTATTCCGAATCCCCTCGGGATGGCCCACAATAGTGGAGCCATCTCTCCCTACCTCTCCGGCTCCATCGGACAAGTGCGTTCATCTGGGCCCTGACAAGTTGTCAATCTCTCGGCGACCTCCGTGGTCATCAGGAAGTTGGGGGTCCACACCACATAGGAGCATAGGGGCTGGTTACTTGACGGGTCTGCAGTCTCAGAGTGAGCAGATCGCTGGTGCATTAGGGCTACACAGCACACTGGGATACAGCGCTTCCACTTCAACCCCAGTATGGTGCTCTCCCCGGACCTGCAAGTTACTGACCTCTGACTTCTGGGTCCTGTCAGGGCTGTCAGGGGGGCCCACCTCCTCGATCCTATGTACTGGGACTCTCCTAGTGGCACTTGTCGCAGCATGGTCACAGTTCCCTGGAGTTGGCAAACCAGCGGGGGTACCCAGTCTGGGTCAAGTTGGTTTGACCGACCCTGATCCTCCTCCGGTCAACTCTGGGTGTCCTCATCCAAAAATCCAAAAAGGTGAGATCCAACCCTGGTAACTGGCATTCCAGTGCAGAATCGGGGTGGGGTTGGGGAAAGGCAAGGGTGTTTGAGTCCGTTCCTTCCACTCCACGCTATACCAGCCCGACTCTGCCATTCTCAGCCTCCCGCCACTTTCTTTGCTCCTCATGCTCTCTTTTCTCTTCTCCCTCCCTTTATACCTGAGGAAGTCTGTGTGTACAAAATATTAAGTCAAAACATGTTGTATGACCCCCTTTTTTATGTATCAAAATTAATGTTAAATTATTGTTCTTGAATAAATCTTTGAAAAATAAGAAGGCGATACTCCATCACTGTGGGAGCGCCCTACATCTTTCCGGATGTCATCTGAAATCCCTCCCTTTGTGGGCATTTCCATCCTTCGTCGGCGGCTGGAAATTCACACCCTTGGGCGCAATTATACAGTCCTTTGGCTCGACCTCCCAAATGTTGGAGAATGGAAGGGGTGTAGGTGATATTACCCACATTGTGCTGGCCTGGGCCACAATGAGGGACTGCGGCACTCCCCTTTGCCAGAACATGGTTTCAGTCCTTCAGGGCCGCCATTGTTCAGACCCAAGAAAACAGTCTATAAGGCGCACGAGAGCGAGGTACATCCCTCCCTGCATCGGTGGGTCCTGTGGAAATCCCCTGCAGGGGTGCCACATATGCACACAGTATGTTGTACATGTAGCAGATCTAGGCATGTAGTGTGCATGCAGTGTCCCTGTAGCAGAGCTGTGCGTATCTCTGTAAGTGCATTTATTGTACATGCAGTAGAGCTGTGTTTGTATGTGCATGTAGCATAGCGGTTCGTTTCTGTATGTACATGGATTATACATGTGAGCAGAGCTGTGTGTTTGTATGGTGCATGTAACAGAGCTGTGTGTGTTTGTATGTTCATGTAGTAAATCTGTGTATGTATTTGGATATTCATGTAGTAGAGCTGTGTGTGCGCGGTGTGTAGTGTGCATGTAGCATAACTGTCTACATGTGCATGTAGCAGAGCCATCTATATCTATAAGCATGTAGCAGAGCTGTGTGCGTCATGTATAATTTGCAGAAAGATAGTAATAAGACACTAACTATAGATCTATTTCCTCCATATTCCACCCTGTTACATTAAAATTAGCGCTAATGACCCCTCTCTTTTACACCGCCGGGGAAGCTTCAAATAAGAGTAATAATCTTATTTTTTGCAGTCTATACCTGGGGTATGGCTTAAGGTGTGGACGTGCAGCAGCAAGGAGAGGCGGGGCAGAGTATAAAAGGGGCCCATTAAGAAACTTTCACCCGGGGCCCACAAAAATCTGGAGCCGGCCCTGACTTTACCATATTGTTGTTGGGAAAGGACTTCCACTTACTTTGCGAAAGGCTTGCAAACATAAGCTCCTGAGCAGACCTAAGCTCTTTGGCGTTAGATATACCTATCATAGATCGAACAGATTTGACTAGACTGTCCATATTATCGACGGGGAAAGCAACATCTTCAGTCTTCATCTGATGAGGATGATGATAGGGAAGCCCACCACAAGAAAAACCCTTTTGCAAGCGCTGGGCATGGCGACAGGGACCAAATTGACAGGTACTTTGGCAACACCAGTGGGTTTTTGAGCATTGCGGTTACAAGTGCAATTGATAATTTTAGGCGCAAACAGTTCAGAGCACACACAATAAAACCTTTTTAGCTGAAGAATCAGACTTAGACACCTATGTTTGGATTTTTGTTTTTTTTAGACTTGTGAACTTCATTAAGGGAGCTTCAAATATCCTCTGTAATAAACGTTATGAGGTCAGAAGTACGGACAGGAGTTCCTCTTCCAGGGTCTGACAGATGGATGACTGATTCTCTTACTGTAAACACATGGAAGGGGCTGAACACAAGGCACACACTATGCTTGGTTTTGGAAAGCTTTTTTGCCTGAGGGAACATAGAAAAAAAACCTAGCCCGGGTTAGCCCCCCCTTATAGAGAATTTGGGTATAAAATGTTTCCATTCGTTAGATCTTTGTTAGATCCGGTTTGATCAACCAAAACTAACGTTAGATCTCCTCTACAAAATGAGATATTTAGGATCTTTTTCAGGGGGGGGGGGCTAACCCGTAGCTAGCCCCCACTCTTGAAATTGCCCGTTTTTTCGATGGATTCTAATAGATATTCGTTAGATCCGGTTTGAGCAATGGTCCTGAGGTGTAGATGGAGAAGAGGAGGGGTCCAAGGACAGAGCATTGGGGGGGACACCAACAGACACAGTGACGTGAGGAGGTGGCGAGTGAGTGGGACAATCTAAAAGTTCGGTCAGTGAGTCATTCTCGTCCGCCGTGATGCCTACAGGCCATACTCTTCACAATCATCGCAGCACACTGCCCCCCTTTCCCCGCCGCGACACATCGCCAATGAAGTCCTGATGCTGCCCACAATTCACCCACGCCGAAGTCGCCGCTGCTCAAACGGATCTAGCGAATATCTGAATCCTTAAAAAAAAGGCACATTTCAAAGTGTGGGGGGGGGGGGGGGGGTTGTTTTTTGCATAGCAAGTTGTATTTTTCCTTTGCACCACTTTGGGTGCATATAATGTTTTGTATAACTTTTATTTATTTTTAGGAGAGGGAGAATTAAAAAAAAAATAAATTTATTACGTTAATGTTTTTTGAGTTTTATTATTAGTTAATTTCCCGTGCGGTAAAAGTAACAGAATACCTTTATGCTCCGGGTCAGGTCGGACACCCATACAAAATTTATTACTTTTTTTTTTTTACTACTTTTAAAAAGTAAAACTTTTTTTTTTTTTTTTTTTTTTTTTTTTTAAATAATGAGGATGTTGCCTCGCCGCATGCGCAGCCCCGTAGCACCTTTATTTTTCTGACTACGGAGCAGTGGGATGCCTCATTTTTTGCGGGAAGAGTTGTAGTTTTTACCATTTTGGGGCATATTCGATTTGTTGATCGCGTTTTATGACTTCTTTTTGTGACTCAAACAGTGAAAAAAATAGAAATTCAGGCTTTTTAAAAATTTTTTTATGGCATTTACCCTGTGGAATAAATATTAAACTACCGTATATACTCGCATATAAGCCGAGTTTTTCAGCCCAAAAATTGGGCTGAAAAGCCCCCCCCCTCGGCTTATATGAGAGTCATACCCCTATCAGTACACAGGCGACCCCCCTCCCATGAGTATACAGGCCCCCCCCCCCCCATCGCTCCGCAAACCTGTAAAGTAAGATTATACTTATCACTGTCCTGTCGCCACTGTCCTGCCGCCACCATCGCGCTCGTCCGGCTTCATCCGTCTTCTTCCGGTTTCCTCCTCTGGTGGGCGCAGGCAATGACGTCATTGTCTGTGCGCCGAGGAGGAAGCCGGAAGAAGACGGATGAGGAGCGCGATGGCGGCGGCGGGACAGCGGCGACAGGACAGTGATAAGTATAATCTTACTTTACAGGTTTGCAGAGCAAGGGGGGGGGCCCTGGATACTGATGGGGGGGGCCTGTATACTCATGGGGGTGGCGGGCGAGCTGCTGCTATATACACCTCTGGGGCTGCTGCTATATATACACACCTCTGGGGCTGCTGCTATATATACACCTCTGGGGCTGCTGCTATATATACACCTCTGGGGCTGCTGCTATATATACACCTCTGGGGCTGCTGCTATATATACACCTCTGGGGCTGCTGCTATATATACACCTCTGGGGCTTCTGTATATACCTCTGGGGCTTCTGTATACTACCACTGGGGCTGCTACTGTATATACCACTGGGGAGGCTGCTGTAACACTGCTGGGGCCTGTATATACCACTGGGGAGGCTGCTGTATACCACACTGCTGGGGGCTGTATACTACCACTGGGGAGGCCTGTATACCACTGGGGGGGTCCTGTATACCACACTGCTGGGGGCTGTATACCTGTGCTGGGGTCCACCCTCGGCTTATACACGAGTCAATAGGTTTTCCCAGATTTTGGGGGCAAAAGTAGGGGGGTTGGCTTATACACGAGTATATACGGTATTTAATTTTTGGAGGTTGGGATCCCAGCTGATGGTAGGACAACTGCGATCTCACGATTGCTGACGGGGCTAGCCGAGGCTGCCATTCCCATGCCCGACGTGAAAACTATGGCAGAGGAATAAGGCCCGGCTAACGCCGTCGTCAAAAGTCAATGATCGGTCGTCAAGGGATTAAAAATTCCTGTACATAGACTCTCATGTTTAGGTCTCATTTTTAATCAATTTAATTATCAAAACAATAAATCTTACTTATTAATACAGTGAAAAACACAAGTAACAGTAATACCTTCCAGAAATAGAGATTTAACAATGGAAACCTGAACGTTTAGGACGCAAAATCCCTGTAATAGAAATAGGACACGAACATTGTAACATCTAGACAGAGTTCCTGAGTTATAGGTGTTTGACTTATACAAAAAAAGAAGAAAATTACTAATGTGACTAGATATAAATGTATTCAAATGTTTAATATCATAGAATACCAATAACTATTTACAATAAATATTCAAGAAAGATGAAGGCTGTATCTAAAAAAATAGGAGGACTGAAAACTCCCATGAGTGCAAAGTAACTCAAACAAAAGAAAGAAGAAGAACAGTAACACCCAAGTGTTAGGTTTTACGGTTGGGTGTTACGGTTGGGTGTTACACCGGTGTTGGGGTGTTACTAATTGGTGTTGGGGTGTTACTAATTGGTGTTGGGGTGTTACTAATTGGTGTTGGGGTGTTACTGTTCTTCTTTCTTTTGTTTGAGTTACTTTGCACTCATGGGAGTTTTCAGTCCTCCTATTTTTTTAGATACAGCCTTCATCTTTCTTGAATATTTATTGTAAATAGTTATTGGTATTCTATGATATTAAACATTTGAATACATTTATATCTAGTCACATTAGTAATTTTCTTCTTTTTTTGTATAAGTCAAACACCGATAACTCAGGAACTCCGTCTAGATGTTACAATGTTCGTGTCCTATTTCGATTCCAGGGATTTTGCATCCTAAACGTTCAGGTTTCCATTGTTAAATCTCTATTTCTGGAAGGTATTACTGTTACTTGTGTTTTTCACTGTATTAATAAGTAAGATTTATTGTTTTGTTAATTAAATTGATTAAAAATGAGACCTAAACATGAGAGTCTATGTACAGGAATTTTTAATCCCTTGACGACCGATCATTGACTTGACGACGGCGTTAGCCGGGCCTTATTCCTCTGCCATAGTTTTCACGTCGGGCGGGGGAATGGCAGCCTCGGCTAGCCCCGTCAGCAATCGTGAGATCGCAGCTGTCCTACCATCAGCTGGGATCCCAACCTCCGAAAATTAAATATAGTTTAATATTTATTCCACAGGGTAAATGCCATAAAAAAATTAAAAAAGCCTGAATTTCTATTTTTTTCACTGTTTGAGTCACAAAAAGAAGTCATAAAACGCGATCAACAAATCGAATATGCCCAAAATGGTCAGAATAAAAACTACAACTCTTCCCACAAAAAATGAGGCATCCCACTGCTCCGTAGTCAGAAAAATAAAAGCGCTACGGGGCTGCTCATGCGGCGAGGCAAAATCCTCTCTCATTATTTAAAGAAAAAACGTTTTACTTTTTAAAAGTAGTAAAAAAAAAAAAGTAATAAATTTTGTATGGGTGTCCGACCTGACCCGGAGAATAAAGGTATTCTGTTAATTTCCCGTGCGGTAAAAGTAACTAATAATAAAACTCAAAAAACATTAACGTAATAAATTTTTTTTTTTTTTAATTCTCCCTCTCCTAAAAATAAATAAAAGTTATACAAAACATTATATGCACCCAAAGTGGTGCAAAGGAAAAATACAACTTGCTATGCAAAAAACAAGCCCCCCCCCCCCCCACTTTGAAATGTGCCTTTTTTTTAAGGATTCAGATATTCGCTAGATCCGTTTGAGCAGCGGCGACTTCGGCGTGGGCGAATTGTGGGCAGCATCAGGACTTCATTGGCGATGTGTCGCGGCGGGGGAAGGGGGGCAGTGTGCTGCGATGATTGTGAAGAGTAGGGCCTGTAGGCATCACGGGGGACGATAATGACTCACTGACCGAACTTTTAGATTGTCCCACTCACTCGCCACCTCCTCACTTCACTCTCTCTGTTGGTGTCCCCCCAATGCTCTGTCCTTGGACCCCTCCTCTTCTCCATCTGCACCTCAGGACCATTGCTCAAACCGGATCTAACGAATATCTATCAGAATCCATCGAAAAAAAGGGCAATTTCAAAAGAGGGGGGGGCTAACCCGTACCCAACCCCCCACCTGAGACCCCCAATATCTCGTGAACGAAAGGAGATCTAACGTTAATTTTTGCTGATCAAACCGGATCTAACGAATATCTATTAGAATCCATCGAAAAAACGGGCAATTTCAAAAGAGGGGGGCTAGCTACGGGTTAGCCCCCCTGAAAAAGATCCTAAATATCTCATTTTGTAGAGGAGATCTAACGTTAGTTTTGGTTGATCAAACCGGATCTAACAAAGATCTAACGAATGGAAACATTTTATACCCAAATTCTCTATAAGGGGGGCTAACCCGGGCTAGGTGAAAAAGAAGGGGGATTCAGCTTACCAGGTGATCATATGCATATACATTCACCATCTGAAGCTTGTCAGTGGGGTACCAGCTCTGTAGGTGGAGGCACAGCAGTAGATTTGGAGGTCTTGGTACGAAGAATATGCTCACTCCTGGTGTCTGTGGTATTGCTCTCTTTAGGATGACCACCGTTGCTGTTCTTGCTGCTTCTGCGCCGTTTTGAGACCAGCTCGGGTGGTGGGTGCTCTGCCACATCACTGGGGGAAGACATCCTTAAAGTACAGAGTGCGCAGGGATGCCAGCAGACTAAACTGTGGCCACGTCCCCACCATTCCCACCGGCAGACACACCTCCTAGATCCCCTGAAAGTCAATTATTACTTCAAGGTTATGGATGCGTCATCAGCCAGTGCACATGGCGCTGTTGTAAATTCCTGGAGTGGCCTGCACAAAGTGCAGGGTGGCCGATGCCCGCACCCTGCACCTACTGGATGAGTACAGGGAGCCTTACCTCCATCTGTACTGTGCCCACGCAACCCATGGCAGCGCCACCCGGACCATGAGATAGCACTATCCTTCTCAGATGAGTTTCAGATTAATGAAAAAGATATATAAAGTGATGTTGATGTCTTCAGGGGAGAAGACTTCCTGGGGTGGGGGGGGGGGGGGGGTGGGGGCACTGGTTATCCCCCTACACATGGACCCTCTATCATTCCTCACTATTCCTGAAAACACTCATTAAGCTGCCATCCAGCCCTTCAGCAAACAAACTGATCTGTTACAGCCAAATATCTTACATTTTGATTCACTTCATAGTACTTGCCGCCATTTTTCTGCACCCCAGTTTCTATGTTTTTGTGCCTTGTTGCACTCTTGGTCAGACTTCTCCCAATAGTAAATGGGTCTTGCCACAGTCCTGAGATCATGACACTGCTGTACATTTTTTTTTTTTTATTTTTAAGTTTCAAAGGAAGCAAACGATGTCTGAATCCTTGCACTAAGATTCCTTGGCCGACCACTGTCTATTAGTGATGGGCGAATCCTTAATTACTCGGAATCGCTTGACTCTAGCGAGTCCGAGCCCAGGACTCGCTACTCGTTGCGAGTCTAGCGAGTCCAATGTTAATGAATGGGGAAGCGAGTAATAGCGAGTAGTGTGAGATTTACAAATCGCAGATGTGTGTCGGAAGCTTCAGCCTGAAGCAATCCTAGTTTTGTCATTTATTTGCATTGCTCGTTTACTTTGTAAGTAATCGCTGACTCGCACAGATAAGATCCTGTCTCCTCTGTGCTGGCTGCCAGCTCCAGGGTCCTAGAGCCCGCCTGCTGCCTGATGTAGCAGTGCTGAGATTGTTCTCAGTCTGCTCATTCCCTGTGTACAGACATGAATGTCTGTGCACAGAGATGATGTAGCAGAGCTGAGATTGTTCTCAGTCTGCTCATTCCCTGTGCATAGAGATTTATATCTATACACAGGGGATGTAGCAGAGAGGACATCGCGTTTTGGACTGCGTCGGACGGAAGAGGATTTTTTTAATTAAAGATGGAGTCCCTAATGGCTTTTTTTTTTATTTCTAATAAAGAAAATTTTTTGTGTTGTGTTTTTTTTAAAACAATTTAATAGAAATTCATGGTGGTCATGTCTAATATTGGCGTGACCACCATAAATTTCGGGCTTAGGGCCAGCTGATAATACAAAGCTGGTATTAACCCCTTTATTACCCAGCGTGCTACCGCCACCAGGGCCGCTGGAAGAGCGGGGTTCAGCGCCAGAGGATGGCGCTTCAATGAACGCGCCATCTTCTGGGGCGGCTGCGGGCTGCAATTTGCAGCGGGGGGTGCCCAGAAAGCTTGGGCATCCCTGCGCTGCGGATTCCAGCCCCCAGCTGCTTAGCTGTACCTGGCTAGACATAGAAATTGCGCGGAGCCCCACGCATTTTTTTTAAATTATTTCATGAAATTCTGAGATTCTGACTCTGACTCTGAGATTCTGACTCTGAAATTCATTAAATAATTTTAAAAAAATGCGTGGGGCTCCGCGCAATTTCTATGTCTAGCCAGGTACAGCTAAGCAGCTGAGGGCTGGAATCCGCAGCGCAGGGATGCCCAAGCTTTCTGGGCACCCCCGCTGCAAATTGCAGCCCGCAGCCGCCCCAGAAGATGGCGCGTTCATTGAAGCGCCATCCTCTGGCGCTGAACCCCGCTCTTCCAGCGGCCCTGGTGGCGGTAGCACGCTGGGTAATAAAGGGGTTAATACCAGCTTTGTTATACAAGCTGGTATTAAGCCCGAGATTCTTAATGTCAGGCCACGTTTGACCCAGCCACTAAGAATCTCCAATAAAGGGTTAAAAAAAACACAGAGAAAATGTTTTATTTGAAATAAAAAAAAAGCCATTAGGGACTCCATCTTTAATTAAAAAAATCCTCTTCCGTCCGACGTAGTCCAAAACGCGATGTCCTCTCTGCTACATGCACAGGGAATGAGCAGACTGAGAATAATCTCAGCACTGCTACATCATGTCTGTGAGCAGGCGGGCTCTAGGACCCTGGAGCTGCACAGAGAAGACAGCTGGACTCGGCTCGCAAAGAAACAGCAGTTACTTTGCGAGTTTCCCTGCTATCACTGGCACAGTAGCCAGTGATGACTCGCACGAGTCTAATGCAAACAATGGCAATCCTAGTTTTGTCAGCGTTTCTGACAAAACTAGGATTGATATTGATTTGCATTGGACTCGTGCGAGTCATCACTGGGAAACTCGCCGAGTACCGAGTCCCTTACTACTCGCCGAGTAACGAGTCCTAGCGAGTAGATTCGCCCATCCCTACTGTCTATGCATGGTCCTCAACGTTGCCCATTTCTTGGTGTCAATGCCAAGAAATACTGTACAAGGAGATACTTCACCATGTAATCCCAACAGGAAGGTATCCAATTGGCTCCAACTTTATTCCTCAGCAGAATGATCCCAAACAAACAGCCGTAAGGACCAGGGGGGTACCCGACCAACTGGGTTCAGTCAGGCGGGATGTCATGGTGGCAGTACCGGCGGTTGTTGCCCTGACAGAGCATGAAAAGGGGGGGTGTTTACAGGGGGTAAAGTCCTTTTTCGTGATGCTACCTGTGGTGTTTATAGTCAGGGATGACCAGCGCTGCTGCATAGGCCCCCAGGGAATAGATGATATGGAAGCTTGGATAAAACGCTCCCCACAGGTGGAACGGGCCCCTGGGATGCAGTGTGGTGAAATGTGGAGATGATGGGAGTAGTTGTGGTGCAGGGAGGTGCAGAAGGAGTGGCCAGTTGCAGGGTTGCAGTTCTTACCAGTCTCTTTATTGTTGTTCACTTCAGTGCGAACCCTGCCAGGGTACTGTACCCTTCAAGATTACAGCTTGGCCAGCCCTCAGGTAGTCCAGGAACACTCTTCTGAAACACCTTTCATAAGCCTTTCTTTGCTGCCCATTCTATGCTGATCTTTTCTCCTTCTCATGCTACAAGTCCCAAGGCAGGAGACTGTGGGCCCTGTCGAGCAAAGGCCTGGCACATCCTCTTGACCCTCTGTAGTCACTGTACCTGGGATTGTACACGGGGTTGGCTGCTGCACGCAGTATTCTGATTAAGACCAGTACAATGGTCGAAACATGTCAATACTAATGGAATTTTAATAAAATCTAAAGGTTTATAAGATTGTAAGAAAGACGTGGAGCTTGACATTTCCTATTTTCTGCACTTACAGTACAGGTTTCACACCAGATTAAGGCCAGTCCCCTCATGCAGCTAGTCTCATCTACCAATGACCTGAACGATGGTTGTATATTCAGGGTTCTCTTTCCAGGGTTCTGTGGCGACGTACCCACTGGTCCCACTCAGCCCCAGCTCTAGCCTCCCCTAGAACTCCATCATGCTGCTTCTTCTTCCTCACTCCAACTTTTTAACAGAGTTCTCACCCTTTAAACCACTCCTTCCTCCAGCCAATAGATGGGGACCGCCCTCTAGAGGGGTTTCTTCCGCCCTGCATCTCTGGCCTGAAGTTGGGAATGGTGTTGGGTGTAAGATTGTGTGTCTCAGATTTGAGCCCCTGTCTTACCTGAGAGCAATGATACCACACCTGTAGAGTGGTATCATAGGTGTAGAGTAGGTGCAGTACCACTGTGGCGACCAAGACGACTTTGCGCCACAAAGAAAAACAGAGTCCTAGAGGTGGTGATATGGCTCCACAGAGCACTTTTCTTAATATCTTTAAGTCTGTAGGATTTCACAAAACAAGGATTTGCACGAAATAACAACCACAGAACATCTGCGGTTAGTGCTCCAAGATGTTTGGAACAACCTCCCTACAGTTCTTTTAAAACTATGCAAGTGTACAGAGATGAATTGACGCCGTCTTGAATGCAAAGGGCAGTTTCACTAAAAAAAAAACCTGTCAATTTTGATGCTCCTTTTGTTCACTTTGAATTCTGCTTATTTTTCATTAACTTTTTTTTCCTACCTGCAGCATTTTTTGTCCACTGGCCCAAAACATATGCGCACTGTGTACGCAATAGTACTATATAATAAAAAAGATAAAACATTAACATACACAATAAATTGATGTACTTGTTTCATACCCAGTTGTCATACTTTTCGAGCATTTCATCTTCTACTACCTCTTTGGATTCCAGCCTCTTCATACTCTATAACCAGAAAAGTAGAAAAATGAAGCAGAGGTGGCCAATGTTCACTCACCGCATCAATTGGGAGATGGTGATGTGTGGAGACGATGTTGGCCCATAGCTCCTGCCAGAGTAGGCTCTACCTGTTTGGCGACCTGTATGGTTTGCAGAAGGTTGTACATGTCCTTATATTCAGAGAATTGGATGCCGCACACGGCTTTGTAGTGTGTGGAAGCCTCCGAAGGAACAAGCAGTCTCTCAACACATTCCTATAGAAAGATGAGGAGTGACAGTAAGTTTTGTCCGGCCTTCTTCAAAACCTAGATATAATGAAAATGGTCCTAGATTCAAGTAATGGAAACCTGGGGAGCCAAAAAGATTTCTAGCCCTTTATAAAGTAACTAGATGGTGGCCCGAATCTAACGCATCGGGTAGTCTAGAATAGTAGTTTGAATGCCGCTTCTCTAATTGGTCGCCGCATTCAGCGCCAACCAATCAGAATAGCGGAGTTCGCCATGGAGCACATTGTATTTCAAATATGGCAGCATGGCGAGCGCCGCTATTCTGATTGGTCGGCGCTTTCAGCGCCGACCAATCAGAGGAGCGGCATTCAAACCGCGCGTCAAGCCGCGCCACTTCTCTGATTGGTCGCCGCGGCGGGAGAGGACTCCCGGCTGGCGAGCAACGGACTTCTGCCACTGGTAGCCGCGGCTGAGCTCTGGTCAGTGGCTCGCCAGCTGGGAGCTGTGGCCACCGTCGGCCAGGCTGCAAATTGGCACAAAATTCAAACTTTGAATTCTCGCGCCTATTTGCATAGTCTGCACTCATTGGTGCCCGCCTCCGGCCTCTGTCTGTCGCACGATTTCCGTGACAGACAGAATTAGGGCCCTTTCACATCAGCGGTAATTTGAAATCGCGGCAGATGCGGTGAAAAAAACGCATCTGCCGCGATTGCCGCATAGCCGCCGCATAACCGCTGCACTTGCGGCGCGGTTGCGGTAATCGCCATAGTAAGTATAGGGGGACTTGGGGCAGGTGCGGCAAGTGCGGTTTTGCACTTGCGGCAGGTGCGGCCGCGAAAAATACCGCGGTCAGCCGTGTTTTTTTTTCGCGGCCGCACCTGCCGCAAGTGCAAAACCGCACCTGCCGCAAGTCCCCCTATACTTACTATGGCGATTACCGCAACTGCGCCGCAAGTGCAGCGGTTATGCGGCGGCTATGCGGCAAATGCGTTTTTTTCACCGCATCTGCCGCGATTTCAAATTACCGTTGATGTGAAAGGGCCCTTAGACAATTATATTGTAGAAATTCCAAACATCAGTCATCAACTGACATCATAGGCAAGTATAACAAACAACCTATACGGACCACCAATCCCATCAACCTCCTCACCCACCTGTGTGGACGATGCAGTACCTTGATGATGTTATTCAGGCTGAAGGTCTGCTTCTTTACTGCCGGAGAGTTCCTGTTAGGGGTGTTCAAGCCCAACATATAAAATAGGAGGTTGTCCAAGGAGGTACTCAGAACACGCTCCATCTCGCTGCAAAGACCCCAGTCCAAAGCTGTGTATACAACCTTCCCAAGAAGCCCCATAACCTGCAGGGTAGAGAAGTGGACAAGCTAGTGTATCTAAGCCCCATTGTAGGATACTGTGTCTGCTGAGCTACTACAACAATCCATCATGTGTGATGCATGCCATGCTTCATATGTATACAATCCATTTGTGTGAGATACTGTCTGATGAGCTGTTACATCTAATCCCACGAGATATAGATATATATAAAATGTATAGTGTGTTATATATATGAGTTATTTTAAAGAAGACATACCTCTTTCTCCGACAGGTTTGAGTCCTTGGCATCTGGAAACCAGAAGATATACAATTTAGGGGGCAGACTGGACAAATTCCTACACAACAATCACTGCTCAATATAACCAGTACCTTCTGGAGTGCACGGGAATATTGTGACCACTAGGGGGAACTTTATAATTGGGAATATGGGTTTAAACACAGAAGTAGAAGTCATGCATCATTGTGATCAGCTATAGGGGGTGCAGATGTGGCAGACGCTTATGGGATCTGTAATCCTAGAAAGCCCAGAAATTGCAGTCACTATGTAGGACACCCTCATTGACCCAGGTTTGATATTTAGGTCTCATTCTGTAGCCATTAGTAGATAGAGTCAGGACACATTACAGGGAACTTGTCACCATGTTTTTGCAACCTAATCTGAGAGTAGCATTATATACGACCTGAGATTCTGACTCCAGCGATGTGTCACTTACTGGGTTGCTCAGTGTAGTTTTGATAAAAACACGTTTTAATCATTTGAACATTAATCGGTAGTCTGGTATATTCACAAACTGCTAAATCTGCAGCAGAGAAAACACTAATTTTATCAAAATGACAGCAAGCAGCTCAGTAAGTGACATCACTGGAATAAGGGTCTCTTCATTATGCTGCTCTCAGATGGGATGGCATAAACCTATTGACAGGTTCTGTTAATGATGTGTACACCTAGCATTTTTTTAGGTTTTATCCTTGCAGATTTCTGTGAAATCTGCAAAGCAAAACAAATCCTAGCAAAGTCAATGAGATTTCTGCAGTGATTCAGGTTTTTTTTCCTTGCAGATATTGTTCCAGAAGAAAAGCAACATATTCATTCTTTCTGCATTTTTCTCAGACAATATGAAACACATGGGAAAAACTGCACAGAAAATAATATCAAAAAAATTCAGTGTTTTGTCCGAAGAGTTATATCCTGCCAGGAGGTGCAGAACAAAAAAAAAAAATAAATCTGCTAGGTGTGCACATAGCCTTGTAGTTTACTAATGATTATTAACACCTAGCCTTCTGACTGTTGTGATCCTACAACGCCCAGCAGTGCCCTCTAGTGTGCCAGACATTTGTGTCCCGTATTGAAATAGCCACATTATATTTTAATGGGGACATCATGAGGGAATATGCCCTTTATGTATTTTTAGTGTCAGTCAAGTTGTGAGGTAATTTCTTGGTACTATAGAAAGATGTTGTGAGTAATATAAACTGGCATAAACTGGTTTTTGAGCGGTAAAAATGTGGAGCAGCTGATTGGTTAAAGAGGGGGGGGGGGGGGGGAGAGTGGGGGCGATATACCTATATAGGGTGACAGTTACCTCAAGAAAGTGAAGAAGCCCCGCCCTCCCACCCCTGTTATTTTGGTTTCATTTTTTGGTGATATATTACATTCTCAGGTTTGGGTACTTTGTCAGAGGATGGGTCACCCAAATATTTTGGGTGGATCCGTATGGAGGTAATCATTTCCCTGAACAATAATTTAGCAATGCCCCTTTTTGCACCTCTTACACAGCAATGCCCCTTTAATGTCCCGACTCCCACAGTTAATACCCATTGTTTTGCTTCCCTTAGCAAATAAGTTGTGCCCCGGCCTATACAGTATTAATTCCCGCCTTTGTGACCTGTACAAAAAAGGAATAGCACCTACAAAATAATTACAGTTTGGTGTCACAAGGAGGAACATTATGATTTTGGGAGTCAATGGGTATCAAAAAAAACCCCCATAACTGTAAAAGCCTTTAATATAAGTATCCCCTATTTATGCTCCCCTTACCCTGACGCCACTAGTATAGCTTTCAAGGTCTTTTCTGGCAGCAGGATACAACGGTGCTGGGACACAGACATTGTGTTATTGTGTTTGGTCCAGCTATACTACATATGGGGGTTGCAGTATTTCCCAGGCCCTGAATCCAGGAAGAGGAGGGGGGAGCGGCAATAATAGACCAATATTTTCCTTTGCTCCTAATGAGATGACTTATACTAGACCATGATAATTGGGAGTTCTTGTTGGGACATTTTGATATGGGGCTCCATAAGCTTCAAGTTATATCACTGCTCAGCCACCTTGTAGCCTACAGGTATAAAGTGACCTGTGGCCTAGAGAAATGGAGGGCAGGGATCCAAAGTTCCCTACCATATGCTTCAACTGTATCTGCATCCTCAAGATGTGGAAACAGTAAAAAGTGGACCCCAGGAATTATGGGCCCCAGAAAAGAAGCATAGTTCCCAGGATCCTTGGGGGCCCTTTGGTAATGGGCAGTGGCGTAACTACAACAGGTGCAGGGGTTGTAATCGCACCCAGACCCTGGATCCTAAAGGGGCTCAAAAAGTCCTTTTGGCCTATAGAAAAAAAAACGAATACTATATAGGATTTGCAATAGTTGGGGGCCCCATTGGAGCTTTCACATCAGGGACCATGAGCTTCAAGCTACACCACTGGTGATGGGTGCCCCAGGCACTCACCCAGTTCACCCGCTGTTATGCCATCTATGGATGGGACTTCAGTTTCAACTTTCTGGTGCACCAGTTCTCCTAACCAACATAGGAAGGGGAACAGCATCACTTACCAGTCAAGTCCACAAAAGACACGGCCCCGTCCTGGTGAATGTAGATGTGCTCTGTCCCCTAAGTGCTGGAAAATACCCATTGTCCACTATCATCTGCTGCAGTTTATGGCTGCATTGGTAGCACAGGGCCCAGGCCTGCTCCTCACTAACTGGCTGTCCAGACTGCTTTAATAAGTCCCGCAGCCTCACTTTACTGAGAAGCTCAGTGGGACTTGGCTCATTCATCTCTCCCTCCCTATTATAAAAGTCAGTTTATACTCTCCCAACACAAGACTGTTATATGCAGTGATCTGTCAGCAGGCTCCATCCTGCCTTTCTTCTTATATGCACACACCATTTCAATCTGCCCAATTACCACCCAGTTTTAACCCTATATCTGCATCCATGCTGCATGGCCCGTTCAAAATCACCACAAAAATGCACTTTTGCTATCACTTGCAAAAATAAATATAAGGCGGCCATCACACGCACAGATATCTCTTGCGATATTGTAAGCGATCACGTGCACGCGCGATCGCTTACAATATCGCTCACATCGCTGGTGAGATGTCACACAGACAAACTCACCAGCGATGTGGAGCCGCGATCTCGCTGGTTACTATGGTACACATCGGGTTACTAGGCGCCGCGCGTCGCTTAGTAACCCGACGTGTACCATAGTTACCATCTCCCAGCATAGGCTCTGCCGCTGGGAGATCGTTCATCATGGTGTTATACACCACGATGAGGCAGATCGTGAAATCGCTAATCGCCAGATCTGAGCTCCGGAGCTCAGATCACGATTTTGCGATTTCATCACTCATCGCTCATCGTATCTTGCCGTCACACGCAGAGACATCGTTGACGCGATGTTAAATCGGGCGCGTTCTAGCGATATCTTTCTAGATATCGTAGCGTGTGACGGCCGCTTATGGTATACAGTTCTCCAGCTTTTGATTCATTAAGCTATGTGTGCACTGTGCATTTTTGCTGCTTTTTTTTTTTTGCTGCACTCCTGCACCAAAAGCGCAGCACCCACAGTTTCATGTGGCGCCTCTATGGCAATGCGCCACAGTGAGGTATTGACACCCCAAATAGAATGTGTAGTGCCTCCATAGCCATGGATATGGAGGACTCTACAGAGTCTGCACCCCAACACCCATACAGTAGGCCACCTTAGTACAGGGGACCGTATATTCAGTAGGTCCCAGGGGGTGGAGCCTAGAGAGAGCGGGAGACTGGAAGTGACAGTAGTGTCAGGCAGACAGCGTGAGACAGCAAGGAAGACGGATGCAGGGGACCAGGAACGCCCTATTAAGAGCACCACTGCCAGACTCTGGAAAATCCTCCAAAATCTGCGGCTACAATCTCTGTTAGGCCATGTGCACATGTTCAGTATTTGATGAGTTTTTTACCTCAGGATTTGTAGCCAAAACCAGGAGTGGAGCAATCAGAGGAAAAGTCTAATAGAAACACCTGCACCACTTCTGTATTTAATTATTCACTCCTGGTTTTGGCTACAAATCCTGAGGTAAAAAACTCATCAAATACTCAACGTGTGCATGTGGCCTTAAACCAGACTGTACGGTGTACCCTTTTCCATCTGGTGCAAGTAAAAAACTGTTTGAGCTGATCTGGTGTCTGGTCTCCTTCCATCTGCCACCCGGAGGGCTTCTACAGAATCATCAACGTGAGGACTACTACTCCCCTCATCCACCCCGCTGCATTGAGGTAAATGATGCACCCCCAGGCTATGGGGTACTCGGGAACCGGGCCGGTGCTGTCTCACTGGGGATATCACGGTAGTCATGACCCGGTCCCGTGATCAGTCCAAAAAGGGTGTTTACAGGGGATTTGTCATGACGCCACCCGGGGTATGTGGTTAATAGAACCACCGCTGCCGTATTCCTGCTGGGGACGGTGACTTGGGGCAGCATGGATGGTAAGCCCTCTTCGGGTAGGGCTAGAGGTCCCCAGGGCAGGACTTATAGTCTATGCTGGGGCTTTGTGAAGGATGATGATTCACAGTCACTTACTTTTCTGCAGCTCTCCACAGTCAGTGCTGGCTGTCCTGGTGCTGGATGTGGTACACTAATGGGGCCGTCACACGCGTCAATGTCATCAGCGATCTGATCGCTGACGACATTGACGGATCGCTGGTGAGCTGTCACACAGGCAGACTCACCAGGGATCATTTTACCAGCGATATCGTGCAAATGATTTCTATATCGTTTCCACGATGTCTGCAGGCTGGTATCCAGGGTAAACTGCGGGTAACTAGGCAGCACGCGCTGCCAAGATACCCGATGTTTACCTTAGTTACCAGCCTTCTCCGCTCACCGGCTGGTATCTAAGATACACAGTGGGTAACTAGGGACCCTAGTTACCCGCTGTGTACCTTGGATACCAGCCGGTGAGGGGAGAAGGCTGGTAACTGAGGTATACATCGGGTATCTAGGCAGCACGCGCTGCCTAGTTACCCGCAGTTTACCCAGGATACCAGACTGCAGACATCGTGGAAACGATATGTAAATAATTTCCACGATGTCGCTGGTCCAATGATCGCTGGTGAGTCTGCCTGTGTGACAGCTCACCAGCGATCATCTGTCAATGTTGCCAGCGATAAGATCGCTGGCGACATTGACGTGTGTGACGCTGGCTTAACACACTCAGACTCCTGATAGCCATTTCTCAGTCTGTTTACTGGAGTTGAAGCAGTTGTTAAGCTGGTGTCACACACGTCAATGTCGTCTGGCGATCTGATCACTGGCGACATTGACGGCTGATCGCTGGTGAGACTCACCAGCGATCAGTGGACCAGCGACATCGTGGAAATGATTTAAATATCGTTTCCACGATGTCTGCAGGCTGGTCTCCAAGGTAAACTGCGGGTATCTAGGCAGCGCGCGCTGCCTAGATACCCGATGTATACCTTGGTTACCAGACTTCTCCGCTCACCGGCTGGTATCCAAGGTGCACAGCGGGTAACTAGGGTCCCTAGTTACCCGCTGTGTACCTTGGATACCAGCTGGTGAGCAGAGAAGGCTGGTAAGCAAGGTATACATCTGGTATCCAGGCAGCGCGCGCTGCCTAGATACCCGCAGTTTACCCTGGATACCAGCTCCCAGCACTTGCTGAGAGGCGCTGGGAGCTGGCTTATCGCGTCTCCCAGTGTCACATGTAGCGATGCTGCATGTCCACCGGGTGACCATAGCCAGGTTTTCTGTCCAGTCCGAAAACCTGGTGACCATCAACCAGCGATTTATCGCTGGTTGATGCGCCCTGTCACACGCGTCAATATCGCTGTATCGTCACATGCAGCAGCGATATTGCATGCGATATTGACGCTTGTGACGGCCCCTTTACAAGCTGTCCCTGGAGTCTGGAGAGCAGTTCAGGGTATTTCTCACCCGGCCGGGTCGTATTGGGCTTCCTCACTGTGTTTGCGTAGTGGCCCTGCAGTTGCTTCAGCTAGGCTGCCGGCCCTGTCTCTATCTGCGTCTACCAGTATGACAGGCAACTCGAGTCCTTCACTTTTACACCCCACCCGGGAAGTCAGTGTTTCTGGATTCTATATGTTGCTGTGTAGCTGGCACTAGGTAGCTGGAGAATCTGGAGTCCCCCACTTTCCGGTGTTGACTGCCGGTGTTTCTGAACCTGCACAGTCTCCGACTCCGGTGTCCGCTCTTGTGGTGTTCCACTACAGAGGGGAAGCACGGGTGATGCAGCCCCTCCCGGTAGGTTTCTGTCTCTCTCCTCCTTCCTCAGACCCTAGCCTTAGGCCTGGTGTTCAGCAGTGGACCTTGGGATGAGCCTGGCACAGCTCGTTTACACCCAGGTCTGGTCCTCAGTTTGCACAGAACCTGTCCTCTTCACAGCCCTCCCAGGAGCTTAACTGAACTGTGCTCTTCGCAGTCCTCCTAGGAACTACACTGAGCTTGTTGCTCCTCAGACCAGAATATATAGGAGAGCTCACCCTGAAGCCGGGCTTGGTCTCCCCCTTCTGGCTGG
Organism: Allobates femoralis; assembly: GCA_033576535.1. Lineage (NCBI taxonomy): Eukaryota > Metazoa > Chordata > Amphibia > Anura > Aromobatidae > Allobates > Allobates femoralis. Next base: position 416,598,989 of record JARQOC010000006.1, on the reverse strand, counting down.
GAGGTCTTGGTGTTGTTTGTGTGTTGCCTGAGTGGAATACCCTTTACTGCTCTGTGGTGACACCTAGCAATGGTGACACTGTGGCACTGTGGTGCCACATAAAGCTCCACCTGTGGGGAGCTGTACTACCAAAGCTGCATTCCCATCACCTCAGCGGCCGGCCGCAGCGCTGATAACCCTATTACCAGATACCACAGGTAGCGTCACATTACAATTTCCCATCATCATCATCACCCCCAGCCACTGAGGGGCCAGGGCACGGAACCAGGAACCGACCAGCCGTGATCCCCACTGAAGTGAACCCCCTGTCCCGGTATCCAAGTACCCCCTACCCTGTTGACCGACTCAGTTCTGGCATCACGAACAGGATCCCGTGCCAGGTAAAACCGGGTACTGCCTGCTTAAAATGGACTTTATTTACTGTTTTGTGAACTGTAAATTTGGGCAGCCATTACTGCGCCACAGAGCGGGAAGAGTGTCATGGCAGCGCGGCTGAAAGGCGTGAAGATAAGTCCCGCCTCTTCGCTCTACCGAGGATCAACGAAGTACAGTGGCTGGCCCCGAAAAGACTCGAAGGATGATTAACTGAACTGTCCCCATTAAGCGGGTCTGCATATGTAAAAGACTACGTGCTGGCCCAGGGCCGTGCCTCGGCCCCTCAAGTCAGTAGGGCCATGCAAGAGGCGCCAAAGTGTCTCCCCGCCCCCTTGCCATCAAACAACCAAGGGGGCGGGTTGAGGACCGGACCGCACCAGCTCGGGACTATAAAAGGAAAACAGGGTGCGGCCGGTGGACAAAACAAGAGACCTTGGCAGACTCCGGACCTGTTACCCGTGCGCGGCCTGGTAAAAATGGCAGTCCCCAGACTCAGAGATTCAATCCGGGAGGTTGAGGAAGACATCCAAGCCGACCGTGCTGTCCTGGGGGAATCCACCCTAGAAACTGAGGGTGAGTACATCGCCTTCTGGGGAGCAGCACTGAGGGATCTACGGGTTCAACTCCAAGAAACCACAGAGCGGACCATCCGGCATTAGAGTGCCGAGATAGTCCTCCAGCTAACCCGGCATATGAGCAGATGAGGGGATCTGAACCAGACCCGGAACTGGAGGTGATGATAGCAACAGAAACCGAGCACCCGGTAGCCGGTGAAGGTTACACCCCCACAGAACCTGATGTATCCAACACCGCAACTCCTGAACCAGCGGCCCCAATCACTGTGGAGCCCGGAGAAGAGGAGGCTGCTGAGCAGGAGGATTTCATCTGGTTTCCTGAGGAACCCAACCTGACCGTGGAGGAGGATGAAAGTCCTGCTGGCCAAGTCAGTGTCGGGGAGGAGGAGGATTCGGAGAAGGAAGGAGCAATCGGTGGCACAGAGGAGACTGGGCCCCGCGAGCTATGGAGGGCTGGACAACCAACAGTACAGGCCGAGGCGGGAGCTATGAGAGTGATCCAACCCTTGGCTAACACCGAGCGTTCCTGGCAACCTGTAAGAAGGCCCTGGTTTACGCAGCCTGTTCAGGACGATGAGGCTGAGCGGCAGAGACAGTGAGAGGCATGGTGGGCGAACGAAATGGAGACCCGCCAGGCCCGTGCTTTTGCCCGCACTCAGCCACCACGACCCCTGGAGCAGCGTAAAACAGGGGTAGTCACCGTTTTCAATCTGGGAATTGGGTACGGTTTTGCCCGGGAGGAAGGCCTCTACTCAGAGGTTTTCGTGCGAAGAAGAGATGTGGAGTCCCACCTCCCGCAAGGCAACCCGGACTGGGATCTATATCGGGGCGATACCATAATCTATGAATGCCATGCAGGACCCCGAGGGTGGTACGCGATCCGGGTCAGCAGAAGCGACGACTGACAAGGTTAACCCGGTATTAGTGTGTTACTGTAAATAGTTATATATTATGCATTTTCTTGCAACATTTGGACAAAAATCACATGAACATAAATGTGAACTGTTTTAACAAGCCTGACTGAACTTGAAGTCAGAGACTTAATACCCAGCCTTGTTGGGCCGATGTGAACTCAAAGTAAAATGTTTTGTCTGCAACGTTTGAAGCCTAGCATCTCCCACAAGGGAAGACAAAATAATCGTATTTTTTTTTATGGTGTTTTAAAGTTACCGAGTTAACATGTTAATGAAAACCTTAGCTCAAACCCGGTTAGGTTGTAACACTCGCGGACGAGTGTATTTAACCAAGGGGGTGTGTGGCGCCCCTATGGCAAGGCGCCACAGGGAGGTTCTGCACCCCAAACAGAAGGTGTAGTACCTCCGTAGCCATGGAGGACCCTACAGAGTCTGCACCCCAACACCCACACACAGGACACCTTAGTACAGGGGACCGTATATTCAGTAGGTCCCAGGGGGTGGAGCCTAGAGAGAGCGGCAGACAGCAAGTGACAATAGTGTCAGGCAGACGGTGTGAGACAGCAAGGAAGACGGACGCAGGGGACCCTGCAGCCATGACAGGAGGCACCTCTTAGGAGAGGGATGACCCAGACGCAGAAGGGGGCCACTCCAGGACAAGTCGGAGCATACCAGAGTCGAGGCAGTTAGTCAAAGGTCTATCCCTAACTGCAGATCGGCAGGCTGTGGGCCTGACATAAGGGAGCCGCAGCACCCCTAAAGAAGTCCAACATCGGTCCCACATCTGGGTCTATGACACCGACAAGCAAAGAGACTTTAGGTAACAGACCCCGAGGACTAGAGACTTGACTCAAGAGGGGAAAGCACAGAGAGAGAGGAACAGGACCAGGAACGCCATATTAAGTGCACCACTGCCAGACTCTGGAAAATCCTCCACAATCTGCGGCTACAATCCCTGTTAAACCAGACTGTACGGTGTACCCTTTTCCATCTGGTGCAAGTAAAGAACTGTTTGAGCTGATCTGGTGTCTGGTCTCCTCTCATCCGCCGTCCGGAGGGCTTTTACAGAATCATCGAGGTGAGGACTACTACTCTCCTCATCCACCCCGCTGCCCTGAGGTAAAGCTCCACCTGTACTACCAAAGCTGCATTCCCATCACCTCAGCGGCCAGCCGCAGCGCTGGTAACCCTATTACAAATAGGTGGCGTCACGTTACAATTCCCCATCATCATCATCACCCCCAGCCACAGCGAGTCCGGGGCACGGAACCGGGAACACTGAAGTGAAACCCCTTGTCTTGGTATCCGAGTACCCCCTACCCTGTTGACCGACTCAGTTCATAATGAAAGTCAATGTGATTCCCAAAACGCTGTGCCCACATGCGTTTTTGTTGCAGAAATCACGTCAGCTGACCGGCTCTGTGACATCACCACAGGTCCTTCAGCCACCAGATGAAGACTGTCGCATCATCCCCGCAGACGGCGGACAGATAATGTATCCTCTGGGAAGCTTATTTTTATTTTTTATATACCAGAGGGGAGAGGACAGGGGATAAGACGGGGGGGAGGACAGGATAGAGAACAGGGGGGAGCAGAGATAGAGGAGGGAGACAGAGACAGATAGAGAAGATGCAGGGAGAACAGGGAGAGACAGCGACAACAGGATCCACACGGATCCTGCATCAAATCAGATACGGATGGCTATTTGTCATCCAAATGCAGGGATCCGTGTGGAAAAACACACCAGAAACACATTTGTGCTTTTTTGAAACAGCTGCATTTTTGTGGCTAAGGCCCCTTTCACATCAGTGGTTTTCGCCGATCGCGGCAGTTGCAGTGAAAAAAACGCAACTGCCGCATAACCGCTGCACTTGTGGCACAGTTGCGGCAAGCCCCATGCAATGCTTGCGGCAGGTGCGGAAAGTGCGGTTTCGACACTTGCGGCAGGTGCGGCTGTGGAAAAAAACGCGGTCAGCCGCGTTTTTTTCGCGGCCGCACCTGCCGCAAGTGCCGATACCGCACTTGCCGCAAGCCCGCATAGACATTGTATGGGGCTTCCCGCAACTGTGCCGCAAGTGCAGCGGTTATGCGGTGATCGCGGCAGTTGCGTTTTTTTCACCGCAACTGCCGCGATCGGCGAAAACCGCTGATGTGAAAGCAGCCTAAAAAAAGCAGCACAAATGCAGCACAAAAAATACGCACATTGGGCATATAGCCTTAAGGCCCCGTTACACGCAGCGATATCGCTAACGATAGGCTGTGTGACGTTGCAGCGACCTCGCAGCGAAGTCGCTGCGTGTGACATGCCACAGTGACCAGCGAGCGATTAGCTCGCTGATTGCTGCGGAATGGCCAGGACCATTTTCCGGTCGCTGGTTTGCCACTGTCACGCATGCATCGGCATGTGTGACAGGGCAATGACCAGTGATCCCGTCTGTGCCCGAGACCCTGAACGATCATAACGACCGTTGGGTGTCAGCGCAGTACTGGATGTTCGCTGGTGAGTCTGTGTAATGATCGAAGGTCCTATTAAGATCCAGTGAGTCACAATCTGAGACAGAGATGAACAAAAGTGTTTTTACTGATATGGGGATCAAAGTACGGTTCAGTATAGAATGTAATAGTCTCAAAATCCCCTTAAAACACTACCAATAACAAATTTACACACTCAGCGTTGGCCGACATCAATGCACCGATCTCAGGGTATGTATATCACACTCAGAACCATGAGCAAATTTACCTACACATTAAATTGTTCAAGGATTTAACTTAACTTAGGCTGCCTTCAGACTTGCAGATGCATCTGCAGCGTTTTGCAGATGCATCTGCATGCAGACCGCGGCCCCTATGTTTATAATGGTGCGCACGGCGGTCTGCAGATGCTTGCAGATCGCCGTGCGCTCTCATTGCCCGCCATTAGTGATCTGTGCGCAGGCGGATGCCTGCGTACAGATCACACACTCTCCCCGCACCAGAGATGCGACATGCTGCGTCCCGGGTGCGGACGCGGGACACCGGAAGGAGCAGATATGGTCCGCATCCGCACCCAAACGCAGCAAACGCTGCCAAACGCAGGCACTATGCGTTCCTATGTTAAACATAGGAACGCAGTGTGCATGCGTTTGACTGCGTATGGGAATGCAGCATACGCTGCAGCGCCAAACGCTAATGTGAAGGCAGCCTAATTGGAAAGACGATGTACATCAGCTGAGGGCGGTCTGATGGAACCTCTGAGATGGCGCACTGAGTATAACTTATCATAGCTAATAACAATGCATTAAACTATATCAATGTTGGATATACACTTAGCACAGGGATACCCGGGTATCTTAAAAGCTATGGTACCATCAACTTTAAATGTAGTTTCACACCAGCCTATATTCTACGTTAGCTGCAGCAAGTCCAGAAAAAAAAACCTTTGGTGCCAAAAAAACTTATTGTAAAACAGCAAAGTTCGGTGTCTTACCAGCCAATGCCAGATTCACATGTCCAGTACTTTAGTTCTGTAGCCTCGGGATACAGTCTGTGGAGCACTCTTTACCAGGACTTGTCAGGATCCTCTCGATCTGGATGGCAGCGGACCCAGTCTCTCCTCAGTCTCTTTTCTGGTAGGCAAACCCTGGTCAGTTCACCATGCGGTCTCTAGTCCACACAGTTTCAACCGCCTCAGCAATAGTTTCCAGCAAAAACACAAGTTCTCCCATGACAGGGACCAGCCATCCCTGCCGACAGCTTGCACAAAAAGTCTTATCAAAGTCCAATCTCCAGGCTTCTCACCACTGTTTGTTTTTAGCACAATTTACAGTCTGTCTCTTCTAGCAGGGCAGCTCTCAGCTTCCCTTCACCATCAGCCTCTTTCTCTCTCCCTCTCTGTTCAGGAAGGCTGAACTCACAGGGTCCTAGTGCTCTGCTGATGCTGTTACATTCCACACTCCCACATCTGCCTGTCTGACAGCTCACCAGCGATCACATAGTGATGTGCCAGCGATCCCGATCGTTGGTCGGATAGCTGGTACATTGTTATGTGTAAACCGGTCTTTAGACTTTGTGTTTCAATTCCTCATAATTTTTAAGATCTCTGCTTGCTGTCTGAGCATTGAAACATTCTTACTTATAACGGAAACTGAAATCTCTAAGACCGGCTTCACACCACGGTTTTTGACTGTCAGGTTCTGTTCGGTGTTTTGCAGGATGCAGAACCGGAGGGCAAATCTGCCCAATCCTGCTTTGTGCCGCTGTCCAGGTGCTGATATTTCAGCACCACAGCTGCAGAGGAGCTGGGCGCAGCGCTGAAATTTCGGCCATGGAGCTCTCCAGGTGCTGAAATTCAGCAGCCACCAGGCGTCCAGGAACCAGTACGATGTTCTGGTGTTCCGGCGCAATCTGGCGCCCATAGACTCCCATGCTATGGGTACTGGATTCGGGAGTATCCAGTTTTGTTTGATTTTTGCATCAGACACAAAAAATGATGCAGACTCCGTTTTTGTAAACAAAAAATCGGACAAAACCGGATCCTCCCGAAAAACCAGCAAACCGGATGCCAAGTATGCACAATCCGGCGCTATAGGGATACATGGGCAGTGAATTTGGATCTGGGGCTGTCCGGTTCACATCGGACATCCCCAGACCCGAAAAACTGTGGTGTGAAGCCGGCCTTACTGAGCTATCACATCTCTCAGGTTTGCTGCAGTTGTATCCATTCTACACAAACTTGCCTGAGATAATAGACCTGGATCCAGACTGTTACAGTTTACCTGCACTGTTAAGCCAAGTAAAACCCGGTGAACCCTGCTCAAGTCTCTCGTGTGTGATTGCCTGCACTTTGAACTGTTCTATACATTTTTACATCCTGTCAGGAGCTGCCCGACCCACGGCGGGCTCATCCATCTCGCTGCAGCACCATCCATCCATCCTCCTAGCAGAAGTAAGCAGCGGTGGTCCCCTCACTGACCAAAACCCGTGGGTGGCATCACGACAATCCCTGTAAATAACCCCCTTTTACTTGTGGGCTCAGGACACGGTCCGGACCAAGGACCGCCGTGATAACCCCCGTGATAACCCCCGTGATACCCCGGTCCGGTACTGAGTACCCCGTCCCAGTGGGCTCCACATTAGTCAGTTCAGTACAGAGCAGTACTGAGGAAGATATCCCGGGGACTGAAGCAATGCTCACTCCAGGAGAGCTAGACTTAGCTTGAGTGAGCCGCAGGCAAGAGTCTGAGGAAGTCGAGGAGAGCCTGGGGAGCAGAGCAGTGTCAAGCTCACAACAGAGGAGTCAGCACCAGGAAAACGGACACCGGAGTCCGAGGCTGTGCAGGGCCTAACGTCCCGGCAGCCAATACCGGAGGGTGGGGGATTCCAAGTCCCCATCCACACCAAAGTGCCCGGAGGCACAGCCGCACTGAGAGCCCAGGAGCAGTTGCCCGTGAAGCGGGGCTGGAGAAGAACTCGAGCTGCCTGCCATACGGCACACTGCAGGAGAGAGAAGGAAAGAGAGTGCCGCAGCTAAGCTTAAGCAACCGCAGGGACCTACTAAGAAAGTGCAGCAGGGAGGCCTGAGAACTTGCCAGGTGAGGAGATCCCCGAGTTGCTCCCAGGTTGCCGGATTCCAGCAATACCATCTGCCCATGTGTCGGTCTCACCAGTAAAGGACTTGAGGAACCAACAAATCGTGAGTCTGTCAGTTACTTTACACCCTCCATCCTGCATCCTACACCCTTGCAACATCCACTGCCCTGGGGATCTGCTCCACCCGTGGGGAGCCATTACATCCCAGCTTCCCATCCATCATCCCTATCGGTTCTGCAGCAGAGGTTGCCACTAATAGCCACAAACCACGGGTGGCATCACGAATAACTCCCTTATCCATCACCCTTTCCCTATATTAGCCAAGAACTCCCTTTACACTGAACCCAGGGTCACGGATGCCGAGTCTCGACCCCTGTGACTCCTCAGAAACATCATTGCCCGGTTCAGAGTACCCCATGGCCGAGTATTGAAAACTACTCGTTATTACTAGTATAGGTAGTGTGAATATTTCACTACTTGCTCATCCCTAGAGTGGAGATTGATCACAAGCACCTTTGCTCTGTTCGTTCTTATGGGAGTGACAGTGACCAGCTGAAAGCAGCGCCGCCAAGCAATTTCCACTGGTTCCATTAAAGCATAATGTAGTGGAGGTGTGCATGATTGCCAATAGCTTCAGTCACACGGGGGTCTTACAAGCTCCAGTTCTTGGGATTGGTGGGGGTCCCAGTAGTTGACCGTAGTGATCAGGAACATATTTCCTGACCCATTGATATATTTGACTCTTGTTTAGATGGACTTGCAAAGGCTCCTTTTTCATTGAGATATAGGTCTCCCAAAAGACCGGTCAACAAGCTGATACAGATTTTTGTGACTCTGACCATAGTGCACCGCCAAATTACGCACATTAAGTTGTTCCATAAAGTGAGTAAATATTCGGAAAGTGAAAATTGCTGCTACAAGAATATGCTATTTGCAAAAAAAAAAATGTTTTTAGCTCATAGAGGATTTTTTAGACTTGGAAGATTTCGGCTATGTGCCCAGGCTGCATATGTTTATGCGGATTTTGACAAATCTACGTGTCTATGTTGAAGCAAAGTCTATGAGATTTCAGAGGTGCTGTGCCCACGGTTTTTCCTTGCGGCTGGTGCAGAAAAAAATCTGCAGCATGTTGATTCTTGTGTTTTTTGGGCAGCATTTATTTCTCCATTGACCCCATTATAATCATGAAAAAATACAAATACGCATGGGTGTTCACACAGTACGTTTTGTGGGTAGAATTGGTGATTTTTCCTCCCAAAATGGATGGTAACTTAAATGTGCTGAAGTCATTTCTTGCTACCAGAAATGATGTTCAAGAAAAGAAGACAGAAGAAGAAGAATTTCAGCTGACTGAAAGTGAAAAGAAGACTGAAAAACGTAGCCAAAAAAAAGGAAAAGCACCATTTCCGCATGCAAAAATGCACTGTAATGTGCAAAAAGGCATTGTGGATTGTGGACTTGATGCACCAAATCGGCAGCGTGGGCACATAGCCTTACAAGTATATGATCAAGATCACAATTCTGAATGCAGCTTTGGATGCGGTTGGAGTGTAGATCAGGCTGTAATTCCTAAGATCAGTGGTAAGACAAGAAAAGAGAAGGATTTACAAAGTTTTTTAGGGGCATATTTCCATAAGCCCCGTTTCACCAGGGGGGATGAAGGTAAATTGGCCGTCTATTGCAGCACCATTGCTCTTGGTCATACTGATCAGATGGTGACAGAAACCCATTAACTTTGTGATTTGCAACTGATTTGGCGTAAACCGTCTGCCAGTCAAGATGGCGAGACCCACGCCGCTGCTTCCACTGAGTCCTTGTCATTATTCATCGGGCGAAGCTGCAGTGATAGACACAGCTCCAGTCTCGGTAATGTGTAGACAGCCCGGCTGCATACAGATAATGGGGCTGGTAATCTTCAGTCTATCACATCTGCTTCTTGCTGGGTCCCCTCTGTATTTCCAGCCTGTACTAATCTCTGGCGTGTTAATAGAATGCAGACGTGCCAGCCCCTGATTCAGACAGATGCCCAGACCCTCCTGGGAGCCCAGGCAGAAAAATAATGAGCAGAAAAAACCTTAGTGAAAGGCTGTGCCCATAGACAGCGGGCACAGATACAGCTCTGCTTACTGATCATCATCACAGTTTTTCTACATCACATCCCTATGCAGCAGCGGTTTGATGCGCTACTTTCATCCTGAATGTCTTGGTTGGATGGAATGCCAGAGTTGCAGTAAAAACTGACACACAGGAAAAATGTGGGAAGTGGAAATGTAAGCAGCAGGGGGCGTTACTGCAACAGGTGCAGGATTTGTAATCACACCCAGGCTCCAGAGCCTAGGAAACCCCAAAAGTCCCTACAGGGTGGGCCATTTATATGGATACATCTACATAAAATGGGAATGGTTGGTGATATCAACTTCCTGTTTGTGTCACATTAGTATATGGGAGGGGGAAAATTTTACCAGATGGGTGGTGACTATGGCGGCGTATTGAGAATTTCATAAGAAAAACAATGGTGTGCTTGGTTTTAACGTATTTGTTCAAAGAATATATCCAACACTATGAGTGGCTTAAACCCTAGCCTGAGTGCTTGCTAGAGATCAGCCTTGCCCAGGATTCAAACCTTGGTCTCAGTGTTGGCAGGCAGCAGCTCTACCACTGACCATGTTCACATTGACCCTGAAACAGACTAAACCTAAGGAAAAACCATACACAAATGTACAAAAATACTCTGCCATGAATAGATAGGTAAAAAGCAGATGTTATTAAAAAACTGGGTACTACATTTTTGCAAAAAATGTAAAAAGCCATCCCACCACGTCAAGATGTACCCACTTTAGGATGATACCTAACTCTATCTAATTTAAAACCTGTACATGTGTCAGCTAACCTCAATGAAAGCAGAATGCAGAATGCAGAGAGACCTGAGTCCCAAAATGGACACACAGCAGTGGGAGGCGAGGATGGCTTTTTATCTTTTTGCAAAAAATATAAACAAAGTACCCTGTTTTTTCACAGCATCTGCTTTTTACCTATTTATTCATAACAGGGTGTTTATGCACGTTTGTGTATGGTTTTTCCTTAGGTTTAGTCTGTTTTGTGGTCAGTGTGAACATGCTTTTACCGGCATGTACCGTACACTAATGTCTGCTTTAAGTCAGTTTTTTAGCCCCTTGTTTTAGTGCAAGATAGGGAGTGCTCCACCATCCCTTTTACTGTGCTGAACATTTATATTGCCTCCCATTGTTGTTTTTTCACTGCATCTGTTTTTTACTAACTTATTTAAAAGAGTATTTTTGTATATTTGTATACCGTATGGTTTTTCCTTAGGTTCAGCTCTGCCACTGAACTACAGCTCACACTGATAAACATTGGAGGATTTGGTTATCTTGACCTGCAGTACAGGCAGGAGACCTAGACACAAATCACACTGTTACATAGAGATACATTGTATTATTATTATTTATTTATATAGCACCATTAATTCCATGGTGCTGTACATGTGAAGGGGTTACATACAAAATTATAGATATTGTTTACGGTAAACAAATTAACAATGACAGACTGGTACAGAGGGGAGAACTCTGCCCTTGCGGACTTACAATCTACAGGAGAATGCAGAGAAGACAGTAGGTCTGGGGTGCGGTAGATCCGGTGGTGGTGGGTCAGTATCTCTGGTGGTGGCGAGTTGGGCACTGTGGTGGTGCTATCATGCATGCATTTCTATGTTGCTTGCGTACTAGAAGTAAAAAATTAGTCGGATTTTTTGTTCTTATGAAACTACTAAAAAAACAATGACAAAAATCTAATTTTCTCTTTTTTTTTTAAGTCTCCTCTGTACTCCTACAAAGCTCCTTACTCCTACTCCCACAAAGCTTCAGTTCAGTTGCATTACAGCCTGCAATATTAGTCTCTTGAGCCACAAGTTCTGCGGCTGTGAATGGGGGATTTGTGTGCACTTCATCTGTACATAGCACTGTATTCCTATGTTTATGTAATATAGAGGGGAATAAAAGAATGTATTCATACATGAAAAACAATGTCATTTCGTATGTGTTTTTAACTCAAATGACAAACATCACAAATCAGCAAATAACATGGACATATTTAGTGTCACTGAAATCGTAAAGATCGTCACAGCACAGCAATCAGATTATTTATAGGGATCGGAAAGTGGAGAAAAAAAAAGCATAATTGGTTATTTTTCTATATTAGATAGACTTAAAGTCTTATTTCAACCTTAAAAACTATGTTACTAATTAAATTAAATATGTAATAAAAGTGTAGGGCAGGGAGGGGTTTGGGTGGAATTTTGAGTGGGTGTGATAGGTGCGGCTTACAGGCCAGTGCAATGCATGATGGGACTTGTAGTAATAGAAGCAGGAGGTCAGGGGAGGAAGTTGTCGATTAACCTCATGAGAGCTGGAGCCAGCAGTGAGGATGAGCTGCTAAAGAATGATAAAAGGTAATATCTCTACAATTATGTAATGAGGTGTACAATTCAGATTGTATTATTGAAATTGACACTGAAATGAACTGTGCACAGTCTGCACTTGTCCACCAGGGGGCATCAGTGGACTGTACAATCACAGAGGGTGGAAAGCCCCCACCATCTCTGTTGTTTACCCAGGAAGTGAAAGCAGAAAAAAACAGTGCAGATCCTGCCGACTACGCCAGATGTAGCGACCAGTGGTAAGGCCGCGGGTGTGTGTGTATGATCTTTCTCAACAGAATCCCCATACTCAGATTTAACCGGTAGTAACATTTCTTTACTGTAAAACATGTCTATAACACAGTCAACTGATCTAGCTGCACACATGTATATGGTGGGGTCTCTGGATCTTCACTTCTTCCGGGTACGCAGCTAGCAAAGAAAAAAAGCACAACAATGGAGATATCTTTCCCTAACTTTCCCTAAAATCACGTACCAGTCTATCACAGAAGAAGGTGTCGCTCCCACGTAGCAGGCCTGGGGATCTCACGATGACGGGTCCCGGTGCAGCGCTGAAGGGGGAAACTCCTCAGTCTTCTTCTGTGGTCTCCTTCCGCAGGTAACAGAATCTTTCTTTGTTAGTCTCTCCCAGTCTCAGGGCACACCGAGCAGCAGACGGGAGCCCACAGCAGCACAGAAGTCTCTCTCAGTCTCGGGGCAAACCGATGAGCAGAAGGGAGATCACAGTAGCACAGATGGCTCCCTTATGTCAGTCACAGCCCCTGCACATGTAATCCAGTGGCAATGTCCTTAATTCCGGAGGCAATGTCCTGAATTTGAGTGGGACCCTCGGTAAGGCAAGGTCCTGCAGACCGGGGTTGCAGCAACGATCTTCACAGGTATTTCTTCCCAAGAATCTGGCTGCAAAAGAGCCCTATGTCTGTCCTGGCTGTGCTCTCTGGATCTGCACTGTTTTTTTCTGCTTTCACTTCCTGGGTAAACAACAGAGATGGTGGGGGCTTTCCACCCTCTGTGATTGTACAGTCCACTGATGCCCCCTGGTGGACAAGTGCGGACTGTGCACAGTTCATTTCAGTGTCAATTTCAATAATACAATCTGAATTGTACACCTCATTACAATAACATGATGTTTGTTCATGAAAAAAAAAATAAAGCAAAGTGGATGAGAATTCATGAGAACTGCGCCCACTGTGCGTCTAAAGACAATGCTGAACTCTGCCGTTGGTTGCCTTTTTCTGCAATGAGAGATTAATAATAATTAAAAGTCCTGGGCATCTTCTGAATGCCTGTCACTTGCAAATGAGTGTGGCTAGGGGCATGGCCAAAATTCCAAAATTTGCCACTGTGCGCTGTGTGCCGCTTCTATGTCCCTCTTTCTCTCCTTCAAAAGTTGGGCGGTATGATCATATTGTATATTTGGTGCTGTTGTGGACCAACAAATAGGACAACATCTACAAAGGAGCTTGTATATTCTCCCCTTGCTTACATGGGTTCCTGCTGGGTTTTCCGGTTTCCTCCCACACTCAAAAGACATACTGGTAGGGAATTTAGATTTTGAGCCCCATTGTGGACAGTTGTAAGAGTGTGGACAGCATCAGGAGAGCACTAAGACCTAGCAATTTCCTGCCTGAGGAGAGAAAACGGGGAGCCCAGGAAACCTCGGGGGCAGAGCTGTAGACTGAGAGTAAGGTAAAGGGAAGAGAAGTGAGGAGTCTGATGTTGATGACGATGAGGAGATTCAATAATGAATGTATAATAAATAATATTGAGGAAGTGAGGGGACATCATACTGTATATAGTTTTGCTGTGTCAGCATCATACTGTATATGACAGCTATAGGGGCTATCATACTGTGTGTAGGGAGCTGTAGGGGCCATCAAGCTATGGGGACATAATGCGCTAAATAAGGAGCTGTGAGGACATAATTTTGTATATACGGATTATTGAGACATCATAATGTATATAAGGAGCTGTGTTGGCATCATACTGTATAAAGGGAGCTGTGTGCCCATCATAATGTATATAAGGTCTTGTGGGTGACATCTTACTGTCTATAGAGGACTGTGGGGGACAGCATGCTGTATATAGGGAGCTATGGGGGCCATAATACTGTATAAAGGAATCTGTGGGCCCATCATAGTGTATATAAGGAGCTTTATGTTTATCATACTGTGTTTAGGGTGCTATGTGGATATTGAGCTGTGGGGCCATCATACTGTATATTGAGGATGAATAACCCAGGGGCCTGTGGGAACTCGGGTGTCTGGGTCCTGCTGTGGTTGGGATGTCACTGGTGGCCTACCCAGACCCATGGCCCTGGTGGTCAACTTAAAAGAGTTGGGGAATGAAAATAAAGAGTTTAAAAGTTTGTCGTGACGCCAGCTGCAGATTCTGGTGATGGGCACCAGCGCCGCTTCAGACCTCCGGGAGAGATGGTACTGCAGCTTGGATGGAGCAGCTCCCTGCAGGTGGAGCTGAGTCCCCCGGGGCAGCCCAGCACTGATGTTGGTAGTGCTGGTTGTTGTTTGGAGTGTAAGTGATGCAGCCAGGGCTATAGAGTACTTGGACACCGGGGCTGATGGCTTTGTGGGAGCTATTACCTCAGGGCAGCAGGGATCGAGATGTGGATGAGGAGGAGGATGAGGGGAGTAGTAGTAGGTGTTGGTGCTGCAGTTCTTACCCCTCTGCTGAGCCGCTACTGATGCTGAGCCCTCCGGGCACCACAATAAAGAGTCCAATTCAACTTTACTCCACTTTAATGAGTACCGGCAGAAGGTGATGGTATATGGTACAGTCCGGTTTACCGGGGCTTGGTCACCAGTTCCAGGTTCCCAGTTACAGAGTCTCTAGATGTCCTTCCTTCTATGGCTTTCTGGGTTAAACTTGTCCTTCTTACTCTCCACCCTCGGAGAGCTCTCCCGCCAGTCCCCTAATCTCCCACGGTGGGGCACGGTTATCCTTTCCCGGATTTAAGAGGAGACCAGTCACTCCCCCAACGTCGGTATTCGGGCCGTTACCCCTGTGATCTTGGATCTATTGTGGTCCTGAGGAGTGAGGTACCTTGTGGTGCGTACGGCAACCCGATTATATTGGGCCCGCAGCTCGTCGGTCTGCAGCCTGAGATGAACGTCTGACTACTTCAGCTACCCACACTGCCGATGTTTCCACAACGCGACCAGCCGACTCCAACCAGTCCTAGCCCATTGCTCTCTGTCCTGGTTCCCCCCGTGAAGGTTGGGGTTCCTCACAGCAGAATTGTTGTCAGGCTAGTCCTCACTGACTGCCTTCCCAGCACTAACTAACTAACTGTCACTTTCCCTCCCACTACTCTATCCTAGGCTCCACCCCACCCTTTTGGGACCTACTAAATTACCAGCCCACCTATTCTAAGTGGTGTGGTCCTAGGTGAGTGTAAAACCAGACTCCATAAGGTGAACCTTGAACTGATGACTTTACAGGGTAAACACATTATTATTAAGGTGTAATGTTACCCTGTGGCGCCTAGTCACAGGGGCGCCACATAAGGATGTCCTGCAAAGCAGTGCAGCAGTTGAGGTGAAAGGAAAACACCAAATCTTTCTTGCTCTACACGGGTTACTGTACTCTGTAAACCAGTTCAAATGACAGTTCAGGTTACAGCACAAACAGTCTATAATCAGGTAGCTGGTTGGGTAATCACAAAGGGTTGCAAGGTCATTCAGTGGGTTCCGTAGTATACTCTCTCTTGTTAATCCCGTGTCCTGCTGCTAAAACCTGCCCCGGCACAGCCCTCTTGTATACCAGGCCCGTTGGGGTGCTGTGAGATTCCTTCTTCTCTCTCTCTCTCTCTCTCTCTCTGAAGGGGCTCGACCTTTGGTGGGCGATCCTGGCGAGGCTGCACTTTCTAGACAAGGTGTCAGGGTTGTTGAACTGACCTGTAACGACCGGTATGGACAGCTCAGGGGCTGAACACCCTGCACCGTATCCTCGGAGCCGGTACTCTGTTAGATGGACCAGGGTTCCACCGGAGTATGGGCGCACCGACACGGTGTCCTCTCTTTCTTTCACCGGGCTGCCTCATCTCTAGGCCCCCTACCTGGGAGTCTCCATTTTTCTCTCGGAGGCTCCCCTCTGCTTTTTTCCTCAGTGCAAACTAGAACTCCACTGTCTGACTTCCCTCCTCCCCTAACTCCGCCCAATGAGAATGGGACTACCCGTCTACCCTAGGTTAAGTGTGGGAGTGCTGGGATGGATCCACTTACTCTCCCCTGTGACAGGAATAGTTGCACACTCGTTTGTGGGTGCAGTACCCCTACTGTGGTGCATTGCCCAGTGGAGCGCCACATTCCCCCTAGGTCCAGTGGTGGACGACCCACTCCACAGTCTCAGCCAAAGTCTCTCTTAGCTCCCGGAAGGCGTCCCTCCACTAGTCCGCGTCCCCCTCATTGGTGAGGAGAGAGACCAACTCTTGATCCCCACGTGCAGCACGGGCCTCCTGCTCCACCTCTCTCATCAGGTCTGTCAGTCAGGTAGCTGCCATTACACCGAGTATATCAGGTGTTGTCTTCCACGCTTCTTTTTGGAACCCTTGTTCTTTTTGGGTGCGTTTTCTGGATCTGCCTGCGTTGGCCCGCCTCCTTGTTTGATTGATGGCCATCAGGGTGGGCAAACTGTTTTGCGCCTCTGGCTAGGCCCTCCCATGGTAAGGGGCTGAGGCACCTGGTAAAATGGTGGGAACCCGTGCTCAGTGCTGTGTAATGGCAGTAAATAGTTATTTTTAAGCTGAAAAGTTCAAAGGCATACAGTACCCGGTTGCAGCGGGCATGGGATCCTGTTCATGACGCTAAAAGTATTAATCACCCAAGGGCCTTTGGAAACTCGAGTGTCTGGGCCCTGCTGTTGTTGCGATGTCACTGGTGGCCTGCCCAGACCCATGGCCCCGGTGGCCAACTTAAAAGAGTTGGAGAATGATAATAAAGAGTTTAAAAGTTTGTCCTACTAAGGGAACAGTCGAGTAACCTCTGTCCACTGAGACCAGCATCAGCATAATCGCTGGTGGGTCTTTAATTGCTACGATATAACGAAAATACCCTGACACACTGGGTGCTGTAATAGTAAAGTTAGATACACACTCGTAGAGGGTAAATAGGGTGTACATATCTTCTAATTGATGATGTCTCCTTTGACACATACAGTTAGGGCCAGAAATATTTGGACAGTGACACAATTTTCGCGAGTTGGGCTCTGCATGCCACCACATTGGATTTGAAATGAAACCTCTACAACAGAATTCAAGTGCAGATTGTAACGTTTAATTTGAAGGGTTGAACAAAAATATCTGATAGAAAATGTAGGAATTGTACACATTTCTTTACAAACACACCACATTTTAGAAGGTCAAAAGTAATTGGACAAATAAACATAACCCAAACAAAATATTTTTATTTTCAATATTTTGTTGCGAATCCTTTGGAGGCAATCACTGCCTTAAGTCTGGAACCCATGGACATCACCAAACGCTGGGTTTCCTCCTTCTTAATGCTTTGCCAGGCCTTTACAGCCGCAGCCTTCAGGTCTTGCTTGTTTGTGGGTCTTTCCGTCTTAAGTCTGGATTTGAGCAAGTGAAATGCATGCTCAATTGGGTTAAGATCTGGTGATTGACTTGGCCATTGCAGAATGTTCCACTTTTTTGCACTCATGAACTCCTGGGTAGCTTTGGCTGTATGCTTGGGGTCATTGTCCATCTGTACTATGAAGCGCCGTCCAATCAACTTTGCAGCATTTGGCTGAATCTGGGCTGAAAGTATATCCCGGTACACTTCAGAATTCATCCGGCTACTCTTGTCTGCTGTTATGTCATCAATAAACACAAGTGACCCAGTGCTATTGAAAGCCATGAATGCCCATGCCATCACGTTGCCTCCACCATGTTTTACAGAGGATGTGGTGTGCCTTGGATCATGTGCCGTTCCCTTTCTTCTCCAAACTTTTTTCTTCCCATCATTCTGGTACAGGTTGATCTTTGTCTCATCTGTCCATAGAAAACTTTTCCAGAACTGAGCTGGCTTCTTGAGGTGTTTTTCAGCAAATTTAACTCTGGCCTGTCTATTTTTGGAATTGATGAATGGTTTGCATCTAGATGTGAACCCTTTGTATTTACTGTCATGGAGTCTTCTCTTTACTGTTGACTTAGAGACAGATACACCTACTTCACTGAGAGTGTTCTGGACTTCAGTTGATGTTGTGAACGGGTTCTTCTTCACCAAATAAAGTATGCAGAGATCATCCACCACTGTTGTCATCCGTGGACGCCCAGGCCTTTTAGATTTCCCAAGCTCACCAGTCAATTCCTTTTTTCTCAGAATGTACCCAACTGTTGATTTTGCTACTCCAAGCATGTCTGCTATCTCTCTGATGGATTTTTTCTTTTTTTTCAGCCTCAGGATGTTCTGCTTCACCTCAATTGAGAGTTCCTTTGACCGCATGTTGTCTGGTCACAGCAACAGCTTCCAAATGCAAAACCACACACCTGGAATCCACCCCTGACCTTTTAACTACTTCATTGATTACAGGTTAACGAGGGAGACGCCTTCAGAGTTAATTGCAGCCCTTAGAGTCCATTGTCCAATTACTTTTGGTCCCTTGAAAAAGAGGAGGCTATGCATTACAGAGCTATGATTCCTAAACCCTTTCTCCGATTTGGATGTGGAAACTCTCATATTGCAGCTGGGAGTGTGCACTTTCAGCCCATATTATATATATAATTGTATTTCTGAACATGTTTTTGTAAACAGCTAAAATAACAAACCTTGTGTCACTGTCCAAATATTTCTGGCCCTAACTGTAATATAATATAATATATACACTTTTCAGATGAAGTGGACCTTTCCTACAAACGAATCCTGACAGTCACTGCCCAGACGAGGATCAATAGATAAAGGCGGTCTTTCCAGTACTACCAAGGGTTACCATATCGAGACGAATTGCCTTATATATGATATAGAAAAAGATCCAAACAAAAGTGCCCCTGATGAGTCTCTGGTTGAACAACAGAGACGAAATGCGTAGGGCGGGATTATACCACATTGATGGATCATGAACTGTGTATATCATATCGTACCACGATTTTAGAACTTATGACGGTGGGATGTGAGCAGACTATCTGACCGTATTAGGCAGTGAGAGCCTACATACTTAAACATACTTAGGGAGACTGCGTTTGGTTGTTTTTGGAGACATATTGTGTCCATCAACACCTGAGGCAATAACTCCGATATAACACAGAAGAAGGAGGAATAGGTACTGTCATGACATCACCCCACATATTAACCTAAAATAAGTGGAACCTTTTACCTTTACTATTTTCTGGGGGGAGGGTTGTTAATGGTGTTAAGTATCACAAATCACTTGTAAACACTGATCCACACCAGATTTTTAAAAAAAAGTAAAATAAAAGCATAAAACGGCGAAACAAGTTCCTTCCAATTTTGTTAGATATAATTTCATACGGAAAGACCCAAACCAATAATCGGTGAATTATGTGTACAAATGGAACAATGTGTCCATGATTTCACTGCAACCAATAAGTTGCAAGTGAAATTGAATGCAATGTTGTGACGTGTAAATGTACCCTCAGACTTTTCCTCTGATTGTTTCACTCCTGGTTTTGGTTACAAAAACTGCAACAGCACTCGTGTAAAAATATGCAGCATGCGCCAGCATCAAAAGCCGGGAGAGTGTCTAGCAAACCTGAATCCTCCCACAGGTGTGCTCATGTGGAACACATGGGATATAGTCCAGCTGTCTGTTTGGTCTCATGTTTCTCTGGGTTTGCAGCAGCCATGTTGTCAGAATCACATGGTGGAGAATCCATGTGTGTAGAGCTTGAGATAGTTCCGGCAGTTCCTATGAAGACCGGTTTGGAGCCGCCATTGTCCTGGAAGGCACCTGGGATGGAGTGCTTGGAAATGTTTGGCATCCTGGAAGGCACGTGATGAGACCAAGGATGTGTGGAGAGCCTGGAGTAGCTCTGTTCTTAGGATTGCTGAACTGAGAGGTCTGTATGTGGGTTGTAATGCCTTTACTGAGATACTGTAACGGACTGTGTGAATACCGCCAGGCGGGTGTAACCGCCATTGGGACAGACTAGTGCATGTGACTAATGTTCAATTGATGAACGTTAAATGAACTGTGCACTATGTGATGTGTTAATAATCTGCTGGACTTTATTTTATATAAAAATATGCCTGTTTGTCTCAATCCTGCTACCATTCGAGTGTCCCCAACATGCTACCAGAGCAAATCCCTACAGTAGACACTATAGACAAAGTATGGAGTGCATGTGTCCATGTGTAGCTTTTATAGATCAGAACAGAATGATAGTGTGCATAGTGCACATTTGTGATTCACACTCAACCTATATACATTGAATAAAGTGCATATGCACTACCACTCCATGCACACCAGGGACTTAGGACCCCTGTCCTTTTAATTTGTGGGGAACCCAGTGCTCAGATCCCCAGAGATTATATAGGTAACACCTACCCTGTGGATGTATTTGTGGTATACAAATTTAGGAAGAGTCTTTTGCAACAGGTTCTCTTTCGAAGAAAAACATATTGTTTGTGCTCCGGGAAGTCTTGTCAGAAAAATAACCTGTAATTATAAGACACTCACTTCACATGTAAAATATTTTTCATTGCTGAACTGTCCAAAGGTTACAGTGATGTTTATCCCACAGGCAATACACCACAGTTAACACCCCAGTACTCCACTAGACGGCAGCTATTGACATGATGACTGCTCCCTTCAGAGGTCCTATATCTGTGATGATTAATTCGATATTATAACTTTACAGTGGTTGGAGCTCCAGTTTTCATTCTGATGCAGGACTTCAAATTTCATCCATAGACATAAAGTTACATGATAAAATTTTGTTGCCTGCAGTCAACACTGGAGGGAGCTCACTGCAGACAGATTTATGTAGCTTCTATTAAAGGGAACCAACCAGCAGGATTTTCCCTTATGAAGTAAAGTCAGTGCTGTACTGGCGCTAGCATGCTGAATATAATCGTACCTTTAGTTGAGAAATTGGATGCTGGATTGCCAAAAAGTTCTCAAAGTTGCAGAAAAGAATGCACTGTTTGATTGGCGTGTGCAGCGGGGCGGGACTTTTTGTAATGTTGTCAATTTTATTTTTATTATAAAATTGTCCCGGTGTCAGCGCATGCCTGTACTGCGATCTCTGACGTCATTTTATTGAAGATACTGTGGAGACGACTATGAATGGCACAAATGAGAGAAAAAGTTAAATCTGCGCATTGCCGATGCTATACATGTACTGTATTGTACCACCATATACTATAGTGCTGCTATACATGTACTGTAATGTACCGCCATATACCATAGCACTGCTATACATGTACTGTAATGTACCGCCATATACTATAGTGCTGCAATACATGTACTGTAATGTACCGCCATATACCATAGCGCTGCTATACATGTACTGTAATGTACCGCCATATACTATAGTGCTGCTATACATGTGCTGTAATGTACTGTCATATACCATAGCGCTGCTATACATGTAATGTAATGTACCGCCATAAACCATAGCGCTGCTATACATGTAAATGTAATCTACCACCATATACTATAGTGCTGCTATACATGTGCTGTAATGTACTACCATATACCATAGCGCTGCTATACATATATATACATATATACATATATATAGTTCACTCACGTTGACTGAACAAGTTCTGTCAGTCACAGTATGTCAACTACATACATATTCTAGAATACCCGATGCGTTAGAATCGGGCCACCATCTAGTGTCTTCAATAAATGGTGCCAGAGATTGCGGAACACACAGGCGCTGACTCCTGCGTCATTTTAATGATGACAATGTGGTGCCCCTGTGGAATGGTGGCCACAACAGAGCACAGCAGCTGGGATTGGTAAATCAGTCACATCACACCATCACCCAACACACCTTCGATTCCAAAGCTAAGTAACTTCAAGTCTAGCAATGGGATGGCGGGAGGCGATAGGTGGAGGGGGTACGTAGGACAGAACCTGGTAAGGGGAGGAGAAACACCAAATAAAACAGACTGACACACACACAGAAGTGGTGAGAAGAAGAAGGAGATGGTGATAGTGTGGCGCCACACTATGTTGGTGACACAAAAGGGGTACTACACCCATAAAAGCAGTGTAGTCACCCCACTGCAAGTGAAATTATGGCCAGTAGGTGGAATCCTGGAACTCAAACCCCACACTAGTCAGCAGGTGGGAGGGACCCCGGGAGGGTATATAGAGACCTCCAGGGGGCACTAAAGTTAGTCTAGAGGAGTCTAGGATTCGGGGAGGAAGGAGTTCAGGAGACACCAGTGAGAGTCGAGAAGCAAGGACAAAGGAGGGTTCTCTCGGCTGAAGGGCCCAGGAAAGCAAGAAGAGATCCCAGGAGAAAGAAAGAGAGAAAGGAACTCAAAGGCAGGAGTTCACTCTAGTGGGGAATAGAGTAACCAAGAGTTTGCCCCAAGAAAGGAACCGGATACCGGAGCCCGCACCTGTGAGTTCTATAAGGCTCATAGACAATCCGAAGAACAGGGGTATCTTCATGTATGCCTCTGACTCCCAAAGATCACAGAATGAGGGGAGCCAGGAGTAGCAGGATGCTGCAAGGAGCCCAAAAGAAGGTTCATTCGACGGGTAGAAGGGAGAGGAGAATAATTAACAGCAGGAGTTCAGATTAATCTTTATGAGATCAGACTTCATCGGCACTGGGAGGCAAGGGAAAGAAAGGAACAGGAACGGCACACAGTGAGGGATCCATCTACCAACCAGAAATTCCACTTGCAGCACCCGTAGCATTTGTCGTTATACCATCTACTGCACTGAAAAACTGTAATGCTGATTGAAAGTTTTCCAGTAAAGTACCTGGTGAAGTGAATTGCCGACTCTGCTGCATCCTTGCATGAACTGTTTTCTCCCAAAGAATCTCTGCCCCGGCGGTCCAGTCCCGCCTGCGGGAGACTACACCATCATTGCCGCAATACCAACGACCACCGGAGGACTGTAGCGGCGCTGGTGAGCATCACCAGGTACTAGAGGTGGCGTCATGAACTTGTATATACTTTATTTTCCCTTATTCATTGACCACCAGGGCCACAGCCTCGGGCAGCCACCCGTGACATCCCAGACTGCAACTGCCTGAGATTTGAGTACTAGGCCCTGGGGTGCGTCAATATTATTAGTAGAGGAATCAAAAGAGGGTTCAAGACAAAAAAGCGAGACCCCATCAGCTAACCGGTGACGGAGACCAGACTGAGAGCACCAGGGCCCAGCGGCCTAAGCCACCGATAACTAGTCTGGGACCCAGGCTGAGACTGAGAGAGGAATGAAGGAGTTAGGTGAACCCGACTGACCGGGGACACTGGTGGACTGGGCTAGGACCAGAGTGCCGGCTTTGCACATGTGGCCAGGAATCTTTAAGCCCCAACCACAGGTACCGGCAGGGTGCGGGGTCTTCATGTCCCGAAACCCAACCTCCGATGTGGTGAAGGAAAAGCCGTCGAACTAGGGCTAGTAAACCTAAAGGGAAGTACACTAAGAGCCCATGACAGCCGGACCATAACTCGCATGTGGAATGGAGGAAGAATAGATCCAAAAAGGTACACAGAATGGGAATGCCGCATACAAGCCATCCCAGCTGCTGAAGGAGCCCGGAGCTGCTGTGAGCTAGCTGTGAACTGTACCACTTGAAGCTGAAAGTAAAGACCCGGTAAAGCACAGCATTGTGTGGACTCTGATTGTGTGCCTGCAGAGAGGTAACTGGGAATAGACGGTGGGATGTTGTTTGAAGGTACTGGAGACTTTACACTTAAACTACACTCGTGGATGCCCTGGGGACCAGTTCTACCTGTAGAGTGCTCATCATCTTGTTGCACCCATCATCATCCCCAGTGGACCTGATTGCAACGGTGGCCCCATATAGCCACACACTACGGGTGGCGTCTCAACTTATCCTCTAAAAAACGGTTAAACCCCTTTAATTGACCGCCTGGGACCACGGAGGTGGGTCACATCACCGTGACCACCCAGAAGGCCCAGACGACGGCGAGAGAGAGATTGAGGGACCGGTTCCGAGTATTCCATTGCCCCAGTGGGTGACTCAACAACATTACAATAGCAATGCGCAAATGCCGCCAGCATTGGCAATGGCAGTGGAAAATTGACGTAATGAAAAGGGGGAAGCAAGAGGAGGAAGATAAAAGGAGGACCCAACCCACATAGTCTTACTACACTGCACACACCAAACAGTGCACTCACTTCTGCAACTTTGAGAATGTTTTTTGTTTTGGCATTCCAGTATCCAAACTCTCAATTTAAGGTATGATTGGATTGAGCATGCTAGCGCCAATATGGCACTGGCTTTACTACATATAGGAAAATCCTGCCGGTTTGTTCCCTTTATAATAATCAAGTACTCAGCATCTAAGCTCCTCCTAGTTGTACCTGTAGCCAGAATTTCTGAGGATAGTTTTTGCCAGACATATTGATTCATCAACCTATAGTATAAAGTTTAAAGAACCATTATATTAAAGGGCTAATCTTAGTAATAGCTAGGGTTTCAGCTCAGGAGGGGCACAACATTTGAGACCCCTAAGCAGGTAACAACTACAACGGTGCAGCCTAATCATAGGTATAGGGGAACCTCAGCAGATGACTGAACTGCTACTGGAAATAAATCTCTATACAAAGTCCATTACCGATATTACTGCTCCATGGTGACCATGTAGTGGTAGATACCAGTCCTGCAAAAAATAAAGCACATTGATAGATGGTGACCTACAGCATTCTTCATTTTTTCTGTCTTTTCTTTCTGGCGTATTTCTCGGTATAACTGCACCTGCAATGTTTTACAATAACAAGGTTCCTTTTAGTGCCCCACATAACAATACCACCACTGTGCCCCTTACATGGTGATAATGCCTTCTTTGTGCCTTCTAGATGGTAAAAATGCCCCCTACAAAATATTAATGCTCTGTGCAAATGCCCTAGGAAAGTATCCTGGTCTACCACAGAGATTAATTATATCAGTGAGCTGTTCACACCGATATAGTTAACAGTAGCGGTAGTTCCAGAAGGTTGGCCCATGAGATCACGGGGCCCAAGACAACTGCCCCCCTCCCCTGCCCCATGGTAGCTGTGCTGCTGGTTGTTCTGGTTTCTCATCTTCAGGAGCACACTGCTCCTGTGCCTCCCGACTTCCTGTTACTGGGGGGGCAGTGTGCTCCTGAATATAGACAGTTTGGAACAATGGCACAATTGTGTCACTAGTCCACAGTGTGTACTCCCTGGAGCTTCAGCAGCATTGTAGGAGCGTACGGACACTAAAGCTGAATGGATCATATCGGTGATCTATATCAGCTTTAGGTCAGTACTTGTATGAGCTTGAATTTACTGATCATACTCCACCATACTGCTAGACTGTCTTTGGTGGCCTGTAACCTATACGATGAGCATTAAACACTAAAATTAAAAATCCCTCTGCATTTACGCTACGTGTGAACAGAGCTTTAAACTGCAAAGTTGGTTGTTTTTAGTAGCATTTTGCAATTTTAACCATTACTTATGATGATTTATATATTTATTTACATATTTTTATAATTCCACCTGTGTTTGGAGTTGCAAATGGGCCCTCTTTAACGATTGGGCCCCAGGTTGTACCAATGGTATGTACGCCCCTGTATAATTGACCTGTGGCTTCCATCTTGATGGTGTGATTTATTAATCTGTTGTTCAGCACTTTCACATGTTGATTTCACCTGGGTTCAGCCTGACGAAAGTTGGAGTGATGCAATGTTACATTATATGTTGGAGTTCAGCAGTGTACAGTGGAATCATTAAACCAGCCAACGGGTCACACCTCATACATACCTTGCTTCATTAACTCTTTCATGGTACAATTCATTTGTGTGGGTAAGGGCTTGCTCACACCACTGTATACCATGGACAAAGGTTATCCAATGTTTTATCAGATTGCACTTGCTCCAATAGAGCAGTGCTGATAAGCAATTGTTTTTCATGCCAAAACGGTATAAGAAACAAAAATGTCTGCATGCTGTGGCAGGATATCTCAGGTCACACACCCTCACACAAGTCTATGGGTGCCTGTGAAACATCGGATTGCATTTGGATGCAGTCCAATATACACTAAGAAAGGCAATGGAGAAGAAGGAGAAATTAAGTTCTCCATCTTCTGTGCACATGTGCTCCACTTTTCACATGTGAGAGAATCAGAGCACAGTAAAATGACACTTCCCTCATGCTCGGAGCAGAGTTTGAGCCGAGTGTTTATTAGAATATAGCATCCGATTATCTCGCATCAGATGCCATACGCCAGTGTGACCCCGGCCTTAAAGAGAAAAGAATAAATTCAAACAAGACACAAGTCTCAACTTGTGAAAAAGTATTAATTCCCAAAGAAAATGCAGTTATAGCTTGTAACTGTCAAGCCGCGGACTAGGGAGCGTCTGAATACAGTGCATGATAATGACACATGGACCAACGGTGTCTGGCGCATTGCACACAACAACAGACTGGGGAAACACCAGGGGGGACAAATACAATAGAGGTCACTGTGTGGCACCCTGGCACCTGTTGGGCACCACAGAAATCCTAAGGGCATGAATGGAGTTAACAGCAAAGCAAAACCCACAAATACAAACAACACAACAACACCTTAGAACACCTGGTTTCACCCCGAGCCTCTAGGGCAGGGGTCTCAAACTCCAGGCCTCGAGGGCCGCACACAGACCAGGTTTTCAGGATTTCCTTAGAATTTGACAGTTGGTTATTTGATTACCAACTGTCAAATGCTATGGAAATCCTGCAAACCTGGACTGTGTGCGGCCCTCGAGGCCTGGAGTTTGAGACCCCTGCTCTAGGGGGAGCTCCACTGGTCACGTTGAGCCAGTTCCCCCTATAAATAGAGTCTTGGAGGGAGAAACTTCAGAGTGTGTGCAAACGCTACAAGAGCTGCAGGTTGTGGAAGATCTCAAGCTCATGAGACACACACCAGGCCTAGTCAGCCTACCTACCAGTGAGAAAATCCCTGCAATTGGGATACTAGGAAAGGAGAAGCACCTCTCGAGGAATACCAGAGTTACACCAACTCTTCCCTCATCCTCCGGTTACTGGAACCGAAGCTGTGAGAGCTACCCAACCACCACAGAGAACAAGCACCATTAACAGGAGGTTTAGCCACCTGTCCCACCTGATGCACCCACCCACGAGAGCCCAGGGAAGAGTACTGATCCTGCTCAGACCCTTTTACAGTGCCCTCAGTGCTGTTAACCAGGTGAAGCAAGTTCCATTGAACACACTGCTCGGTCCGGCTGGATTCCACATCAACCCGAACTTAGCACCAGAACTAGAGAAAGGAAGCCTAACACTGCTTGCTGTGAACCTCCAGAAGTGCCGACTTCACTATCCCGGTCCGAGTGTACCTGATTACCACCCAGTAAAGGTACCTAAAAGAGACTTTGTGTGGTTGTACGTTACTCCTGGATTTGGCGCGCAGCATCCCGCAGCTGCCTCACAACATCTTGCGCAGCTCCCGGCTGCCCATCCTGTGGGGAGCGTCCCATCTAGCTGCTTAACATCCCCCGGAGAACCCGCAGCACTGGTAAAGTTACCAGAAAACCCGCAGGTGGCGTCACGAAGACAATTCACCCCTACTGTTCCGCCATTCCCCTTTTGATCTGGACCACCGGGCCTACACCACCGCAGGCGCAGTTCCGTGAATGGAGGAGAAACAACGCCCGCTCCGTGTACCCCCGGCTACGGTGAGTCAACTGCTTGTTAGGATCGGGGGAAAGGACACCTCCTGTGCTCACCTGCAACTGTGCCCTGATCTCCCTACCGTCACTTTACAGGTTCTTTCACTCCATCCCTCGCTGGTTCTGACATGAACCCCAAATAGGGAGATGGCTGACAGGAGCATTAGTCCTAACCGCTACACTAATAACAACAAGAGGGGAAGGAGAGACAGACAGGGAAATGACAAAAACAACTTCACGCCTGCTGCCACTCTCCTAGGCAGCAGACGGCTTAGCAATGTTCAGTTTCTCCAGAATATCTCCTGCACCTCAGGTAGCTAGGCCAGGAATGGAGTTCAATCACCAGCAAGGAATGCTGGATCATGTGACCATATAAAGGAGATGGGAGTGATCACAAAGTAGCCACACCTGGGAAGAGAACTAAGGAGCTTTGCTAGCAACAGAAACTGACATTAACTCCTACACTGCCAAAGGAAAGGAAAGCTTTTAAAATGAAGTCTCAATACAGGAATGAGACGCAGATCCCAAACCTGTCACAAGTCACCAAAGTAAGAGAGATAATTGTGACAGTAACACAGCTTTCCTATAATACTGTCACTTATACCTTTCAGTCTAATGCACTGACAGTGTGTACAAGAAAATAACTACTGTAATACTGACCTATATATATATATATATATATATACAAGAATAAACTACTATAATATTGGTCCCATGTATGGAATAAATGGTGTTATAGTAATAAATATATATCAATCTATATAGTATTGGGTATGCAAATATGGTGCCCACTGGCGGTACTGGCCAGAGGTGGGGCAAATCACGCTGCTGGAGTGGTCTTAGATCAAGGACCTATGTACCCTTCTGCACAGTTTTGAAATGGTGACGAAGATGTTTAGTGTTGACGATGCCATTATCAGCAGGACTATTCCGGTCATTTACATGCTGGAGCTCACTTTAAACAGTATTCGGAGTCAGGTGGTGGGACAAGAGGAGGGGGAAGAAGTACAGGAAGAGTCGTATGCGGAAGGGATAACAACATCTCCAAGGTCCATACAGTCGGCAGCACCAAGGCGGCAGGCATGGGAGAGTGGGGGAGAGGGATTAATGAGGGTGCATGGTAGCAGCCAAACTGTTGAGGGAAGGTGCAGGAGCCCAGGAAGAAATGGGGGACGAACTGGCGATTGGCATGGAAGACTCATCAGATGAGGGAGACCTTGATGACATTTATGTTGTGCGAGGTTGGGGGAAGAGGGCAGAGGAAGGAAGCGTGATTCTTACCTCGCCGCCACCAACACAACAAGGACTTGGTCCTCCTGGATGTGCAAGACATATGAGTGCCTTCTTGGTTCACTACCTGTAACATGACCCTCGTATTATCATGATTTTAAGTAATGCTGAATACTGAGTTGCCACTCTCTTAGATCCCCGGTACAAGAGTAAATTTGGTGAAATAATTCCTGCCATAGAAAGGGACTCACGCATGCAGGAGTATCAGCAGAAGCTGTTACAGAATCTTAGATCTGCTTTTCCACAAAACCCCAGTGGTGCACATAGTGAATCTCACAGTTCTAACTTGCCAACTGTGGGACTGTCGAGTCATCACTCAAACCGTAACAATAACACCATATCCGGTGGTAACAGCAATTTTGTGGAATTGTTTCACCAATTTTTTAGACCATCCTTGGCAAGGCCAGAGGAGACAAGAAGTCTGACACATAGTCAACGCCTAGAGAGGATGGTACAGGAGTATCTCCAAGTGAACATCGATGCCATGACTGTGGAACTGGACCCTTGCTCATTTTGGGCTTCCAATCTGGAAAAATGGCCTGAGCTCGCCATTCAAGCCTTGGAGATCTTGTCGTGCCCCGTGTCTTCAGAGCTGCTGGTGGTCTGCTGACAGATAAGCGTACGCGGCTGTGCAGTGACAATGTAGACAGACTAACGTTGATCAAGATGAACACGTCATGGATCCGCAAGGACCTTTCTACCCCTGTGTCATCCTGAGTTTGTTCATCCTTTGCGATCTCAAAAAAGACCCCTGCTAGGCAAGGCTTAGAGCCCACGAGACCTGAAGAAGAGCCACCACGACTTCTGCTCAGAGGCAGAGCTGTAGTTGAGGATGCAGTTGTTGACGTGCTTCCAGTACTCCGTCTCTGTCCAGGAAGGCGCAACCTAACCTCGTTGTCACTAGCATCCTCCTCCACCTCCTCTGCTGACCTCATCGACTGTGGGTTGACAGTAAGTGGGATCTCCAACCTCATCATCACCTTGTGTGCTCTCACACCCGCTGTCCTCAGAGCCAACCTCTTCCTGCCCTGACCGAAAAGTCAAGTTGTCGTTCCAATCAGGTATCTCAGTCTCATCAGCATCTTCCTCATTGTCTCCACCAACAGGATTTACAGTTTGGGAATGAGGGTCTACATTATGCTTGCTCAGAACCTTCTTCATCTGGGCCTGGATCTGACTCACAAAGCTTCTGGGTGTCAGTGCAGATAATTTCCTCATCTGGACTCACAGAAGCTTTGGAGCAGACTTCTGGTTCCCAGGCTATAGAATGAGTGAACATCTCTGCATACTCAACCATCTGTCTTACCCCATACTCAGATGGGCGGCTGGAGACTTGGGAGCTGTGAGGAAGCAAGTGCGATTGGGGTGACACCTCTGAGGACTGGTGTATTTGTGATGTTGAAGTTGAGGTGGAGGAGGACCCACTTGATGAAGCGCTTGGTATACATTCAAGCGCCTGCTGTTTTTGTGCCTCATCTACAATTGGTAGCTATCGTCGTGTGATTCGTGTCCGTAAGAAAGGGATCATATCAGATTGTCCATGGAAAGAAGTAGACATCTTACTTTGGTTGGAAGATGGTCTTTCTCCAGCAGATTTTACTCTTGCTTTACCACCTACCCCAAGGACACAAACTTTTTTTTCCCTTTCCACCATGCATATTCCCCTTTCCACAAGCAGCAGGCCTTTTGCCACTCATTTTGTATGTGAACAAATTTGCAACTCTGCAGTTGTTGAAAAAAAATATGGATGAAAATCGAGCAGAGCTGAGTGGCCAAACAGTGCTAATAGGCCCAAACTATTACCTGGGCTAGATGCAGTTAAAAATTTGTATGAAATAGACAGGCGGTATAGCTTGGTTCACAAGTGGGCTTCACCACTGACAGACACTGCTACTAGGAAACAAACTATTACCTGGGCTACATGCAGTTATAAATTAGCATGAAATAGACATGCGGTGTAGCTTGGTTCACAAGTGGGCTACACCACTCACTAACAGACACTGCTACTAGGCCCAAACTATTACCTGGGCTAGATGCAGTTAAAAATTAGTGTGAAATAGACAGGAGGTGTAGCTTGCTTCACAGCTGGGCTACTCCACTGACTACCAGACACTGCTACTAGCCAAAAAGGATTGACTGGGCTAGCTGTAGTAAAAAATTGGCTGATGAATAGACAGGCAGTGTAGCTTACTTTACAGCAGTGCTACACTACCTGCCCAAAAGGATTGATGCTCCCCCAGGCTATGGGGTACTCGGGAGCTGGGCCGGTGCTGTCTCTCTGGGGTATTACGATAGTTGTGACACGGTCCCGTGGCATGGGATCAGTCCAAAAAGGGGTTATTTACAGGGGATTTTGCCGTGACGCCACCCGGGGTATCTGGTTAGTAGAACCACCGCTGCTGTATTCCTGCTGGGGACGGTGACTTGGGGCAGCGTGGATGGTAAGCCCTCCTCGGGTAGGGCTGAGGGTCCCCAGGGCAGGAGTAGATCTGATGGATGGGCCTGATGAGGGATTGTGTGCAGTGCAGTTCACTTACTTCAAAGCTGCAGCTCTCCAGCCAGTGTGCAGGGATGACAATCTGTGGCTCCTCAGGTGGGACTTTGCTGCGATGCTGGAAGTAAACAGTCTCAGGCAGGGATGAGCTTACTGGGTACTTTAATAAGTCTTTCACAGCAGGTTACAACAGATCACAGTTCTTTCACTACAGGTCACACAATCTCCACTGCTCCGGGCAACTCAAACTGTGCAGCTCAGGTAGAATTTCTGGGTTGTTCCCTCAAAGTCCTTTAAGGCCCTTCTCTCTGTGTTAACGTAGTACCTCACCACCGGGTTCAGTCTGGTCGTCGCGGACTCATGGGTGAATATATTTCCCTTGCAGTCAGGGTCACCAGTCCTAGTGTGATGACTGTGTTCTTAGTCCGTGGTGGAAAGTTAGGCTGCAGCACATAAAGTTTCTGCCCACCACCGATGTGTCTCTTGATTAGGGTCTGGAATCCCCGGTCACTTCTTCAGAGCTGGTTCTCTGGTTTCGACCTAGCCCTCCAGTGTCCCAGGTTCAGGTATTTGGGTACACCAGTCTCCTTCTGTCAGTCACTGTTTCTAAGGGTGCCTCCAGCCAGCTAAGATGTGTGCGGCTGCCGGGCCCTTGTCCTCCCACCTCCTTCAGCTGTGGGGTCTCTTTTAGTCTCCTTCCCGTCACCTCTAGGCTATGGAGTAGGCTTTCTCTCCTAGGGTCTGTGCCTCTCAGGATTCTGTGCCTACAGGGAACCCGAAACCTCCTGGGAAGACTCTCTCTACTCCTCTCTTCTCTGTCTTCTACCCCATCTCCGTCTCCGTCTCTTCTAACTGTGTGTTCCCCTGTTTTTCTAGTGTTGTTCACTCCACCCACTCGTTAGTGTCCACCTATGTTCCACCCACTTTGCTACACCCGCCATCCCTTGCCCAACCTAGAGTCCTAGGCATAGGGTCTGTGTTTGTGCGGTGTGGGTGTGTTTTCAACCACCTTGCTTACCTGGCTGCACTTTCCTTTGTGGCCACCTGGTCGCAGGGGCGCCACAGATTGCCTGAGCTAGATTTGGCCAGATGCTGTGAAAAACATTTGCACAGCACTGGCACACACCTGCCTGGCTCTAACCTAGCCCTCAAAAGGGCTGAAATTACAACTAGTCCCTACTTCTATGAAGTAGCCCTTGTGGAGGCACAGGGGTCAGTGGGTGCTCCCACCTTTAGCAAGACAGCCTGGACCAAGGCTCATCCCCAAACAGTTAACAGCATATAACACATAACCAGCAAAACACAACAATGTAACAGCCAACAGAGTCTCACCCTTCCGCTGGCTCACCAGGGATTAGAATATAGCACAGCAAAGTCTGTAGCCAGGTGACTGGATTGTCCATTGTCCCAACCTGGGTTGCGTCCTTATGCAGTCTTTGTTATCCCAGCTGAATCCGATCCTTTGATGCTGAAGACCTTGTAGTCTTATAGTCCATCCTGATCTCCTCAGTCGGCACTGTAATACCTAGGCCTGGGGTTATGGCCTGCTAATTGGGTCCGCAGATCCTAGATTAGCTGGCTGTATCGAGTCCAGTGCACCTCTAGCCGGGACCGAAGTCCCTAGACTGAGGTCACTAGACAGAATCAAAATCAACCAGGTTAATCAACAGGTCTCCTTATATACCCTCAGCCCTCATTGCAGGATACTGGGGACTTCACAATTGGTGGAATAAAACTGTCTTCTCATTGGCTGAATCTTAAGCTGTTTATAAGACTACCTCCAGTTTTGTATTGCAGGCAAGGGAGAGCCACATACTGATTGACATAGCAATGGAATGTTAGTAGGATTACGTTCTGTCAATGGAGAGCCACGTACTGATTGACATAGCACCTAGCAGGATACATTTAGTCTGCAATCCATAACATTAAACAATAGTGGATGAGGCTATTTACATAGTCAACAAACCACATGGTAATACAATGGCATTCTAACAGGATTATGTTCCTCTGACCTTACAGAAGAGAGATAATTGCATTACATAAATCCACATCACCAAACATCTCCAAGACTTGAATTTACAAAGAGTTGCTATCACAAGGTAGGAAATAACATACAAATCAAAGAGGCAAGATGATTACATTACACACGGTCAACATCACTAAGCATCTACAAGACACTAGGAACAATGGGTAAACAAAATACAAAATACTGTCTGGCTAGATTTTAAGGACTTAACCCATGAGTGGCATATTATAAGTTTGCAAACCAAAATACAATATTGTCTGGATAATTAAAAAATCCTCATAGGTTATACATTAAAGGGGTCCATTTTGTCACAGCCCTCAAAAGGGCTGATATTCCAAGTCCAACTAGCCCCTACTCCCTACTTGTCTGAAGTAGCCCTCAAAGGGCTGATATTCAAACTAGTCCCTACTCCCTAAACCAATCTGTCTATCTCACTTGATATTCGCTCACTATCTGTCTAAGTCACACTTTATAGCGCCCACAGCAGCAGTAGTGGTACCTGACTGACACACAACTGCAGCACTGAGGTAATGGCGGTGATGGGGAAAATGGCTGGGTCTTATAGGGCAAGGACATGTGACATACACAGTCAATGACACATGCCCTTTCTTGTGTGCAAAAAATGCACTTTGCTGTGTGTGTGATTGGCTGACAGCCTGCACCACCCACTGTATATGCAATTAGGAGAAAAAAATGGAGATCGGCATTATTTCAGCAGCACTGATCTAAACCCCGCCCCCCCTTCCCACACACTATACACTGAAACTGGATATCAACATTAAATAACAGTATTACTGTGAAAAGCCAGTTACGCTTTTGGTGAATGAAGCGTTATCGAACATAACCTCGAACTGCTGAATTTAAAGCAAATTGTTCGCATTCGTGGAATGACTCGAACACCGCCCAAAACAGGTCAAATTTGAAATTGACGAACATTTCGAATCGAACATCGCTCATCTCTAGTTAGGAACAGAAAGTGCCTGGGGTGGAGAGAAGGTAAGACCAGGACTCCTAAGCAGAGACATCCGTAGGAAAATTGTGTGTAAAGTTTGTTAACCCGTTAAATGTTTCAAGCCTACAGAGACTTTACTGTGAGGACTTTACCCTTTTTCCCTGGATTCCTCTGTCTAACCATGGACCACAGCCACAGGACTGGTGATGGCAAAACTATTCTTTCTTTTCTTTTACAGCCTGCGGCGGATGGACTTGCGCCGTAAGGACTGCTTTTTCCTATTTTTACCAGTTTTTCAGTGGTTTTTGTAAATTTTTCAATCTTGAGACTCTGTTATGATACCTGTTATTGTTATTGTTATTGTTACTGTTATGATGTTCCAAAAATCTTTACTCAGTCCCGGAGTACTGAAGGTAACTAGGGGGGAATATGGCGCCCTTAGTACACTAAGGAATTTCCACATCTGGTACTCACATACACACAATATCTTCCACTTCAAGCCTGTAGGGAGAGCACCACTGGTTGCTGTTAAGCCAGATCCCCTATAAATACAGGTACTAGGGGTGGAGTTAGCCAGAGTGTGCAGTCGCTCGGAGAACTGTGAAGATCAGCTCAGAGCCTAGTGAGCAAAACTGGTTACCGGAGCCGTGCTAGGCCTGAAACCAGTGCACCGTCAGAGCCAGTGTGAGGGTCCAGAGAGTGAGGACCGAAGGCAGAGGCAAGGAACAGTACAGCGGGGGCAGAGGAGCCATACCGGCTCAACCCAGGAGAACACCGGTCACTAGAGTCCGAGTCTGCAAGGGAGAGATTAGCCCAGCAGAGAATCCCAGTACATCGCGGAGGCTTACCTTCCTGGATACCCACAGCATTCCCCATTTGAGAGCCAGGAGCCACAGAAGAGGTAGCGGTAGCCAAGTGAGAGCCCTCAGTGCAGCAACACGGGTGTGAGAGAGACAAGAGAGGTCAGGCCTGGTTCCACACACGCCAGACTTCAAGACAAGGGAGCAGGACAAGAAGGCCTATAGCCCACTCAGTGTGGAAATCCTGGAGTGCATCGTTCAACCCTGTTAAGTGTACCTGCAAACCACCAGTAAAGGTACAGAAAAAGACTTTCTTGTGTGTGTGTCCATCCATCCAGCCTCCCCCACGCAGCAAAGACTGCGCTACCCTATTCCACCATTCTACCCATAAAAAGAATAGAAAGGGGAGCGTACTAACACAGTAAACTGAGGGACACCAGCACAATAACATTCTACCCTTGCAGACTCGGGGATCTCGCTCCACGTGTAGGGAGCCATAACACCTTGCTGCCGTCCATCACCCCGGAGGCTCCAGCAGCGCCGATTCCATCACCGTATCTACAGGTGGTGTCACGACATTAATCTATAAACTCTTATCCCTGTAAATACCCCCTTTTTATTGTCACCCCAAGGGCACAGGCTTGGGCACCGACCACCCGTGACAGCACTGTACCCAAACACCCGAGATCTGAGTACCCTAGACCCTTGTGGACCCGACACATCCCTCTTGCTTCTGTCACCATAGCCCTAGTGTGTAGGGTCCCACAGATCAGGCCTCTCCTGGACCAGGGCTATGAGTCTTTCTACATTTATTCTGCAGGCCATGGTTGCTCCGTGTGGGCTGTCTTCCCAGGGATCACAGGATAGTGCCGCCTTCTACTTCCTAATTAATCATGTGACACCTAATCATCACTTATTATGAGGTTCCGAGGGTTACAGCGGTGAAAACTCGCATCTGACTCGGATGGTCCAAGTGCGGTCCGTGTAGCGGTCCGTGATTTTTGTCGGACCCATAGACTTCATTGCCGAGTCTCGCACGTGAATCGCATACTGTTGCAGCATGTTGCAACTGCAAAGCTTTGCACGCATGCACTTTACTTTATTAGGCATGTGTCAGGCAATCTGAAGAGTGTGATATTGTATGAAATGTATCAATTTGCTGATGTTGGGTTACTTTGTTAATGTGTGCCATTTGTCCCATAAATGAATGCACTTGCACTTTATGATATACCCATTGTATTTGAGTATTTGTACCATATTGACTGCATTTCTATATATGTAATTGTATATGCCAATACTCTGTGCAATCGAACTAAACAAGACCCTATTGTTTTGCTAGCACATTGGGACCTATGTGGTCACCCCCTTGTTCTTCCATAAATTTTATACCGTCTGTAATTATTCACGGCTGCGTCCGCAATAAAAAGTAACACGTTTGCATGATACTCTTGTTTCTCCAATTTTATTAGTATAGTAGAGTAAGTTCTTGCAGTCTGGGGACCCCTCAATTGATTACAATGTGAGGGGGCCCTGTTATTCAATATACCAATTTGGACTCTCATTTTGATTGCACATCATTCACTGCAAAGGTGGCCGGATAGGGCCTTATGCTGGCACTCAGGAGGACGCCGCACACAGGACTAAGGATGCAAATTAATGCAAGCTGGGAGTGATGGAGAAGAACGAGGGATTGGTGAGTTACATTGTTTATTATTTTTGTGGTGTGCGCTATAATGGGGTCATATCCAGGAACAGGGGTAATGTACCAGGATGGGGAGGCTATATCCAGATAAGGGGCTATATACCAGAATAGGGGCCATATCCAGGATGGGGGTAATGTTCCAGGATGGAACCTGAAAACCCATCTCTTCAGAACAGCCTACTGTTTGCAATGACCACGGTGCCTCCTCACCACCACTGGACCCGGCACTCCACCACCGCCAGAGCAGACCCAACTTACTGTCTCTCTCCCATTGCCCTGTAGAATGTAAGCCCACAAGATCAGGGTCCTCTCTCCTCTCTGTATCAGTGTCACTATTAGTTTGTTCATTGTATTTTTAACTTGTTTGTATGTACAGCACCGTGGAATCAATGGTGCTCTATAAGTTAATAATAATAATACTGGAGGGGGTATATATCAGCATGGTGGCTAAATCCAGGATAAGGGGCTATATACCAGAATAGGGGCCATATCGTGAGTTATGCTGGAGTTTTTTGCGAATTTTGGCACACCGAGCTCAAACTTTTGACCATCACTGGTCTAGGACATCAATATGTCCTGAGTAGATGTTATTGTGGTGAAACAACCCCTTTATCAATGTCTTACAATATGACCTCTTAGCTTCAGCACATGCTATAATATGAGGTGGTGACACGATCCTAATTATCTTGGTGCTGCATAAGGATAGATTTCTTATTTTCTGCAATACGTTGTCATTAATAGGAGCTCAGTGATCTTTTTCTATATCATGATGAAGTTACTTCACCCTGGGGCTGAAATGCATGAGTCACCTTCTGCCCAATGCCCGGCAGACACTCATGGACTAATTCAAGTACATGGACTATAAAGTGCAAATAAATAAGAGGTTATTGTGCTGATCTTTGGCAGTACATTGTACCCTATATGTTAATATTTACTGCCCTGGTTGCACCACAAACTCTTTTTATTTCCTATTATTTGGAGTTTGGTCAATGCGTTTTACACAGACCGGTTTGAGAATGAAAATATAATTTGTTCTTTTTTTTTTTCTGAACCTGACCTTTAAACAAGTTTTACAGTGACTCGGTCCTTTTATTTAACTCGTTCATCACTATAATCGGGCAGATATCTATTTGTGCTAATAAAAGCATGAAGGTATCTATTTGCTTTAGGGTTTAATTGCAAATGATAGAAATAATGGCATTAAGCAATTATTTTCTGCATTTATCACATGTAGTTTAGGATGGTACTCGTACGGGGGTATATGACTGGATGGGTGGTAAGATACCTCTTTACTGATGAAGCTTCTCCAATACTGCCTACTTAATACGACTGCAATGCTGAGACTCCATCTGCATCTTGTATGATGAGGCAGTTAGTCTTGGGGGCATTTTTGTGGCACTTTATGCAGCTGATTGCTTTGGTGGGTATTTGAAGATAAGACTGTTGTCCTTCCTGCCCTCACATTTTATGCAGAGTGAGATCTAGCATATAGTGTTGCCCAAAAGTATTGACACCCCTGCAATTCTGTAAGATAATACTCTGTTTCTTCCTGAAAATGATTGCAATCACAAATTCTTTGGTATTATTATCTTCATTTAATTTGTCTTCAATGAAAAAAACAGAAACAGAATTGTCCTAAAGCCAAATTGGATATAATTCCACACCAAACATAAAAAAGGGGGTGGTCAAAAGTATTGGCACTGTCAGAAAAATCATGTGATGCTTCTCTAATTTGTGTAATTAACAGCACCTGTAACTTACCTGTGGCACCTAACAGGTGTTGGCAATAACTAAATCACACTTGCAGCCAGTTGACATGGATTAAAGTTGACTCAACCTCTGTCCTGTGTCCTTGTGTCTACCACATTGAGCATGGAGAAAAGAAAGAAGACCAAAGAAATGTCTGAGGACTTGAGAAACCAAATTGTGAGGAAGCATGAGCAATCTCAAGGCTACAAGTCCATCTCCAAAGACCTGAATGTTCCTGTGTCTACCGTGCGCAGTGTCATCAAGAAGTTTAAAGCCCATGGCACTGTGGCTAACCTCCCTAGATGTGGACGGAAAAGAAAAATTGACTAGAGATTTCAACACAAGATTGTGCGGATGGTGGATAAAGAACCTCGACTAACATCCAAACAAGTTCAAGCTGCCCTGCAGTCCGAGGGTACAACAGTGTCAACCCGTACTATCCGTCGGTGTCTGAATGAAAAGGGACTGTATGGTAGGATACCCAGGAAGACCCCACTTCTTACCCCGAGACATAAAAAAGCCAGGCTGGAGTTTGCCAAAACTTACCTGAGAAAGCCTAAACGTTTTGGAAGAATGTTCTCTGGTCAGATGAGACAAAAGTAGAGCTTTTTGGGCAAAGGCATCAACATAGAATTTACAGGAGAAAAAAAGAGGAGACATTCAAAGAAAAGAACACGGTCCCTACAGTCAAACATGGCTGAGGTTCCCTGATGTTTTGGGGTTGCTTTGCTGCCTCTGGTACTGGACTGCTTGACCGTGTGCATGGCATTATGAAGTCTGAAGACTACCAACAAATTTTGCAGCATAATGTAGGGCCCAGTGTGATAAAGCTGGGTCTCCCTCAGAGGTCATTGGTCTTCCAGCAGGACAATGACCCAACACACTTCAAAAAGCACTAGAAAATGGTTTGAGAGAAAGCACTGATGACTTCTAAGGTGGCCAGCAATGAGTCCAGACCTGAATCCCATAGAACACCTGTAGAGAGATCTAAAAATGGCAGTTTGGAGAAGGCACCCTTCAAATATCAGGGACCTGGAGCAGTTTGCCAAAGAAGAATGGTCTAAAATTCCAGCAGAGCATTGTAAAAAACTCGTTGATGGTTACCGGAAGCAGTTGATCACAGTTATTTTGGCTAAAGGTTGTGCAACCAAGTATTAGGTTGAGGGTGCCAATACTTTTGTCTGGCCCATTTTTGGATTTTTGTGTGAAATGATCAATGTTTTGCTTTTTGCTTCATTCTCTTTTGTGTTTTTTCATTGAAGACAAAGTAAATGAAGATAATAATACCAAAGAATTTGTGATTGCAATCATTTTCAGGAAGAAACTGAGTATTATCTGACAGAATTGCAGGGGTGTCAATACTTTTGGCCAACACTGTATAACATAAACCTTCTCCATATTCCAGGTAAACAGACTGTTCCTTCTGTAGTCTAAGGGCCCTGTCACACTGAGCGACACTCCAGAAATAATGACCTGGCCGCGATCGCTGGAGCGTCGCTATGTGGTTGCTGGGGAGCTGTCAAACAGGCAGATCTCCCCAGCGACCAGGGAGCCACCTCCACATCACTGGAAGTGGAAGGACGCTGGTAACTATGATAACCAGCGAGTATCTAGGCAGTGCGCGCTGCCTAGATGCCCGGTGTTTATCATAGTTACCAGCCTGTGAGGTCACTGATCGCTGGTCTCTCGCTGTCACACACAGCAATGCGTGCTGACCAACAGGAGACTAAAGACCAAAAAATGGTCCTGAACCATGTGCAGCGATCAGCGACCTCACAGCAGGGGCCTGATCGCTGCTACATGTCAGACATAGCGACATCGCTGGGGAGGTCGCTGTTACGTCACAAAACCTGTGACGTATCAGCGATCTCGCTATGTGTGATGGGGGCTTAAAGGCCCAGTTACACACACAGATAATTGTGCAGAGATTGTTCGCAGATCTCTGGTTGCAGTGAAATCATGGACACATTGTTCCATTTTGTGGCCGTGTACAAATGGAACAGTGTGTCCATGATTTCACTGCAAACAGACATCTGTGAACAATCTCTGCACAATAATTATCTGTGTGTGTAACTGGGCCTAAGGCTTATTGGTTAACAGTGAGTGACTGATGTGGTAAAACTAGGAGAGTACAGATAAAATAAATGAGTACTGGTTATCTGCATCATATAAACAGCAATGACCGTATACACTACAAAAGGATAATACAGTAAGATACAGGCTTACGTGGAACACATGCATTCCTAACAGACATAATACTTTGCTATGTAACTGATTGCTATATGACCTAGCAACATACTTTACAGTATAAAATACACAGACAGAAGTAAAACTCTCACCAGATATACTTTGGCAAGTATGGTGGGCTTCAAAAAGCACACAGGAGCAAGATAAACATGTGTACCCTGCATGAAATCCTGTCTCATTCTGACTTAACATGGCTGCTACGTACCCAAAGATGTCGAGGGACTCACCCACAATGCACTGAGTTCTTAAAAGAGAAAACACCGAGATATGCAGGTTACACTGTCAGATTGTGCTAATCACATTAAACAACAAAACTAAATAACAGGTCACATTACACAGGTTATAACAAGTGGACAATTTAGTATCACCTTCTCCCTTTAAGTCTTAATGGGCAGAACAAAGACAGTAGGTGTTAATGATACCTACTAAAGCCCCGGTTACACATAACAATGTTCCAGCAATCCCACCAACGATCCGGCCTGGCCGGAATTGCTGGAACATCGCTGTGTGGTTGCTGGTGAACTGTCATACAGGCAAATCTCATCAGCGGCCAGTGACTGGTGTAACGAACTCGACATCTTGGAAAACAATATATAATATTCTTTTCCACGATGTCGAGGTCCCGCTACTGTATTCTGATAGGCTGGGGTAAGCGGGAGAACGCTGGTAACCAGGGTACATATTTGGTTACTAAGCAGGGAACACATCAGGTTAGAGGGGCGTCACTCACGCCGATGTATGCTGCCCAGCGGGAGCTCATCGCTGGTCGCTGCAGCATGTCACACGCAGTGACTTTGCTAGCGAGGTCGCTGCAACGTTACAAAACCTGTGACGTTGCAACAATATCATTAGTGATAGCGCTACCTGTAACGGGGTCTTAACTCTACAATAAACAGAAACCTTTTGATTCTTGGAAGAGTCCAAAAATCTCCAATGCCTCTGCTGGGCTAGCCTAAATCTTCCTACAAGACAGCTCTTCTGAAAAAAATTTCACCAAAGTAGGAAATGGTGTGTTGAGAGGTGGAAAATAGATGATGTATTGTTAAGAGAACAGATAAAGCTTCAGATAAGGGAATGTCTATAACCGAAATCTGCCACAAGTTAATATTTTCCCAAATTGCTTGCAGAAAAAAGGGCCTTGCTCTAATAGAAGGCTCACGCTTCAGTTTTTGCACTGGACCAACCAACTTCTGTAGAATTCTCATAAACCAATAGTGAAATAAATGAAAAGGAAAGGGTCAGAAAGCCTTACAATGGAGGGATTATTCATTAGTTTTCTACCCCACAAAGGTATGTTGATACAGGGGTCTAGGTTGACAACTCTTTTTAGCCATGTAGTAAGGAGGACAGTAACTAGGAGAAGATGGTTGAAGGCATGCAAGGAGGTTAAACCAAGAAGCAATGTCATAACCCTTATGGAAGACATGTCAATCAACTGTATTGTTGAGTTAGGCAAGTCAAGTTGGGTCCGGAGTATTAAACAGGGGAGCTTCAGCACCTTCTGGATAGATGCAGTATATGTTAATTATGTAAAGTGTGCAACAGAGCACAACTGTCACATCCCAGAGTCTGCTCCTGCAACTCCTGCTTCTGCCATCAGATGTGCACTCTGAAGATGGGGATGGTGATCTAGTAGTCTAAATTGTGGATGTGTTGTATGCCTGCCCAGCTGCGGTCATTAATTTTGACTTTAGCCAATTAGGAAGTATGCCGCCTATCTGAATCTTCTGTGTGTTGCTGCTAGGTGCCAGATATATTCCCTGGTTCACTTGTTATTATCCTGCTTTGTATTATTGATTTTCCAGATTGAGCTCTGCCTGATTTTGTACTATTCTCCAGCCTAATAATTTTGTACTTTTCTGACCTCTCAGCTTTGACCCTGCTTGGCAACTTTTCTATTCCTGGACTGTAATCCATCTATAGGCAGCAACCTCCTGGACCTTGCAGTAAAGCCAGATCCTTGTATAGGGGTTAAACTGTATCTGGGTATCCTGAGGATCTGCCTTATGGTGCAGTATGCATTTAGTCGGTCTGGGATTTCCCTTTTTAATTGTAACGTGGACGGACATTACAACAGCCAGTCAAAGGGTGCTCCCACCTGTTAGTTCTACAAAAGGCCAAAATACTCCGGACCAGAATTGCTGCCAAATTGATTGTGACAAAAAAGAGAGAGAAAGCTCAAATAAGCTGTGGAAAATCCCCTTCAAAATGAAAAAGTAGTTTTGGACGGCTCTTTGGAGACAATCAGTTGATGACTGTTGAAGTGGAATAACGCACCTCAAAGTGACCTTCTGCCATCATCAGCTATACCAGCCTTTTGGTTGTAAGACAATCTTCTGTGAGATAGTTTGGCCTGACTTATTAATACAAACTTTGGCCTTTGTGGGAATTATTTTAATAGCCGGAGACGCTGTGGAAATGTAATTTGTAATGCTGAATAGTGCCGTGGTGTGAGACTGTGGACAAGCTGTAGTTTAGGATTATGAGCTCTGCCTTTTGCCTAGACAGTAAGTGATCTGTGACCAGAACAGTGACCCTTTCTTGGCAAGTCTGTAACCTGCACCAGACATCTGGTGGAGCAGCATATGTCAACAGGAAAGCTGTACACTCTACCAGTAAGAGCTATTGATGACCATTCCAAATGTGATCTACTGCAAGATGTGCTCTTCCAACACTGGCTACCAGTTTTTGATACCAGTGTGAATTACCTGCTGTATAAATTCAAGTGATAATTCCTATAAAACCCGTATCATCAAGCTACGTGCCGCCAATCAGTGTAATAACCAAGCATTGTTCCTTCTAGTGGTGCAACCACTTCCAATTTTAGTTCCTTTAAGTGGTGAACCCACAAAGCTGCTTGCATCCCGGTAGAGTAACCATTGAGCTTAGTACTTACTAATTGTGTGGCAGACCACATGGCCACAATGGGACCTGGGAGTTGGGAAGTGTGTGTGTGTGGCACCCCGCAACGAGTGCGTCACAGGAGGGTATTGCAGCCATAAAAGCAGCAGCAATATTCTCCGACCCAGCAGTCATATGGTTAACTTAGAGATCCATACCCTGCATGCATCACCTAGAATAGGGGACCAATCCAGGTCCTGGTGGGCGGAGTGTAGGGGTAGTGTGTAGTGGAAACTTCACACAACAAGTAGTCAGTGAGAGGAGAGTCAGCCTTCTGCA
Source organism: Allobates femoralis (assembly GCA_033576535.1). Taxonomy (NCBI): domain Eukaryota; kingdom Metazoa; phylum Chordata; class Amphibia; order Anura; family Aromobatidae; genus Allobates; species Allobates femoralis. The sequence goes on along the minus strand of JARQOC010000006.1, from coordinate 416,554,831 downwards.
CTTGGAGAAGGAGCGGGGGCTCTGCACCGCCGTGCAGCCCCCGGGCCGTCACCGGTCGGGTGTCAGCACCTGAGGCCTGAACAACCGGGATCGGGCATTAAACACGGGTTTCCAAAAACTCCCGTGCCCAACTTACAGCCGGTTCACTGGTACCGAAGCTGGCAGCAGTTCACCTCTGCTACGGGAACCAGAAGAGTGGAGGAGCAGCTTTACAGGAGCACCCCACCACCAGCCAATTCCAGTCGTCTAACCAGCGGTGTACCCACCAAGGGACCCAAGGCTCCCCAAAACATCCATTACGTATACTTTGGATAGGGCATTGAAGCAGCCTCCCTGTACCCGTTCTGGTATTCCTGGGCGACAACGGCAACACTTAGCTAGAAAGGAGGAACACCGCGGATCTCTGAGGGACACCTATCACTGCTGAGTCCACCCGGTCCACTACCCGTTAAACTGTATGCCATGTACTGCTTGCTGGTTACAGTAAAGTACCCGTTACAGAGACTTACAGTGTCCGTGCTTCCTTATGACTGCATCCGCCCGTACACAAGGTAACCGCAGCTGCCGCAGTACATCTTGTGCAGCTCCAACCTCCGGGGATCACCGCTCAGCCTGTGGGGAGCGTTCCATCTTGCTGCTTACCATCTCCTGGAGGCCCAGCAGCGTCGGTAAAGTTACCGAACTACTCATAGGTGGCGTCACGAAACAATTAACCCCTTAATCTGTTCCCACAAGACATCTCATCACTTTTGATCTGCACTCAACCGGGCCCCACTACCGGCAGGCGCCTGTCTAAACCGGAGTCCCGGCCACGGTGAGTCATGTGTGTGGGGGGTGCCTGGTGCCAGTGCCAGTACCAGCGCCTGGCATCACATTTTTAACTGTATTCACTACCTGGATTCAAATGCAGTTGAAAACATTGATGGACTTAGGGAGCCATCAGCTCCCTCTCCCACAATTCTCCCTGTGTGTATGACATCTCAGCAAAGTGGATACAATGGTGCCACTGCTGGGAAGAGAAACGCGGAACGTCAGACCATACGCTGGGGATTCCACAGCAGCAGGGGAATGGGGAGAGTTGACTACTTTTTTAACCAAGGAGTACTTTGTTGAGGTCATCACACTATTTGTAGGAGCCTTTATACTATTTGGAGGGTTCTGTGGCGGCCATTATACTGTTTGGAGGGTTGTGTGGGGGCAATTATACTGTTTGGAGGGTTGTGTGGGAGCCATTATACTATTTGGAGGGTTGTGTGGGGGCCAGTATACTGTTTGGAGAGTTGTGTGGGGGCCAGTACACTGTTTGGAGGGTGTGTGGGGGCCATTATACTGTTTGGAGGGTGTGTGGGGGCCAGTACACTGTTTGGAGGGTGTGTGGGTGCCATTATACTGTTTGGAGGGCTGTATGGGGGCCTATTATACTAATTGAAGGGCTATGTGGGAGAGCTATTATATGATCTGTAGGACTACTAGGGCTATTATGCAGTATGTGGACCATTATACACTGAAGGGTTATGTGTGAGCTATCATACTGTGTGAAGAGTTGTGAGGGCCAATATATTGTATGGAGGTCCATCATACTGTATAGAGCGATGTTCGGGACACATCATATAGCGTAAAGGGATGTGTTTGGGCCATCATACTGTGTGTGGGGGACTATGGGGCCATCATATTGTGTTGGAGTCACTGTGGGTGTGTCATACTTTGTCAGGGTGGGGGGGGGGTTCTGTAGGGTCATCATACTGGCCATGTAGAGCGTACTGTGAAAGAATTCACTGTTGGGGTATATTACAATATTTGAGGGCACATTTGTTGGCATCATTTTTATGGGCCAAGAAGGGTATCTTAGTGCATGGGAACACTAAGGGCCCTTTAACGCGGTTACATTCTTGGGTGGCTACAGGTAACTATGGTTGCAGTGAAATCATGGAGACAAGGTTCTATTTGTTGCTGTGTACAAATGGAATAATTCTCATGATTCACTGCAACCAGTAAGTTACCTGTAGCCACCAAGAAATGTAGCGCGGTAAAGGGCCTAGGGAGCTTCCATAGAGCGAATTATTTTCTAATGACTGCAAAGTTGTGTGATATACTCTTCTGTGACCCCACTGATTATTATTTATCTCTTTTGTTGAGGAGAGGGGGCAATTAGGACATCTGTTATGAGACCCCATGATTTCTATGTATGCCCCTTCACCAAGATCAGTGCCTCAATATTGAAATGTAGCCAACAAGTATTGTGCCAACTCTGTTGTGCTCTTACATAATCTCTCATATATCATCCTTTAATAAATATATTGCTGGGAGTACCGGTACATAGAAAGTGAAAAATATATCCCCTGACCTTTAGACTGTCGTTATGTAGCTAATATGGCTTGTTATAAAAGTAATAAAGCTGAACTTTATATGTTCTATTCAATGATCTTGATCTTTGCTTTCTTTGCATGGTGCAATGGGTTTATTGGAGGCAGTCATAACTATATTTAATTTAATATGTCCCCAATAGTTTTCCATAGTGTATTATCAAAATCTACCAACACCTTGGAAAAACAGCCAAGCGGCCTCAAACTACTCCGGTCTTTAAAACCCACTAGACTTAAGAGTCAAGAAGGGGTCAAGGAGGCATGGCACTGCATTACTAGCCAATTTTTGCCAAAATATATTTAGCTCCTTCTTGGTGGAATGAAGGAGAAGAATATACTAACCCATGGAGGTGAATCTCACATGAAGTTCTACACTGCAGAGACCAACATTTTACCACTTACCAATGATGGCCTTCTTTCTCACTGCCCTAGGTCAAACAACACCCAACGCATATCATGAATAAATTTGTTGGATCAGGGTCAGCCTCAACTTTTATTTAGAATTGAATCACTGAACCAGTTACCATTGTCAGGTAAATTATATTATCACATCACTGAATTTGAAACCGTGTGCCAACCACCTGTCCTGAGTGGATAAAATGGATGAAGGGGTATGGAAGCAGGATGGCAGTGACAGACTAAAGGCGATCAGGGTAACTAGTCTGACCCTTAGACCGGGGCGTCTAGCTGACCCTGTTCCCAGAAGTACCTCTAAAGGATAGGATGTCTGGGCCACCACCCGTGCCGTGCTTTTGACCAGCCCTAGGCTATAACCCCCTCACCTCCACCCAAGGGACCAGGATAGTCACAGCAACTCCATCCAGGGAAAGACAGCTTTTTCTTCACAGCATAACACAGCTCACAGGCTAACAGTGAATTAACTTTTTCAGTGACACCAGTTGATGGGTAATGGAATTATTTAAAGGCTGGAGGAGTGGACAACCGTGTCACCTGACACACACATCAGCAGCTCACCTGGAGAGCCACAGCTAGCTAATACCATGGAAAGCTACAGCTACAGCTGCTGAAATTAACACTTAAAGAGGATCGGTCACCCCAATGGTGTTTGGCAAACTAAATGCAGCACTGAATGTAGCATGTCTGCTGCATTCAGGGAAGAGGTCCCCCATGTCTCTAGTCCCCCTGTAAGCTTTAAAAAATACTTTAGAAACCTTACAGTTAAGAGGTCAGCTGGGTGGGATCTTATTAAAAGGTCCTGGCTGCTGGCACAGTCCTCCCTGCCTAATCCTTGCGTGTTCCACCCCCTCTACGTGTCTGCTGCAGCCTCCTCTTTTGGGTCTGCCCTCCTCTTCTGCTCCTGATGTCACACAGAGCAGGAGCATAAGAGGAGGGCAGACCCAGCACAACAGGAGGCGGCAGACACATAGAGGGGGAAGAACACACAAGGAGGAGGCAGGGATTATTCTGATCCAACCCAGGCAATCTCTTAACTATAAGGTGCATTATATTTGCCAGCCAAAGGTAAAATTAGGCAGCTGAGGGTGGCAGCTCGCAGCTGTCCGCTTTCATCGGGGTAGACTTAAAAATACTGTGAAGCCCATGCATTTTTTAGAAATATTTATTTAACACCCTATGATGGCAGGTTGGTTGCCATTAACTAATGTGTATGACAACCAAGCAGAAGCACCAGATTGAGGAAATGCAGTCTGACTGCAACAGCCAATCACTGAGGCTCTCACTGAGTGTGGGTGTCTGTGATTGACTGTTTGCTTGACAGTGCAGTGAATAGCATCAGCTTAAATCACATAGTGTAATGGTAATATTCCAACACTGCTTGCTGTCACCTACTTGTACTCAACCCATTGTAACAGTGCATGTGAAATATACCTGTGATTGCTGCAATGATCTCCATAGCATCAGCTTGAATCACATAGTGTAATGGTAATATTCCATCTCTGCACTTATTGTAAAGTTTTCTGTGTCATCTGTATGCATTACATTCCTCACTCACCAGTATATGACTATTTGACACATTGTAATTGTTATCTTGGTGGAGGTGTTATAGTGTGGAGGAAGTCTTGTCTAATGTTGGGGCCTTTCATCCTCTTTCACCCCTGCTGTTTCTTATAGTTGTTAATTACCTGAAACCATGTGACTTCCCACAATCCCCCTCACCTGATTCTGTAGTGTGTTCTATAAATTTAGTTCATTCCTAAGGGGTACACGTGTGGCATCTCATGCAAAGTGGCATTGAATGCTAAGTGGATGCAGTTACTTCATGGCAGTTAGTCAGGGCAGGAGTCAGGTAAGCCACTCTATTTAAAAGAGAGAGGGAAAAGAACATTTTTTTTTTCTTTTATAAAAGTTGTATTTTTCTCTTTTCATTTCCCTATCACCATGTCCTTTACTTCAATATCTATTGTTCTATGTGCCTTTGCACTTTACCTTCACCGCCCCATTCCCCCTCCATCCCCCCACATCCACATAAACCCCGCTCTCCTTCCTTCTACTTTATTGAATTCCCATACTCTGTTCACCATAGTGAATAATCTCGGACCACCATGCTCCAGGGTATTGCACCAAAAACAAAGCCACCATCACAAAAACTGTTTGCCTTTCCTCTTTTTACTGCTGCTTCTGTCTGGTGATATCTCTCCTAATCCTGGTCCACCCTCCACCAACTTCTACCCCTCTCCCACCACACACAGAAACCCCACCAACCTTATAAACATTACTTGCACACCTTCATTGCCCTCTTTTAATTGTGCTCTCTGGAATCCACGGTCTGTATGTAACAAACTTCCACTCATTCATAACTATTTTCTCACTAACTCCCTTAATCTGCTGGCCCTCACTGAAACCTGGATCCAGGATTCAGACACAGTGTCGCCGGCTGCTATTTCTTATGGCGGCTTGCATTTCTCTCATTCCCCAAGACCTGGCAACAGACATGGTGGTGGAGTAGGCTTACTTCTGTCCCCACAATGTACTTTTCAGGTCATCCCCCCAGCTCCATCACTCTCATTCCCCTCTTTTGAGGTCCACACAATTAGGCTCTTCCATCCCCTCCCCCTTAGAGTAGCGGTGGTATACCGCCCTCAGGGTCACCCACCCAATTCCTCAACCATTTCTCCGCATGGCTGCCGCATTTCATGTCCTCAGAATTACCAACCATTATTCTGGGAGACTTCAACATCCCCACAAACAGCCCCATCTCCTCATCTGCATTTCAGCTCCTATCTCTAACTACAACTCTTGGCCTCTCTCAGCTCTCAACCTCGATGACACACAAGGATGGTAACACCCTTGACCTGATCTTTGTCCGGCTCTGCTCAACCACCTCCTTAGATAATTCCGAACTTCCCCTCTCTGACCACAACATTCTCTCCTTCACACTCACTAACCCTCGCCCACCCCAGCACATTCCTACATATCACACATTCAGAAATCTACAGGCCATAAACCCTCACCATTCTCAGACTCTCTACACTCATCACTGTCCCCAATCTCCTCATTTTCCTGTCCCGATCTGGCTGTCAATTACTTAAATGACTCTCTCAGAAGGACCCTGGACCAAGTAGCGCCCCTCACCCTCAAAACCTCCAAACACAGAGCAAAACGGCCCTGGCTCACATCACAAACTCGATTCCTCCAGCGATGCTCGAGGAGTGCTGAACGTCTATGGAGGAAAAGTCGCACTCCAGAAAACTTCATTCACTACAAACTTACAATTTTGCCCTTCACCTTGCCAAACAGACCTACTTCACCACTTTGATCTCCTACTATCAAACAACCCAAAGAAACTCTTTGACACCTTTCACTCTCTCCTCAGTCCTAAAGTGCAGGCCCCCATCACTGACCTCTGTGCTGATGACCTGGCTTCCCACTTCACAGAGAAAATAGAAAACATCCGTCAGGAAATCAACTCCCAACCTCAAATTGCTATTACCCCTGCCTCTCCCCACATTTCCTCCGGCTCACTGTCCACTTTTGACCCGGTTACAGAAGATGAAGTCTCCAGGTTCCTCTCTTCCTCTCGTCCCACCACATGCACTGCTGACCCCATCCCCTCACACCTACTCCAGTCTCTCTCTCCGGTGGTCACCACTCACTTAACCAAAATCTTCAATCTCTCTCTCTCTTCTGGCGTCTTCCCCTCCTCCTTTAAACACTCTATCATCACTCCTTTATTAAAGAAATCTTCTCTCGACCCTTCCTGCACAAACAACTACAGACCAGTTTCCAATCTCCCCTTCATCTCTAAACTCCTGGAGCGCCTGGTCTACTCCCACCTCACTCATTACCTCTCCACCCACTCTCTTCTAGACCCATTACAGTCTGGTTTCCGCCCCCTACATTCTACAGAAACTGCTCTCACCAAGGTGACCAATGACCTTCTGACGGCAAAACGTAATGGTCACCACTCTCTGCTTATCCTTCTTGATCTCTCTGCAGCCTTTGACACTGTTGACCACCATCTCCTACTCGCTATGCTGCACTCCATCGGCATCAAGGACACGGCTCTCTCCTGGTTCTCTTCCTATCTCTCTGACCGCTCTTTCAGTGTATCATTTGCCGGCTCCACTTCCTCCCCTCTTCCTCTCACTATTGGAGTCCCTCAGGGTTCAGTCCTTGGACCTCTTCTCTTCTCACTCTACACAGCCCCGATTGGACAGACCATCAGCAGATTTGGTTTCCAGTACCATCTTTATGCCGATGACACACAACTATACACTTCTTCCCCCGACCTTACTCCCGCTCTAATAAAGAACACCAATGACTGTCTAACCGCAGTTTCCAATATCATGTCCGCTCTCTACCTGAAACTTAATCTTTCCAAAACTGAACTACTCCTGGTCCCGCCTTCCACTAACCTCCCTAAATATGACATCTCTCTCTCAGTGTGCGGCACCACAATAGTGCCGAGTCAGCAGGCTCGCTGTCTGGGTGTTATGTTTGACTCTGATCTTTCCTTCACTCCATATATACAATCTCTCGCCCGCTCTTGCCGCTTGCATCTGAAGAACATCTCCAGAATTCGCCCCTTTCTCACCTTGGAAACTACAAAAACCCTCAGGGTACCTTTACACGCGGCTACATTTCTAGGGTGGCTACAGGTAACTTACTGGTTGCAGTGAAATCATGGAGAGATTATTCCATTTGTACACAGCAACAAGATAGAACCTTGTCTCCATGATTTCACTGCAACCAGTAAGTTACCTGTAGCCACCCTAGAAATGTAGCCGCGTGTAAAGGTACCCTCACTGTGGCCCTGATTCACTCCCGCCTTGACTATTGTAACTCTCTCTTAGTTGGCCTCCCCCGCACTAGACTGTCCCCTCTCCAGTCCATCCTTAATGCAGCAGCCAGGATTACCTATCTAGCTAATCGTTACTCAGACGCTTCTGCTCTATGCCACTTATTGCACTGGCTGCCTATATACTATAGGATCCACTTCAAACTGCTTGTTCTCACCCACAAAGCTCTTCACAGTGCAGCACCCTCATACATCTCCTCCCTCATCTCGTCTATCACCCCAGCCGTTCTCTTCGCTCTGGAAGTGACTTTAGACTCACTTCTGCATTAATCCGAACCTCCCACTCCCGGCTCCAAGACTTCTCCCGAGCCGCACCAATTCTTTGGAACGCTCTACCCAAAAAAATTAGAGGTATCCACAACTTAACTAGTTTTAGGCGATCTCTAAAAACACATCTCTTTAGGACGGCCTATCATGATCCCTAGTCAGTCATCTAGACATAGCCTATCCACTCCGCCTCAAGTGGATCACATATAACGGGTTGCTGCCACTTATTCTGCTCCTATCTGTTCCCCATCTCCTCAAGTTGACGATACCATCATTGCAAATGAGCACTTATACCTTGTCACCCCCACCTCATTGTTAGATTGTAAGCTCTTATGAGAAGGGTTGCTATTTTTTGCTCCAATTATTGTATTATGTTATGCTTTGTATTGTATTGTTTTTGGCATTGTATTGTATTTTCTAATTGCTTCTCATGATTGTTTAAATGTGAACTTTGTATTGTGAATGTGAAGCGCTGCGGAATATGTTGGCGCTATATAAATAAAAATTATTATTATTATTATTATTATTATATTATGTAGCTTAATAGATGGCCCTGGAAGTAGCAGCAGGAGACTGGTAAGCCTGAACTAGCTAGTCTACCATCTATCTATCTGTCTATTCTATTCAATCAATCTATCCTTTCTGTCTGTCTACTCTTTTCTAACTTTATACAGCATAGGAAAGACCATGTTAAAAATGCATTGCTCACGGACACCACACAGATGTCAGGTGCGAAAAAAACACGCAATCGCACCACACTCACACCACCATAAGGAAAGAAATTGTATGACTGTCTTGCATCAAAAACGCTCTGATTTACACACATGATAGTAGTCTGCACCCTAAATTACCCAAATTCTGCCCTCTGGGGCAAATGAATCATAGGGAGGAAATTGCTGTTAAAGGTTCAGAAACCATGGAAATCTGTCTGTGCGGGAACTGCTGTTGAATATTTGGAACTGATCCATAAGATGACCATCAATTCCAACGGCTAGGCTCCTGCATTTTGATATTTATCTAAAAGACCCTGACAACCAGGGCTGATTTTAGACAAAGTGCGGCAATGGTCAGAAGTTTAAAGTAGGTTCCTAAATGCTAACATATTGCACCATCACACTTGAACCTTTAGATTGCATTTATATGCATGAGTTAAGGCTACCTTCATGTTAGTGTTTGTGTCTGCATGCTGATGGCATGCAGACACAAACGCAGTCAAAAGCAGTGTCTTTTTGATGTGTCCGCAGCGGAGAATGTCCGCCTGCGGACACATCACTGTGCAGCCCGGCAGCCAATGGCGGTGTCCGGGGGCGGAGATCAGCGCCAGAGATCTCCTCCTCCCCGCCGCCGGTAAGCTCCGGGACATGTCGGCGGGGTTAAACAGCTGATTTGACAGCTGTTTGAATCTCCCGCGCCGACACAGAGAGGAGATGTCGGGGCGGGAAGATTCAAACAGCTGTCAAATCAGCTGTTTCTCCCCGCCGACACCGCTATGAGATTACCGGTGGCGGGGAGGAGGAGACCATCAGAGGATGAGCTGATCTCCCGGTGGCCGTCGCTGATCTCCTGTGACATCACCGGCGGCCACCGGGAGATTTTTCAATGGGTCCGCAGTGTTCTCCTGCGCTGTCAAGCGTAGAACACTGCAGACCCATTGACGACAATGCATGTTTTGTGCGCTTGGGGACGCTTGCTGATTTTCCAAGGTCCCCGAGCGCACAAATAATGCAACATGCTGCGTCCCGGGTGCGGACACTGGACCCTGGAAGGAGCAGATATCGTCCGCATCCGCACCCGAACGCAGCAAACGCTGCCAAACGCAGGCACTATGCGCTCCTATGCTAAACATAGGAACGCAGTGCGCAGGCGTTTGACTGCGTATGGGAACGCAGCGTTCACATACGCTAATGTGAAGGCAGCCTAAGCCTGTTAGGGTATGTGCGCATGCTGAGTATTTGGTGCAGGAATTTTCGACACCCATGGAAAATTATAAATATTGGAGTGTACGTAGCTTCCACAAATAAGGCAGACATATGTTCAGCATCAGGATGTTGAGATGCACAAAATACATATCTTACTTCAATTGTGGGATGCATCTATCAGCCCCAAATTAATAACTAGCTGCTGGAAGACAGTACACTTACCATGTTTCCTATCTATGAACAGGTAAATTCATAATAGGAAATATGATGGGATATCTCTCACTTGGGAAACTGGGATTTCATAATTTTTTGTAGTTCTTAGCCCATCCCACAGACAGCCCCCACATGAGGCCTCCCATGTGCCGAGCCATCAACCAAGGCCTAACATCAAAACTCTTAAATTACTTATGTATGTCTGCATATACTTTCTGCTACTCTGAATAAGATGGTATAGGTGCATGTAGCTATTTATTACACCTCTTCCCTTTATAGGGCACTGGAGGGCAGCACATTCCTGTGTTCTCCCCTACACGTCCGTCCGCTAGATTAACCCATTGATGTTACTGTGGTCACGGCCCTTGTTGTGGCGAATGGCAGAGTAATACTGCTGGAGTGCAAGGCTTCATCGTAGCAACTATTTATAGATGGTTGGGGCATCCTGTTTCAGGTAAGTCTGTACCCCAGAACCTCAATGACATGAGGGCCACTTTTCAAGAAAAGTTGGATGCCATGACTCAACAGACAATAACTTCACTTGTGAACAGCATGAGACGATGTTTTCAAGCTGTAATTTGATGCTACAGGCCATATGACAAGTTATTGAGACATTGACATTTCTGTTGTTATCCCTAGTTAAAAGCTATACCTAACTTTTGTGAGTAGTGTACAATATGTGCACCAAACATATGAGTTAAAAAAATATCCAGGAGGCTCCTTGTAAAACAGACTAGTTTCCAAGCTTGGCAAATCTCACTAGCGCACATTGAATTAAAGGCCACACTTCTGGAATTCTTTTTCCATAGCGGGGACATGGAAAGGCATAGGGAGGGCATTGAAGTAATGTGGATGGGGCATGGAGGTGGTATCAAAAATCGGCAAAAAATATGGAAAATATTGGACTTGTGCATGGCTGCACAGAAGGACTTGCTGGAAAGTTAGGAATTCTGAAAGAAAGTGACCTTTTTTTTTTTACTTCACATCGGTCCAGCGATTATGTCCATAGGAGGTGATTCGGACTTAGCTTCAATGCTACACACAACCTGTGGAATCATGTGTGCTGTCTTTGTAAGAAAGTAGCCATATTAGTCTAAGTGTATTTTATCTGTGGTTATAAAAGGAACTGTCACCAGGTTTTTGCCACCTAATCTGAGAGCAGCATGATGTAGAGATAAAGACAGGGATTATTATTATTCATTACTAGCTGTAGAACCTGGCATTGCCCGGGCATAGTAACTAACTGTTGTTAGTTATAATAAAATAGAATTTTGCACATAAAAGTCACAAAATAAATAGACAGAAAATACTGCTAGCATTTTGTCACCTCAGTTGACTCAGGGAACGTCATAGCCCATGTTCTAAAGGGAAATTTTAACACCACGTTTAACAGTCAGTAGCCAAAAAAAGTCCTATTCACTGTTTGTATGTGTGAGGTAATAGATACTGTTTTAACAGTTAACCTGCATATTTATCAGGTGACCTATAACTTACCATATATGGAAGAGAACAAAACAGTGATGTAATAATACAGTAGAATGTTAGCTTATAACATTCCGAGTCATGTCATTGTATTTGTACGATGTTTGTGTCTCCTGGGTTCTGTTTATGGATTTGCATTGTGGATTTGTGTTTGATCTATTCTATTGAACATCACTCTCTGCTGTCTTTCATGTATGGTAAGTTGTAGGTCACTTGATAAATATGTAGGTTACCTGTCAAAAGAGTATCTCTAACCTCACTCCTACAAACAGTGAATAGGCCTTTTTTTGGCGACTGACTGCAAAGCGCGGGGTAAAAACTTCCCCTCAAAACATAGTCTAGTACATTCCCTGAGTCAAATGATCTGTCTGGGATAGTAACTAACTGTTCTTAGCTGTAGCAAAACAGACTGGTTTAACAAAAAATTTTTTGCACATAAAAGCACAAAGTCAATAGGTCTACTGGTGCATATTGAGGGCTGTGTGTGGCCTCCTGCTTTATACTGGTGCGTGTGTGTCTCCTGCTGTATACTGTGGCTCTGTGCAGCCTCCTATAGTATACTGAGGCTGTGTGCAGCCTCCTATAGTATAGCTGGGGCTGTGTGCATCCTCCTGCATTATACTGGGGCTGCATGCAGCCTCCAGTTGTATACTGGGGTCTGTTTGCGATCTCCTGCAGTATACTTGGGGCTGTGCACATGCTCCTGCGGTATACTGGGGGATATATGCGGCCTCCTGTGGTATACTGGGGGCTGTTTGTGCTTTCTTGCGGTATACTGGGGGCTGTGTGTGGTCTCCTGCTTTATACAGGGGGCTGTGTGTGGCCCCCTGCTGTATACTCGGGGCTGTGTGCGGCCTCCTGTGATATACTGATATTTCCTGCTTGTGTCACACTTTTGTGCATATTATCATATATGGACGTATAGGGTGATATTACCATATATGGGTTTATAGTGTACACACACATACTGATAAATAGGCCTTTTTTTGGTTGTAAGGCACGGGGTTAAAATTTACCCTCAAAACATCGTCTATGACGTTTTCTGAGTCAAATTGGGTGTGTGTACAACATTTGCTGATTGTAGATGCAATAACATGGATTTCTTTTTTGGACATTTACACACATGTCACTGGAGGGGATGGAGCTATATGCATCCAATGCAATATGAAGGGGGCAGAACTAACCATGGGGGCAAAGCTATGAAGGGGCGGGGCTACACACATACACACACACATTCATACACTCAGCTTTATATATAACTAGTAAAAAGGCCCGATGCAATTGCATCGGGAGCGCGGTGAAATGAATTGTGTGTATACAGGCGGGTGAGTGGCTAGCAGAGTATACATGGGGCTCTGTGGGTAGCAGACTATACAGGCGGGTCTGTGGGTAGCAGAGTATACAGACTGCTCTGAGGGTAGCAGATTATACAGGCGGCTCTCTGGGTAGAAAAGTATACAGGCGGCTCTGTGGGTAGCAGAGTATACAGGCGGGTTTGTGGTTAGCAGATTATACAGGCGGCTCTGTGTGTAGCAGAGTATAGAGAAGGCTCTGTGGGTAGCAGAGTATAGAGGCGGCTCTGTGGGTAGCAGAGTATAGAAACGGCTCTGTGGGTAGCAGAGAATACAGGCAGCTCTGTGGGTAGCAGAGTATAGAGGCAGCTCTATGGGTAGCAGAGTATACAGGCGGCTGTGTGGGTAGGAGAGTATACAGGCGGCTCTGTGGGTGTCAGAGTATAGAGGGGGCTCTGTGGATAGCAGAGTATGATGTGGCGGGAGGCTGGAGGAGTGAGGGGAGCAGAGGCCGGAGGGGTGAGGAGAGCAGAGGCTGGAGTGGTGAGGAGAGGTCCAGATGGAGGGGTGAGGAGAGGTCTGGCTGGAGGGGTGAGGAGAGATGGGGCTGGAGGGGTGACATCACCGCTCGGCGGCAGGACGTGGCTGCGTGCTGGGGCTGATCGCAGCCCCAGTCACACGGCATTGTCCTCTGCGGCGGGTTGGGTGATGCAGAGAGGGATCAGTTCTTGCCCTCAGGTCACACATGTGACCTGAGCGGAAGGAGCGGATTGGGTGGTGTGTGGTAAAGACAGGACGGTCATCCGATTGGTGTAGGACGCCAAGTCCTGGGCAATGGGATGGGCGTCCTGTGTGTACAACACAGCGCCCAATCCGCTTGCAGGGGCGGCGGGGGCAGGCAATGGGAGTGAGCGGGGCGTGTCAGGCTTTGCAGGCTGACACGGTCCGCTCACTCCCATTGGCTGTTGCCGGCCACAGGACGACGTCCCTGGCTCCCGGCACCCGGCCACAGCCCGTAGACCGCTACTCCACCAGCATGGCGACATTGAGAGCCCAGTGGTGAGAGAGTGGCGAGGGGCTGAAGGCTCCGGCGGCATCCGGGCAGCATGGACCTCGCGGAGGGCTGGAGGAGGCTGTAGGAGGCTGTGAGGATGGGGAGGCTGTGAGGATGGGGAGGCTGTGAGGCTGGAGGAGGCTGTGAGGCTGGAGGAGGCTGTGAGGCTGGAGGAGGCTGTGAGGCTGGGGAGGCTGTGAGGCTGGAGGAGGCTGTGAGGCTGGAGGAGGCTGTGAGGATGGGGAGGCTATGAGGCTGGAGGAGGCTGTGAGGCTGGAGGAGGCTGTGAGGATGGGGAGGCTGTGAGGCTGGAGGAGGCTGTGAGGCTGGAGGAGGATGTGAGGCTGGAGGAGGATGTGAGGCTGGAGGAGGCTGTGAGGATGGGGAGGCTGTGAGGCTGGAGGAGGCAGTGAGGCTGGAGGAGGCAGTGAGGCTGGAGGAGGCTGGGGGAGGCTGTGAGGCTGGAGGAGGCTGTGAGGCTGGAGGAGGATGTGAGGCTGTAGGAGGCTGTGAGGATGGGGAGGCTGTGAGGCTGGAGGAGGCTGGAGGAGGCTGTGAGGATGGGGAGGCTGTGAGGCTGGAGGAGACTGTGAGGCTGGAGGAGGCTGTGAGGCTGGAGGAGTGGAGGCTGGTGAGGCTGGAGGAGGATGTGAGGCTGGAGGAGGCTGTGAGGATGGGGAGGCTGTGAGGCTGGAGGAGGCTGTGAGGATGGGGAGGCTGTGAGGCTGGAGGAGGCTGTGAGGCTGGAGGAGGATGTGAGGCTGGAGGAGGCTGTGAGGCTGGAGGAGGATGTGAGGCTGTGAGGATGGGGAGCTGTGAGGCTCGAGGAGGCTGTGAGGATGGGGAGGCTGTGAGGCTGGAGGAGACTGTGAGGTGGAGGAGGCTGTGAGGCTGTAGGAGGGTGTGAGGCTGTAGGAGGCTGTGAGGATGGGGAGGCTGTGAGGCTGGAGGAGGCTGTAGGAGGCTGTGAGGATGGGAGGCTGTGAGGCTGGAGGAGGATGTGAGGCTGGAGGAGGCTGTGAGGCTGGAGGAGGGTGTGAGGCTGTAGGAGGCTGTGAGGATGGGGAGGCTGTGAGGCTGGAGGAGGCTGTAGGAGGCTGTGAGGATGGGGAGGCTGTGAGGCTGGAGGAGACTGTGAGGCTGGAGGAGGCTGTGAGGTAGGGAGGCTGTGAGGCTGGGGAGGATGTGAGGCTGGAGGAGACATTTACTGTACTGAGCATGCTCAGTACAGTAAAAGGTCTCCAAACAGGAAGGCAGGGGTTAAAAAAAAAAAAAAAAGTTAATGCTCACCTCTCCCCGAGCCCCCGCCGTCTCCTGCCGTCTTCCTCCAAGCTTCCGGTGGCTGCCGCAGGCTCCCAGTGTCTGCAGAGCTGTTGTAGTGCAGTTCAGGACCTGCGGTGATGTCAGTCACGTGACACCAGGTTACCATGGAGTAACCTGGTGTCACGTGACTGTGACATCACCACAGGTCCTTGACTGCAGTAGAAGAGCTCTGCAGACACTCGGAGCCTGCGGCAGCCACCGGAAGCTTGGAGGAAGATGGCAGAAGACGGCGGGGGCTCGGGGAGAGGTGAGCATTAACTTTTTTTTTTTTTTTTTACAGTAGTGCGGGTCTGCGGCTCGTGATGACGCTGCGCGTCATCACTCGCAGTCCCGCAAAGCATGTTGGGATTCGGCAACAACGCCCGAATTCCCAACTGCGGATTATATAAGTAGACAAGATTATAGCACCATTTATTCCATGGCGCTTTACATGTGAAGAGGGGAATACACAATACAGACAAGTATAATATTCATGAACAATATAAGGCACAGACAGGTATAGGAGGAGAGAGGCCCTGCCCATGAGGGTTCACAGTTTACAGGGGAAGAGTGAGGATACAGTAGGTGTGGAGAGAGGACCCTGCTCATGAGGACTCACAATCTACAAGGGATGGGTGAGGATACAGTAGGGTGAGGAGAGAGGACCCTGCCCACGAGGACTCACAATCTACAAGGGATGGGTGAGGATACAATAGGTGAGGAGAGGACCCTGCCCACAAGGGATCACAGTCTACAAGGGATGGGTGAGGATAAAGTAGGTGAAGAGAGAGGACCCTGCCAGTGTGAGCTCACAGTCTACAAGGGATGAGTGAGGAGAGAGGACGCTGCCCATGAGGGTTCACAGTTTACAGGGGAAGAGTGAGGATACAGTAGGTGAGGAGAGAGAACCTTGCCCATGAGGGCTCACTGTCTACAAGAAATGGGGGAGGATACACCAGGAGAGAAGAGGTTCACAGTTTACAGGGGAAGAGTGAGGATACAGTAGGTGTGGAGAGAGGACCCTGCTCATGAGGACTCACAATCTACAAGGGATGGGTGAGGATACAGTAGGGTGAGGAGAGAGGACCCTGCCCACGAGGACTCACAATCTACAAGGGATGGGTGAGGATACAATAGGTGAGGAGAGGACCCTGCCCACAAGGGATCACAGTCTACAAGGGATGGGTGAGGATAAAGTAGGTGAAGAGAGGACCCTGCCAGTGTGAGCTCACAGTCTACAAGGGATGAGTGAGGAGAGAGGACGCTGCCCATGAGGGTTCACAGTTTACAGGGGAAGAGTGAGGATACAGTAGGTGAGGAGAGAGAACCTTGCCCATGAGGGCTCACTGTCTACAAGAAATGGGGGAGGATACACCAGGAGAGAAGAGACGACTCTGCAGGCGAGGGCTCACAGTCTATAAAGGATGGGTGAAGATACAGTAGGTGAGGAGAGAGGACCCTGCCCGCAAAGGCTCAAAATCTACAAGGGATGGGGAGCATACAGTAGGTGAAAAGAGAGAATCCTGCCCGCAAGGGGTCACAGACTACAAGGGATGAGTGAGGATACAGTAGGTGAGGAGAGAGGACCCTGCCCACAACGGCTCACAGTCTATAATGGAGGGGAGAGGATACAGGAGAGTAGAGATGACCCTGACCCTGCCCACAAGGGCTCACAGTCTACAAGGGATGGGTGAGGATACAGCAGGTGAGAAGAGAGGACCCTGCCCACAAGGGATCACTGTCTACAAACTGAATCACTTACCAGGCTGCTTGCTGTAGTTTCAATAAAAATCACTGTTTTATCAGCAGGAGACTATGATTAAAGGACTAGTAAACCTGCTGCTATGTATTCATCCATAGTCTTAAACCTTTATAACCCCGTCACCACCATTGATTGGCAGCTTTTTCCCTATGCACAGTTAACACAGGAGAGAGTCAGTTAGGGGTGTGGATGGAAAAAGCAGCAAAAAAAAACAAACAAAACAATATCAAAACTGCAACAAGTAGCCTAGTGAATGTTACTTTGCTGTAATTGGGGTTGGAGTACATCATACTGTTCTCAGATGAGGCAGCAAGAACCTTGTGACAGATTCCCTTTAATTTGTTATTTATGTTCGTTGATTTCGTTACTCGCTGCTCTTATGTGACATCAGAATTGGCCTCGCAGCCTAATGAGTTATATCAGAGCAGATAATCAGGTTTACACTTCACAAATCATTTCCCAGCACAACATTTCTCATGAAAGTCAATATCAGGAGCGCCAAGACTCATGAATCCCCGGAAAGTCAGAATAAAACGTGTTCACCGTAAATCATGCTTTGTACAATAATTGGACCCATCAACGCTGCAGGGATGTAACGCTGTCCGTATATTTAAAGGACCAGTAACCCTTGAGTCCCCAGCACAGTTATTCGCAACCAAGACTTAACTTTGCAAAAGTTGCAGTTCTTGTTTGAGGGATTTCCATCCATTCGTCCTTGGAAAAGTCTTCCAGTTCTGTGAGATTCCTGGCTCGTCTTGCATGCTCTGCTCTTTTGAGGTGTAGCTACAGATTTTCAATGATGTTCAGATCAGGGGACTGTGAGGGCCATTGTTAAACCTTCAACTTGCATCTTTTGAGGTCGTCTATTGTGGATTTTGAATTGTGTTTAGGAGCATTATCCCTTTGTAGATGCCATCCTCTTTTCAACTTCAGCTCTTTTACAGATGGTGTTATGTTTGCATCAAGAATTTGTTGAAATTTCATTGAATCCATTCTGTCCTCTATCCCTGAAATGTTCCCTGTGCCATTGGCTGCAACACAACTCCAAAGCATGATTGATCCACCCCCATGCTTAATGGTTGGTAAGATGTTCTTTTCCTAAAATTCTGTGCCCTTTTTTTTCTCCACACATACCTCTGATCATTGTGGCCAAAGAGTTCTATTGTAACCTCATTGGTCCACAGGACTTGTTTCAAAAATACATCAGGCTTGTTTATGTGTAATGTCACACTTTAGGGCCTTCCCCTATGTTGCCCAATACATTAAAAATGTCCATGTTTAGTGACCCCCACTTGGCCTCCATATAATAATAATATACCCCAATTCTGGCCCTATAAATTAATAATGCCCCTCTATTTTGTCCCCCTTTAGTAATAATGTTCACCAATACTGGCCCTCATATAGTAATAAAGCCCCCCTATGTTGCCGCCATTGCGCCCCTGTTGTTTGCCCCCACAATGACACTACTATTTAAAATAATCAACCCAATCTTCCACCTATCCTCACTCACACTCCGAGTGGCTTGGTCCTCCACCTTTGTCTTGACTCCCTATCACGGGACAGGGAGCAACTCTAGTTGAAAATACGGCTGTCCCTAAAGGACCCTCCTACCTACACCCCTGAGCAGGGCCAGACACAAGGGAATAGAAAACTTCTTACCAGGCTCCCCCCAAAGAGTATGGCTAATTGCAGGAGATCTCAGCAGCAGGAGAACCTGCTCAAGGGAACACAATACAGTTGCTAAGGGGCCCAGGGGAGAGCATACATAAAACATTCACAATCCAAACTATTCATCTATAGGGGTTGTCCACTTTTGGGAACAAGTTTTTTTTATTTTATTTAAATGTGTAATTGGAGATAAAAATCATTTTTTTGGGATTAGGTTTCACAAACATTGTTGTCTCATTTGCCTTTTAAAGCCACTTTGTTGCAGTGTCTATTGCCAGCTGCAGAATGAGTTAACTGAGAATCAGTCAGTGAGCTCACTGATAGTCTGAGGGGGAATATGTAGTTCTATTATCTGTCTTTTTCTGAGCTCCTGTCAGTTGATTATTAATCACTTCCCACCTTATCCAGTGGTGTGGAAAACTGTTTGCCTCCTTCCTGATTTCTTACTCTTTTGCATATTTGTCATACTTAAATGTTTCAGATCACCAAACAAATGTAAATATAACACAAAGGTAACACAAGTAAACACAAAATTCAGTTTATAAATGAAGGTCTTTTTTTATTAAAGGGAACCAACCACCTCAGATGACGACTATAAGCAGTTAATACATGTCCCTGCACCCTACCTACACCGTTCCAGCTATGTTTTTGCTAAGAATATTGATAAAAGCAAACCGAAAGAAACACTTTGTAAACTTACATGTCTGCGTACTTGAGGGCGTCTCCCTCGGGCTCTCGTACGAGAGGGCTGTGTCTTGTGCAGCATGAGTGGCTTCCCTACCCCTCCCTCTATCTTTGCAGGACGTCACTGAAGGGCGTGATATTATCTTGGTGTGGGCGGCCACGCAAGGCAGCTCCCGTCCCTGCACGGGGGTAGAGGGAGGGGTAGGGAAGCCACTCATGCTGCACAAGACACAGCCCTCTAGTACGAGAGCCCGAGGGAGACGCCCTCAAGTACGCAGACATGTAAGTTTACAAAGTGTTTCTTTCGGTTTGCTTTTATCAATATTCTTAGCAAAAACATAGCTGGAACGGTGTAGGTAGGGTGCAGGGACATGTATTAACAGCTTATAGTCGTCATCTGAGGTGGTTGGTTCCCTTTAAGGGAAAAAGAAATCCAAACCTACAGGGCCCTGTGTGAAAAAGTGATTGCCCCCTAAACCTAATAACTGGTTGCGCCCTTAGCAGCAACAACTACAATGAAGCATTTGTGATTACTGGCAATGAGTCTTTCACATCGCTCTGGAGGAATTTTGGCCACTCAAATTTGCAGAATTGTTGTAATTCAGCCACATTGGAGGGTTTCCGAGCGTGAATCACCTTTTTAAGGTCTGGCCACAGCATCTCAATCAGATTAAGGTCAGGACTTACATTAGGCCACTACAAAGTCTTAATTTTGTTTTTTTAAGCCATTCAGAGGTGACTTGCTGTTGAGTTTTGATCATTGTCTTGATGCATAACCCAAGTGCTCTTCAGCTTGAGGTCACAAACAAATGGCCGGACATTCTCCTTCAGGATTTTGTTCATTTTACTACAGCAAATCTACCAGATACTGAAGCAGCAAAACAGCCCCAGACCATCAAATGACCACTACCATATTTTACTGTTGGTATGATGTTTCTTTTCTGAAATGCTGTGTTACTTCTATGCCACATGTAATGGGACATACAACTTCCAAAAAGCTCAAGCTTTATCTCATCAGTCTGCAGAATCTTCTCCCAAACATCTTGGGGATTATCAAGATGTTTTCTGGCAAAACTGAGATGAGACTTTATGTTCTTTTTGCTCAGCAGAGGTTTTCGCCTTGGATCTCTGCCATGCAGGATATTTGTGCCCAGTCTCTTATGGTGGAGTCATGAACAATGACCTTAACTGAGCCAAGTGAGGCCTGCAGGTCTTTGTATCTTGTTGCAGGTTCTTTTATGACCTCTTGGATGAGTCGTTACTGCGCTCTTGGGATAATTTTGGTCGGCCGCTCACTCCTGGGAAGGTTCACCACTGTTCCATGTTTTCACCATTTGTGGATAAAGGTACTCACTGTGGTTTGCTGGAGTACCAAAGCTCTAGAAATGGTTTTATAACCTTTTCCAGACTGATAGATCTCAATTACTTTGCTTCTCATTTGTTCCCAAATTTTTTGTATTACGTCATGATGTCTAGCTTTTGAGGATCTTTTGGTCTACCTCACTTTGTCGGCAGGTCCTATTTAAGTGATTTCTTCTTGATTGAAAAAGGTGTGGCAGTAATCAGATATAGCTAGGGTAATTGATCTCAGCTCCCCAAAGATGTGGTAAACCACAGTTAATTTATGTTTTAAGTGGGACGGTGTACAATCACTTTTTCACACAGTATCCTGACGGTTTGGATTTAATTTTTTGGTGATCTGAAACACTTAAGTGTGACAAACAAGCAAAATAATAAGAAATCATGACTGGTGCAAACATTTTTTTCACATCACTTTAGCTGAATGTGCAGGGAAACAGAGAGCCTATAAAAGTGCAACATTTTTAATTAAACCCTTTTCAATAGTGATTTCCAGCCTCATCTACTTACATAATTGCATTGTCCCATATGACATTGACTTCCGCCCCGATGTCCTCCTATCACGCGTACTCCACTTCTGATGTGCCCGCCATATTTGCCCACCCAAGGAATGGGTGTAGAAATATGGTGCCTGCTAGCAGTATTGGCCTCTTGCACAATACCAGTAGTGGTGTCACACTGAAATGACCACGATGAGACCCACAACCACCGCCGCATACGACGCAACTGTTCCTGTCCCTTAACACCACCTGTCATACACGCCGATGAGTATCCACACTCAGAAAGGGCAGGATCTGTAGTGCTGTCATGGTCATGTGCTTGATCACATGACCACGACATCACTACAGGTCCTGTAACACACACAGAGCAGCCAGGTACTCGCAGCCCGCTCTCCCTGCTCACCCTGCACAACTCGCTCAGCCCACTCTCACCCCACTCAACCTGCTCCTACCTGGCTCTCTCCACTCAGCCCACTCTCACACTGCTGAGCCCGCTCTCACCCCCATCCCCCTCTGCCCACTCTCTCTCCACTCTGCCCGCTCTCACCCCACTCTCCCTTCACAGCCCACTCCAACTCTGCTCAGACAGCTCTCGCCCTGCTCAGCCTATTCTCAGCCTGCTCACCATGCAGCCTGCTCACCCCACACTTAGCAGCCCACTCACCATACAGCTTGCTCACTCTGCTCATGCTACAGACCGCTTACCCTACAGTCTGCTCAACCCACAGCCCACTCTCTCCGTTAACTGCTAACTCCACTCACCTTGCTTACCCCACAGCCCTGCTCACCCCACACCTGCTTTCCCTGCTCGGCCAATCTCACCCCGCTCTCCCCACTCAGCCCACTCAACCTGCTCTCACACCATTCAGGCCGCTCTCACCCCACGCCCCACTGTGCCCACTCTCACCCCACTCCGCCCTCTATCACCCCGTTCACCTGCTCTAAACCCGCTCAACCCACTCTCACCTTGCTCTCATCCTGCTCTGACACCATTCTCAGCCCACTCTCAGCCTGCTATCAACACCCTCACCCCGCAGTCCACTCAGCCTGCAGCCTGCTCATCCACAGCCACTCAGCCTGCAGCCTGCTCATCCACAGCCCACTCATCCCACTCGCTCCACAGCTCGGTCACCCTGCTCACACCACAGACCACTCACCCTGCAGCCTGCTTAGTGCACTCACCCTGCTCTCAGACTGCTCTCACCCTGCAGCTCGCTCACCCCTTACCACACAACCTGCTCACCCACAGCCAGTTCACTCCATAATCTTCTCACCCTACAACCCGCTCACCACACAGTCCTCTCACTCTGTTCACCCTGCAGCCACACTCAATCTGCTGCACACTTACCCTGTTCACTCTGCAGCCCCGCTCAACCTGCAGCACTCTCACCCTGCAGTCCACTCATCCCACAGACTGCCAAATTAGGAACTGCGCCAGTTCCTCAAGCTGCCATCATCTTCCTCATGCCACCACCGCATGAGAATGAATGCTGAGTAGGGGCAGAGAACAATCACGGGGGAGGGCCGAGGCGACCACAGGGGAGCAGAGAGCTACCACAAGCGGGGCAGAGAGCGACCACATGGGGCAGAGAGTGTGAGCAGGGGGCGGAGAGCATACATAGGGTGGCAGAGAGCATGTACATGGGAAGAGTGATCACAGTGTGGGCAGAGAGGCAGCACAGGGAGGTGAAGAGCATGTACAGGGGCAGAGAGGCAGCACAGGGGGGGGTAGAGAGTGCACAGGAAAGAGTGTGACTACATGGGGGTGGGAGTGACCACAGGGGGGCAAAGAGCAAGCACAGGGGGGCAGAGAGCAAGCACGAAAAGGGGAAAAAACAGCGGGCAGGGGAGTGACCGCACAGGGAGGAGAGACAGCCGCCACCTCCAGTGCCACAAAGCCCGCCCCATCGTGATATCACCACCAACCCAATAGCATCTAGCCCACATCTAGTATACAAGAATTTAAGTAGAAGAAAACCTTCAAAGGTCTACAACCCCATTAAGCCATTCTACGAGGACTGCCCAGAAAAGTCCTCAAGTCAGTTTGGGCTAGACATTCCTGGCAATATTGAAACTATTGGCAAAAATAGGAGAGGGAAGCATCCCTTATTTTAATGGTGTTGAGAATCTCAGCCCGAACCTCCGGTCCTAATTAAGTAAATATAGGTTTGGGAATTAGCCCTACAAGAGCTGATGGCAAACAAGCATCAAATCAACCGATCCAAGGTGGTTAGGAGTGTAATAGTTTTAACCAACACAGGTATGGGTCCCCAATTTAGAGTGGGGACAGGTGAGAGATTGGTTTGTTTTTGTTAAATTGTTCATAATTGGCCTATAATCATTTAAAGAGTTCTTGATCCAACGCTTGTATTAATATCATTATCATGTTTTTTTGAAGACACATAAAGACATGAGACTTATATGGTTTTCTTACAAAAGTGTTATTATTACTCATGAAACCATAATGAGAAAATAGCATAAAAACAATAATATAAAATAAATCAATATAAAAATATATAAAGAATTCTCTAATAAACATCTGAAACCAATACTCTCCTCCCTCCTCTCACTTGGCTTTTCCATCCTCCATACTCACAATTGCTCACTTCACAACTCCTTTACAGTCTACCAAAAATGTTATTCTTCCTCTTTTTCCACTTACCCTCCTACCTTACCTTATCTTACTTCCTACATAAAGCTAGAAAGGTATAAAAAAAGAATGGAAGACAGAATACAGTACATACTTTAGGTAGGTCGTCCCCGTTACATCTAAAGCCCAGGAAGCAGTGGTACTAATTGTTGACCACATAGATATATTCAACTGATGGGACTCAGGTTCAAAATTTAGAGATGTCTACTTCTCTAAAAATTTAAGTGCTCTACCACTAACCCACCTAAATGTCTCACAACTGACTCAATCTCTCTGCTAAAGAGTTTAGTTCCCAGTCTATCTCATAAGGAAGATCTGCATTGACTTGGTCATCAAAGTATTTTTTAATGTCCTTCACTTCATCTTCCCAGAAGTCTTTGGATATTTCAAACAACTCTTCCATGTTGATGTCTCCAAGACCTTTCAAGTTTAATGATCCTTCAGATGGAATGTAGCCAATAGGGGTTTCAGTGGCGCAGTCTTCCCCATTGATCCGGTTGAACATCCATTCTAGGACACGGATGTTTTCCCCATAGCCTGGCCACAGGAAGCTCCCTTGTCTGTCTTTACGGAACCAGTTGACATGGAAGATCTTGGGCAGCTTGGTAGATGGAAGGTGTTCCATGCTGAGCCAATGAGCAAGATATCTGCCGAAGTTATAGCCAAAGAAGGGTCTCATGGCAAAGGGATCATGCATTATGACCTTACCTGTTAAGAAGTAAAGTACACGTTAACTTTTCATATTGTCTATATAGATGGAAAATTACAAAAACAATTGAGATATCATGTTTCGTAACAACTTACTTTTATGCTCAGCAGCGGCTGTTGCTTCAGATCTCATTGCCGAACCAACAAATACTCCATGTTGCCAACTCAGTGCTTCATAAACTAGTGGCACACCTTCAAATAAAAAACATTGATTGTTCATAAAATACACTAAATGGGGTAGCAATAAAACTTAACCAAGATTTCAAGACAACTTTTAAAAAATAACATAACCAACATATATACTGACCGGCAGGTCTACGTCCACCAAAAATGATGCCTTCGATGGGTACCCCTTCAGAAGACTCCCACTCAGGATCAATGATAGGACATTGGCTGGCTGGAGTGCAAAATCGGGAATTGGGGTGGGCTGCAGGCTCACCTACAAAATGTAGAGGACTATTGGTTGGGCGTTTTGGCACAGAGATTCAACAGTACATGATTCTTGAGGTGACAGGGTTTACTTTAGCAATGATTGAGACAAATATATTTTAAATCTTTAACGTGGCTTACCATCTTCTTGTGTCCATTCCTTATTTTTCCATGAGGTCAGTGTTATTCCATCATCAAGAGACTCATTCTTTCCCTCCCAGTAAACACCACCATCACTTGTCTCTGCCACATTTGTGAATATGGTATTCTTGGAAATAGTTTCCATAGCATTAGGATTGGTATTCACGACGTTCCGGTGCCACCCAAAAAATCCATTTTCAGGGTTGATTGCCCTGAGATTGCCTAGAAAATACAAGATATTTTTCAAAATTGATTCCTTAGAACTTCTTAAATTCTACCCAAGTCAAGACTCATCATTTTGCATATTCTTCAGCTACATAGTGGATTCAGAACTACTATTATTTATAATTACCTCGCTCATCAAACTTCATCCAGGCAATATCATCTCCTACACACTCAATTTTCCATCCGGGGAGAGATGGTCTCATCATTGCCAGGTTGGTTTTTCCACAAGCGCTTGGGAACGCTGCTGCAAAATATTTCTTTTTTCCTTCAGGATTAGTAATTCCCAAAATCTAAAAAGAGAAAAAGAATAACAACTTCCATTAACAAAATTCAGAACTAATGTTGAGAAATTACAATTTTGCCCAAGGACTCATTTAATGCGGCAACATATATTACTCTCCACATACAATATATACTGCTCATGGCATATCTAGTAATAATATTTGTGATGGTGTGATATGGTGTGTTGGGTATACCTTATTTATGTTTATATTGTTACTGATTTCTGTATAATTCTTGTATTCCCATCTGTCTAGCATAATTGATCACAGAGCTTCTGATAATTGAATTAGCTCACTTATCACCTGGATGTGTTTTTGCATCTTGATGAACCCTTGTAGACTTGTCCTGACTCCATTGTCCATTCAAGAACCTTCTGCTCTGCAAATTCTTCAAATCACCCCCTGTAGTGCCTCAATAGCTGAGGCACTGACCTGTCTGCCTGACCCTGGATATAGGGAGGACAGGGGTCAGTGAGGGCTGGTTTACACATAGCGATACACCAGCGATCCCGACAACGATCTGACCTGGCCAGGATCGCTGGTGCGTCGCTACGTGGTTCTGGTGAGATGCCAGACAGGCAGATCTTACCAGCGATCACCCAGCGATGTGCCAACACCCGACGGTCATTGGGATCGTTCAGGGTCTCGGGCGCAGACTGAGGATCGCCGGTCGTTGCCCCTGTCACACACAGCGATGCAGCCTGGCCAGGGGAGATCAGCGATCTCCCACG
Organism: Allobates femoralis; assembly: GCA_033576535.1. Lineage (NCBI taxonomy): Eukaryota > Metazoa > Chordata > Amphibia > Anura > Aromobatidae > Allobates > Allobates femoralis. Next base: position 416,528,523 of record JARQOC010000006.1, on the reverse strand, counting down.
GAGCTGATTGCCGCTAAGTGTCACACGCAGCAAGATCACCAGGACGTAGCAGCGATCTCGTAGCGATCTCGCTAATGTTAAGCCGGCCTTAAGATTGATTCTTGGAGTGGGATGCTGAGGTTGAGGCCAGCTCTCCAAAGAGACTTGGAGACACTTGGTTTTACCTTGGAATATACTGCTGGAGTAACCCTATACAGAAGAAGCAACTGGAGCTACACTGCCATAAGCGGAGAATTGTTACTCTCATCTCCTGGGGCATTTATCCCATTGCAGGACTATATCCATGCTCCTAGATTATTTTACTCTCTATGTGGTGGATTGTTTTATGAACCTTTCAGGACACATGCAATAAAGGTTCTTGGGCTGTTAACTCATTGTGGTATACCGGAGAAGGATCCGTGACAATATTATTTCACTCATTACAAATAAACCTAAATTAATAATTCTAAAATAATCTAGATATTATCTTTGCATTTCTTACCAACATATGCTCTGCCAGCCAGCCTTCTTCCTTAGCAATCCGAGCTGCCAATTCTTAGAGCAAAGCATTTCTTGCCCAGGAGGGAGTTACCACCATATCCGCTTCCAAAGGATATAATTTCTCTCCGGTCGGGAATATGCGAGATGAGGGTCAGTTCTGGGTTGCAGGGCCAATTATTCACAAGTGGTTCTAAAACAATAAATATGATTTTAGAACATTCCATTGATATTGAAATACTATATTACCCCTACCATACTATTTTAATAGTAGTATTATGGTAAGACATCATGTAGTTTCATTACTATTTCCATAAAATACTGTAATCTAGATATATTATTTAATTGCATATATTTTATTTATGTAGTGACGTACCTTTTAGAGGTAATGGGCAGCCAACAGAGTGAAGGCATTTCACAAACTCTCCTTCCCCGAGTGCTTCTAAGACAGCCGTGCCCATTCGGGTCATAATTCTCATGCTTGCCACCACATATGGAGAATCAGTCAGTTGGATGCCAATCTTGGAGAGGGGGGAGCCTATAGGTCCCATGCTGAATGGAATGACAGTACATTGTGCGACCTGTAATTAAAGATACCATGTTAGTAAAGAAGACAATGACTGCAAAATGTCTACAGTTTATTAAGTATTTCTCTTTTGTTTTACCTTTCATACATCCAGGAAACCTTGATTTAAAGGCTTTTTCAAAATCGTCCTCTGACATCCAGCGGCCCAATTGGCTGACACCACTTTTGGCAACCGGTACCGTATCTCTTTGTCTTGAGTCACAATCACAGTTTTGCTTTCAATCCGTGCCACATCCCGGGGATCTGTGCGAGCCAGCCAACTAAAGAAGCAAAGAAAAATATCAATATCGAAACAAGAATGACACTTTGAGCCTAGGTTAAGGCAACCTTGCCTTCCGCCCAAGGATTTTGTGAAAACTTCTTAAGTTATAATGAAATTTTGGGGTACAAATATGTATTTAACGTTATTTTTCTATGGTTACTTTACTTACCAGTTTTCATATTTGTGGAGCCTTTTGATCATACCGATCTCCTCCATTTGATGGAGAAGCTTCTTGTTCTCCTCCTCTGATCCATCACATATGTGGATATGCTCTGGCAGGCAAATCCTTGCATTTTTTACTACAAAATCAACCACATCTGGGCTTAGGTTGTTCAGCTTTCCTTGGGTCACAATACCAGAGATCTGAAGCTCTATATCTGCTCTGATGGCATAGTGGTGCTTTATTGTTTAATCTAATATTAGAGAAAAAGGAGCAATCAGTATACAGATCTTTATAAATCTGGATGCATAAGATTCATTTGAAGAATAAAAGGAACACTGAGATGCCCATAGCAGTCCTTAAAACATCATGCAATTTTCTGGGATGGCACATTATCTATTTTGTAGAAATAGGGACAGTGTTGTATTTAAGAATAAATTAACAAATACCAATAGTTCTAATAAATGTAGATCTGGAAAAAAAGAAATCAGGGCACAATGTATGTGCCCTTTATGGTACCTTATTTTCAATTACTTTTTCAGTTAATTAAAGGAATGTAATATCTCAGTATGTCCAGGAGATATCTGTTAACTACCATTAATAGTTCTCAGCAGGAATATTTACAAAGATCCTGAAACATTAGGTTACATGCAATCTTAAGGGCTACCAGAGTACCAAAGATAGATTAAAAACTCTTCTGATCTTATTATTATTATTATTATTTATTATTATAGGATCATTTATCGCATGGCACTTTACATGTGAAAAAGGGGCATCCATAGGCAGGTACAATAATTATCAACAATAAAAGGCACAGACAGGTATCAGAGAAGAGAGAACCCTGCCCATGAGGGCTCACAGTCTACAAGGGATGGGTGAGGATACAGTAGGTGAGGGGAGAGAACCCTAGCCACGAGGGTTCACAGTCTACAAGGGATGGGTGAGGATACAGTAGGTGAGGAGAGAGGACAATGCCCATGAGGGCTCACAGTCTACAAGGGATGGGTGAGGATACAGTAGGTGAGGGGAGAGAACCCTAGCCATGAGGGTTCACAGTCTACAAGGGATGGGTGAGGATACAGTAGGTGAGGAGAGAGGACCCTGCCCACGAGGGCTCACAGTCCACAAGGGATGGGTGAGGATACAGTAGGTGAGAAGAGAGGACCCTGCACATGAGGGCTCACAGTCTACAAGGGATGGGTGAGGATACAGTAGGTGAGAAGAGAGGACCCTGCCCATGAGGGCTCACAGTCTACAAGGGATGGGTGAGGATACAGTAGATGAGGAGAGAGAACCCTGCCCATGAGGGCTCACAGTGTACAAGGGATGGGTGAAGATACAGTAGGTGAGGAAAGAGAACCCTGCCCATGAGGGCTCACAGTCTACAAGGGATGGGTGAGGATACAGTAGATGAGGAGAGCAGACCCTGCCCATGAGGGTTCACAGTGATCTTATGCCATAAACTAGCTACATATTTAATGGACCACTACAAGAATTGGTTGCAAATTGAAGAGAGCCAATGGTCACTTTCAACAAGTGTATGCACTCAAGGGGATACATGGAAAAATAACATAAAAATACAAATTAATCACCAAGAACCATTAGTATCATTACATAACATAATATCATCAAAGAGTATATATAATAAATACATGTTTAAGTTTCTGTACTTACAAGAGAAAAATGTCCTGAAGTAGAAGATTCTATTTCTTTGTTCTTTCTCAAGTCAATTCAGACTTTATTCTGAGCTTCTTCAGATGATTGTAAGTTGAATGAAGGAAGATTCCTTAAATACTCTTAAGTGTTTCATGCTCCGCCTACAGCTCCTCCCAATTCTGAAGGTTTATCCCATCATTATATTGATCTCTTCTGGTTCTCAGATGATCAACAAGTTTTATGCCGTAATAGTTTTTCTGAACAACAAAATTCCTTTAAGAGCTAATGATTGATCAGAGGACAATGCTGCAGGATACACTGTGTGCTCGGCTATTATCACCTGCCGTACAGTACGAGTTTCCTATCTGAGCAAATTGTTCTTAATGGAATATATATTATTACTGATAGATTCAGGGTTTCTAATGAGAAATATTATAATGGAATGTAGGAATTAGATTGTAAAGAATGTTTTATTATGGTTTATTCATTTAGCTGTGTGTCATTGTAGAAAATGAATGGAGCAGTGATATGAGAATCAAATATATAGATAGAAAGAGAAACATATAGATATCTACTTAGATACAATATGTAATAGATAAATAGACTATTCGATGCATGAAAGATATGGAGATGACAAATAGATGTACAAAGACAAAAATATGAAATAGATAGGATAGATTGATCGATAGATAGATAGATAGATAGATAGATAGATATAGATAGATAGATAGAATATGGCATATGGATATGTAGATAGATATGAAATAGGGCCACGTCACACACACAGATAATTGTGCAGATATTGGTCACAGATCTCTGGTTGCAGTGAAATCATGGACACATTGTTACATTTGTACACAGCCACAAAATGGAACAATGTGCCATGATTTCACTGCAACCAGAGATCTGTGACCAATATCTGCACAATTATCTGTGTGTGTGACAAGGCCCATAGAAATATGGGATAGGTGGGCGTCACACGCTACGATATATGCAAGCATATCGCTGGAAAGTGCCTGATTTTGCATCGCTCCTACGACTTCGTTGCGTGTGACAGCATAATGTGATTAGCGATAAGTGGTCAGATCGTTATATACAGATATGAGAACCGGACCCCATATCAGGCGATGTCAATCATCCAATCTGCTGCATCGGTCTGTGTGACACCGCGATAACGATCTCCTTTATGATTTCTCCTATTCACAACATTATTATTATTATTTATTTATTATAGCGCCATTAGGTTCCATGGCGCTTTACATGAGGATAAGGGAGACAAGAACAAGTACTCTAAATCTAGGCGATCAGGACGTACAGGTACAGGAGGGGCATGGACCCTGTCCACAGGGCTCACAGTCTATGAGGGGTGGGTTAGGATACAGTAGGATGGGGGAATGTCAGGTATGGGGTGGTCGCCTGGGTCTCATGGCAGGTTGTAGGCTTGACGGAACAGGTGAGTCTTCAGGTGACACTTGAAGCTACTCAGGGTAGGAGAGTGTCTGACGTGTTCGGGCAGGGAGTTACAGAGTAAGGCAGATGCCGGGAGAAGTCCTGGACTCGGTTGTGCGAAGAGGTCATGAGGTGGGAGCAGAGGAGGAGTTCTTGGGAGAAGCGAGGTTGCGTGAGGGTAGGTATCGGGAGACCAGGTCGGAGATGTATGGTGGGGCCAGGTTGTGTATGGCTTTGTATGCCATGGTTAGTGTTTTGAATTGGGATCTCTTGGAGACGGGGAGCCAGTGAAGGGCTTGGCAGAGGGGGGAGACAGGGGAGTAGCGGGAGGACAGGTAGATTAGTCGTGCAGCGGAGTTGAGGATAGACTGGAGAGGTGTGAGGAAGTTAGCCGGGAGGCCATTGAGAAGGAGGTTGCAGTAGTCAAGGCGGGAGATGATAAGAGCATGGATGAGTGTTTTAGCGGTGTCGTGGGTGAGGAAGGAGCAGATCCGTGAGATGTTCTTGAGCTGGAGCTGGAGGGATGTGGTGAGGGCCTCGATGTGGGGCTTGAAGGATAGGGAGGAGTCAAGGATTACCCCGAGGCACTTGGCTTGGGGACTGGGGAGACAAGCATTGGTCGCTGGTTGTGTGAGCGATACCTGCACGGAATATCGCTGCTGCGTCCTGAACGTTATCTATACATGTGACACCTCACTAACGATGTTGTCCTCGAGCGCGCACCACTGACATCGTTATTGAGTTCCCACACAAAATCGTAGTGTGGACGGCCGCCATAGATAGATAGATAGATAGATAGATAGATAAAAGATATAAGACTGACACACATAATATATGGAGAGATAGACTAAAAGATAAGTATAATAAGAGTAAAAAATTTGATAGGTAGAATAATGGATAGTGATGATCGAGTAGCGAAAAATTCACACTCGCTATATTCGTAACGAGTAGTTTTTAATACTCGCACATTTGCCCAAACAGTGAGTCCAATGTTAGTCAATTAGTGATAGGCTCGGCCCACACACATCTGACTATAAAATGAGTATTTCCGGGACAAGGTGGCTTTTTTTATGATTTCAATGCCTAAAACACCTTGCTGATCCTAAAATTCAATCTACCCTCACTGAGGTGCCAACTCCCATTGTGTACTGAAGGGAGTCGGCAATATGTGTCAGATCGATAACAATCGACACATCACTCACCAGCACCTGCGATACTCGCCGAGTAACGAGCATGGCGGATACTGTACTATCCTTACAAGTAGCAAATAGTAACGATTACACTCACTCATCATTAATAAAATAGACAGAAATATAAGATGATTGATAGATGATTGATAGATGGATAGATAGAGTGACTAGAAAGACAAATAGATTTGATGGATGGATAGATACATAGATATATAGATGATAGGTGGGCGTCACACACTACGATTTTGTGTGGGAACTCAATAACGATGTCAGTGGTGTGCACTCGTGGACACATCGTTAGTGCGGTGTCACATGTATAGATAACGTTCAGGACGCAGCAGCGATGTTACGTGCAGGATCGTTCACACAACCAGCGACCGATGCTTGTCAATGATGTGAATAGGAGAAATCAGTAAAGGAGATCGGTTATTGCGGTGTCACACTGAACGAAGCAGCAGATTGGATGGTCGACATCGTCTGATGTGGGGTCCGGTTCTCATATCTGTGATTAATGATCTGACCATTTATCGGTAGTCACATCATGCTGTCACACACAGCGATGTCGTAGGAGCGATGCCAAATCAGGCACTTTCCAGCGATATCTTTATATATATCGTTGCGTGTGATGCCCGCCTAAATAGATAGATAATAGATAGATAGATAGATAGATAGATAGATATACATACAGTGGAGCCATACACGTCTTCCTATTTGATATCTTTGGCATTATTCTGATTTACACATATCAGATGCAGTCACACATAGAGAAGACGTTTCCGTCTTATCCGCTCAGTGCTGTCACCTTTCACCTAGTTAGGAAAGACCTGATGCAAGATCTCCTGCTGTTACACAGCCAGTACATAGATAGCGGTGGCAGCGGTCCACCGGGCAGGTCCGGCACAGGCTCGGTCACAGCCAGGTGCTTCATTGGCTGTGTCTGTGGAGGCTCGTACGAGGTGTGTGTCCTGGACAGCTGCCTTGTCCTTTGTCCTGTGCACTCTCTGCTCTTACGTTACACTCCCTGACGTCAGCAGATATCAGTCATTATTAGGCTATTTTCACACTCGCTTTTTTTTGCAATCCGGCAGAAATCCTTTATTTGCAACAAAACCAGGGTTCAAAATGGATCCTGTTTTGCCCATTGTCTCATATGGTGTCCGGTAGCATCCTTTTGCATCATTTTGCATCCTTTTTGACTAGAGCAAAAAACATTGCATGCAACTTTTTTTGCGCCAGTTAAAAAAACACATCCAACGATTTCCATTATAATGGAAGTCAATGTGTGCCAGATCCAGTTTTACTGGATCATGCCGAGTTTATTAAAATCAAATCTGGTATGCCCCTACTGAGCATGTGTGTCTCACTAGAAGTGTTCGCTCACATCTGCGTATACATTCAGCCAGATAAATTGAGCTTACTAGTCTCCCCTGCTTGCTTCTGAGGCTGCTCATTAAGCTTCATGAATATTCACTGCACTGAACTGCAGCGGCCAATCACAAAAGCTTACTCCCTGTGATAGAGTCCGTGATTGGCTGTTGAACTCAGACTGCTCTCCCACAATCTGTACCAGTGTCTGTGCTTTGTTGCCATATACATTAGTATATGGCAACCAACCTGCCGTCATATGTTTGTAAAATAAATAATATTGGAAGAAGAAAAATGCGTAGGGGACCCCGTATTCTTTAAACTCAGCCCAGTTAAAGCGGACAGCTGCGGGCTGCAGCCCTTAGCTATGTGTTTTATATTGGCTGAGTATCAAATACGGGGGTGGGGTGTTAATGACAGCTGAGCATTGAGATCTGTCATTAAGCCCCAGATTAGTAAAGTTCAGGCATCTATGATACCCGCTCCTTACCAATCTGGTAAATAAATAGCTAGTAAACACATACATGGAGAAAAATCCTCTATTAAAAATAAAACACACAGATAACTCTTATTTTCCCATTTATTAACCCCAAACATACTCTCCAATAATAATCCACAACAATGTCCCTTGAAGCACACTCAACTCTGTTGCATCAGAGGTTGCGCTGAAGAGGAAGCATCCTATCCTACGCTCCGGCACACAATGAGCTCACCAGGAACTATAGCCATGCCAGCATTGCCATGAGTGAGGTCACCTGAGAACACAGCTTAGGTACCATGGTAAGCACGTCAGCTCTGTCCTCAGGTGACCTCACCTACTGCACCACTGGCACTCATTGTGTGCTCAGAGGCCACAGTGATAGGATGCTTTTTCTTTAGCGCAACCTCCAATGCAGCAGAGCTGAGATGCTTCGAGGGACATCATTGTAGCTTATCATCAGAGAATACGTTTAGGGTTAATAAATGGGAAAATGAGTGTTGTCTGTGTGTTTCATTTGAAATAAAGGATTTTTCTCTCTGTGTGTTTATTAACTACTTACTTTCCAGATTGGTAATGGGCGGGTTTCAAAGACATCTATTTTCAATCTAGGCCTACTGACAGCTGTCAATACTTAGCTGTCATTAACCTCTTCTGTCATCCTGATGCCACTGCAGCAGGGCATCGGAAGAGCCATGTAAAGTGCCAGGATTTAGTGCTTCTAATGAATGTTCCAAAGTCTGGATGCAGTTGCAGGCTGCTATTCTTACCCTTGGAGAGCAATAACTATGTGCTCCACAGGTGAGAATAACAACCCCCAGCCATGCATTTTATCTTGGCTGAGTATCAAATTGGGTGTGATCATATGGCACTGTTTTTTAAAATCATTTATTTAAGTATTTAAAAAAAAAAACTGTATGGGGACCCATACTTGATCCAATATAAAGTGCATAGCTGGGGACTGCAGCCCACAGCTATCAACTTTATCTCAGCTGAGAATTAAAAATATTGGGGACCCCTATGCATTTTTTACAATTATTTATTTATTTTTTACACACATATGATGGAAGGTTGGTTGCCATACACCGATGTATATGGCAACAAAGCACAGACACCCGTAGATTGTGGGGGCACAGTCTAAGTGCATCAGCCAATCACAGATGCTGTTCACAGAGAGTGAGCATTTGTGATTGGCTACTGCAGTTCAGTGCAGTGAATATTCATGAAGCTTCAGGACTGATTATTAAGTTTCATGAATATTCACTGCACTGAACTACTTGCTTCAGAAGTAGTGGAAGACTTGTAAACTCTATGTCGGAGGATCAGTGAGTTAAAAAAACAGGATAATAACGAACTGAGCCAGATTCCCATATTATGCCAGCTGCAGCAATGGATTGCAGAAAACCGGTAGTGTACAAGAGGCCTTACCCACTCTGTGCCAAGCTATTCCTTAACTACAAGTCCCAGCATAGCGGTGAATCTATGTACTACTGCAACTGTTGTATCACACAACATGCTGTTATCATGACCAAAGAAATAAAAATAGATCTAATATATAAAGCTGAGTGTATCTGTGCATGTATGTATGTATCATAGCTCCGCCTACTCCACATAGCCATGCCCACACCACATAGCCATAGCCACACCCACTTTGCAGCCTGCATCTCACATATTACAGTCTCCTCCACATAGCCCAGCCCCTGGGACTATGTGGAGGGGTGCAGTATGAAGGGGGGGCTATATGTGGTGCTATGAAATAGGCGGGGTTACCGTGAGGGGCTTTGTGTAGGGCTGGAGCTATGAATGGGCGGGGCTACAGGGAGGGCGTTTGTGCATGGGTGGAACTATGATGTGGCAGAGCTACTCATAGGAGCAGGGCTTTGATACATGCACATACATTACCATATACAGGCGATATTGCCATATATGGGCGATATTACCATATATGAGCATTACGACCATATATGGGCATGAAGTCAGGCATTGCAGGGTTCTACAGCTAGTATGTAATAAAAGTAATAGAACTAGTGAAGAATAAAATGAACGAATCTATAACATCAGACAGATCATTGCCAATTTCTGCTTGTGCTTCTGAGATACTATAGTTCATAGTTTCATTGTATTAAAGAAGAAATAATTCTATGAGTTCAACCTATAGGCTAACATGTTAATCCAGGGAAGTAAAAAATCCCATGAGGCAGATGCTAATTGCTCCATATTAGGAGAAAACTGATTTCCCGACTGCATATACAGCAATCAGACTAGTTCCCTGGATTCATGTCCTAATTCACAATTTAGTAATCATAACCTGTAATATATTTTCAAGACCTTTACAAGATAGTGTAGCAGAGAGTTCCTTAATCACACTGCTCTTACAGTAAAGAATCTACAGATTCACTGCTCTTACAGTAAAGAATCTACAGATTCACTGCTCTTACAGTAAAGAAAATCTACAGATTCACTGCTCTTACAGTAAAGAATCTACAGATTCACTCTCTTACAGTAAAGAATCTACTCATGATTCTACTGATTCACTCTTACAGTAAAGAATCTAAAAACAGATTCACTGCTCTTACAGTAAAGAATCTACAGATTCACTGCTATACAGTAAAGAATCTACAGATTCACTGCTCTTACAGTAAAGAATCCATAGTCTCACTACTCTGAGTAAGGAATCCATAATCTCGCTGCATTTTTCAATAAAGTAATCATTGGCTCATTGCTCTTACAGTAAAGAATCCATGTTCTCCCCCTTGTGCAGTAAAATTCTTCTCACAGTAAATAGTCCATAGTTTCACATGATTTTTCAATAAAGAATTGCCATCTGTGATGATGAGTAAACCTTTCCTCTACACCAGGGTAGGACAACCTCCAGCCTGTGGTGAGATTCTCAGGAATCACAATGCTCAGGCCAGTACCCCATTTTTCCATTCGCTGCCCTTTAGTTCATTCTTACACTATGAGCATTCATACTTATTGCTGCGCTGCATACAGTGAATGATTTGTGGATGGAGTTAGTGTTCTCTCTCCCTGTCCCTCTTATGAAGAAAGCAGTCCCAGTGACTCTTATCTGATGTATACAGCAGTCTGAGTGTCTCCCATGCAATGTATATGCATCAGCCCCAGTGTCTCTTATGTAATGTACATGTATTAGCTGCAGTGTGTCCATAGTAATGTATATGAATCAGCCCCAGTGTCTTCTATGTAATGTATATGCATTAGCCCCAGTGTGTTATATGTGATTTATATGCTCCAGCCCCAGTGTCTCATATGTAATGTATATGTAACAGCCCCAGTGTCTCCTATGTAATATATATACACCAATTCCACTGTCTCCTATGTGATCTATATGCCCCAGCCTCAGTGCTTCATATGTGCTGTGTAAAGCAAGAGGCAGCGCATGAGGCAAGAATTCAATTTGGTACCCCACTACCTCCTCATGCGGTTTGTGACTGCTCATTCATATGCGATTTTCATACTCAGTCACATGCCGAGAAGCTGCTATTTCTAATTCCCTCAATCCTCAGTGGAAAACTACAGCTCCGGTTTCACTGAGAGAAGTAGGAAGAAAAGCTAGATGTCACACGCCATAAGTATGAAAATCGCATAAAAGTGGAATTGCCATGATTTCTGGAAACACTGAATCTTGACAATGAGTATATTACACGCTGTTAGGATTGAGCATGCTACTGCACTTAATTTTATAATTAGGCTTGTCAAGGTTTGTGATGAAAGTCTGCAGTCAGTCTAGGTGGCTGCTGATTTCTGAATTCACATAGTAACGCAGACAGCACACATTTCAGATTCTCCCATGTCGGCAGAAAGAGTGGACATGGTCATGTGAGTGCGATTTTCATACTTTCAGCCACATTCTGACTACACGTGTTTGTTCTTGCTTATGTCACTTGTATGTAAATCGCATATGTGCAGTTTCGTGACCTCCACTTTCACCAATGGCACTAGAGAATCCTTACAGCATGCAGTGAGCGAGTTGTGAGAATTCAGAAGTCTGCATTCACATATACAGCAGTAACAGTGTCTCCTATGTGATGCATATATAGCAGTCTCTGTGTGTCCTGTGTCATGTATACAGAATTCTGTATCTCCTATGTAATATATTATATTATATCTATTATATAAAACCCGAAGGCCACTTCCGCCCAAAATCCGCTTCCGCTTCCGTGATGGCCTCCCTCCTGTGTCAAACACCGGAACCGGAAGCACCAGACCCACAGAGCCCCAGCCACCGGCCCTGCACAGAGCCCCGTCTGCGCCCACCCACATCCGGCCCACAGCCCTGCTGCCCCATCACCCCCCTGCCTGTCACCATAGCCATCCTCCACTGCCCGCGCTCCCCGCCTGTCACAACACTTCCCCCCGCTGCCCCATCACCCCCCTGCCTGTCACCATAGCCATCCTCCACTGTCCGGTCACCCCCCACTCTCCTGTCACCCCCCCACTCTCCGGTCACCCCCCCCGCCTCTTACCACAGCTCCCTCCAGCCAGCCACGATCTCTATTCATGGGGCTTGAGGACCTCTGATGACGTCACGATGATGGGTGGAGTCACATATCACATGACCGTGACGTCATCAAAGGTCCTGTCCCGATCTCACCTACTCTGCCTATTCATCCCCCTGCGCTGCACACTGACCCACGATCTCCTCACCCCCGCTCTGCCCACCCACCCCCACACTGACCACTGACCCTCACTCTGCCCCTGACCCCACACTCACCCCCACTCTGACCACCCACCCCCACACTGACCACTGACCCCCACTCTGCCCCTGACGCCCACTCTGACCACCCACCCCCACACTGACCACTGACCCCCACTCTGCCCCTGACCCCCACTCTGACCACCCACCCCCACACTGACCACTGACCCCCACTCTGCCCCTGACCCCCACTCTGCCCCTGACCCCCACTCTGACCACTCACCCCCTCTCTGCCCCCCTCACCCCCTCTCTGCCCCTGCTCTGCCCACTGACCCCCACTCTGACCACTGGCCCCCACTCTGCCCACTCACCCCCAAACTCTGCCCACTCACCCCCCTACTCTTCCCCCTGACCCCCTCTCTGCCCCCTCACCCCCACTCTGCCCACTGACCCCCACTCTGCCCCTGCTCTGCCCACTGACCCCCACTCTGACCACTGGCCCCCACTCTGCCCACTCACCCCCAAACTCTGCCCACTCACCCCCCTACTCTTCCCCCTGAACCCCTCTCTGCCCCTGACCCCCACTCTGACCACTCACCCCCCAACTCTGCCCCTCACCCTCTCTGCCCCCCTCACCCCCACTCTGCCCCTGCTGTGCCCACTGACCCCCACTCTGACCACTGGCCCCCACTCTGCCCACTCACCCCCAAACTCTGCCCACTCACCCCCCTACTCTTCCCCTGACCCCCTCTCTGCCACCTCACCCCCACTCTGCCCCTCACCCCCACTCTGCCCCCTCACCCCCACTCTGCCCACTGACCCCCACTCTGCCCATGACCCTGCTCTGCCCACTGACCCCCACTCTGACCACTGACCCCAACTCTGCCCACTCACCCCCCAACTCTGCCCACTCACCCCCTCTGCCCCCCTCACCCCCTGCTCTGCCCACTGACCCCCACTCTGCCCCTGACCCTGCCCACTCACCCCCACTCTGCACACTGACCCCCACTCTGCCACTGCTCTGCCCACTGACCCCCACTCTGACCACTGGCCCCCACTCTGCCCACTCACCCCCAAACTCTGCCCACTCACCCCCCTACTCTTCCCCCTGAACCCCTCTCTGCCCCCTCACCCCCACTCTGCACACTGACCCTCTCTCTGCCCCTGACCCTGCTCTGCCCACTCACCCCCACTCTGACCACTGACCCTCACTCTGCCCACTCACCCCCAAACTCTGCCCACTCACCCCCCTACTCTTCCCCCTGACCCCCTCTTTGCCCCCTCACCCCCACTCTGCACACTGACCCCCACTCTGCCCCTGACCCTGCTCTGCCCACCCACCCCCACTCTGACCATTTACCCCCACTCTGACCCTGCCCACTCACCCCCACTCTGACCACTGACCCCAACTCTGCCCACTCACCCCCCAACTCTGCCCACTCACCCCCCAACTCTGCCCACTCACCCCCCAACTCTGCCCACTCACCCCCTCTGCCCCCCTCACCCCCACTCTGCCCCTGCTCTGCCCACTGACCCCCACTCTGACCACTGACCCCCACTCTGACCACTCACCCCCAAACTCTGCCCACTCACCCCCTCTCTGCCCCCTCACCCACATTCTGCCCACTCACCCCCTCTCTGCTCACTCACCCCCTCTCTGTCCACTCACCCACCATTATGCCCACTGACCATGCTCTGCCCACTCACCCTGCTCGCCCCATTGACCCCTCACACTGGCCACTCATCCTGCTCTGCCTACTCACCCCCCACTGACCCCTCACACTGACCCCTCACTGACCCTGCTCTGCCCACTACCCTGCTCAGCCCACTGACCCCTCACACTGCCCACTGACCCTCCTCTGCCCACTGAACATGCTCTGCCCACTGACCCCTCAATGCCCACTCACCCTGCTCTGCCCACTGACCCCTCACACACCCCACTGACCCTGCTCTGCCCACTCACCCCTCACACTGACCCTGCTCTGCCCACTGACCCCTCACACTGCCCACTGACCCCTCACACTGCCCACTCACGCCTCACACTGCCCACTGAACATGCTATGCCCACTTACCCCTCACACTGCCCACTGACCATGCTCTGGCCACTGACCCCTCACACTGCCTACTGACCCTGCTCTGCTCATTTACTCCCGCTCTGCCCACTCACCCCCGCTCTGCCCACTCGCCCCTGCTTTTACCACTCACCCTGGCCTGCCCACTGACCTCCCTCTGTTCACTCACCCCCCGCTCTGCCCTTTCACCATGCCCACTGACCCCTGCTCTGCCAACTGACCGTGCCCACTCACCCATGCTCTACCCACTCACCCTTCTCTGCCCACTCACTGTCCCCACTGACCGCCGCTCTGCCCACTAACCCCTGTTCTGCCCACTGACTGTGCCCAATAACCCTTGCTATGCCCACTAAACCCTGCTCTGCCCACTCACCCCCGCTCTGCCCGCTGACCCCTGCTCTGCTCACTGACTGTGCCCACTCACCCCTGCTCTGCCCACTCACACCCTGCTCTACCCACTGATTTTTCCCACTAACCCCTGCTGTGCCTACTCACTGTGCCCACTGACCCCTGCTCTGCCCAATCACTCTGCCCATTAACCCCTGCTCTGACCACTGACCCCCGCTATGACCCTGCTCTGACCACTGATGCCCCAATCCTGCTCACTGACCATGCTCTGCCCATTCACCCCCCACTCTGCCCACTCACCCCCGCTCTGCCCTCTGACCCTGCTCTGCCTACCTACCCCCCCCCTCTGGCTACTGACCATGCCCACTGACCCCAGCTCTGCCCACAGACCCCAGCTCTGCCTACTGACCCTGCTCTGACTACTGATTATGCCCACTGACCCCTGCTCTGCCCAATGACTCTGCCCACTAACCCCTGCTCTTCCCACTCATCCCCGCTTTGCCCACTCACCCCCAGCAGATCGGTTTCCCAGCCAACGACAGCTCCTGTCCTGCCACCTACAAGACGGGTGGAGCGAGCCGCCGCAGGGTAAGTATCCTCACTGAGGTTTTTTTCTTTTTATTATCACCATGAAGGGGAGGGGGGTGTGCAGCCCCAGAGGGAGGGCGGCCGCAGAGACTGGAGGCCCAGAGGGACGCGTGCCGCGGGGAGCGGAAGGGGTCAGGAGGAGCGCCTCCATCCTGCCCCCCCTATCCATCCTGCCCCCCCTATCCATCCTGCCCCCCAACACCATCCTGCCCCCCCGACTCCATCCCGCACCCCCACCACCATCCTCACCCCCGCCAACATCCTGCCCCGCCCCCTACATCCTCCCCCCTCCCCCACCACCATCCTGCCCTGCCATCTCCATCCTGCCCTGCCGCCTCCATCCTACCCTGCCTTCTCCATCCTGCCTCGCTCTGTCCATCCTGCGCCACTCACCTCCATCCTGCCCCTCCGTCTCCATCCTGCCCCTCCGTCTCCATCCTGCCCCTCCGTCTCCATCCTGCCCCTCCGTCTCCATCCTGCCCCTCCGTCTCCATCCTGCCCCGCCGCCTCCATCCTGCCCCGCCGCCTCCATCCTGCTCCGCCCCTCCATCCTGCTCCGCCCCCTCCATCCTGCTCCGCCACCCCATCCTGCTCCGCAACCCACCATCCTGCCCCCTTGCACCTTCCTGCCCCCCTTGCACCTTCCTGCCCCGCTCACTCCATCCTGCCCCGCTCGCTCCTTCCTGCCCCGCTCGCTCCTTCCTGCCCCGCTCGCTCCTTCCTGCCCCGCTCGCTCCTTCCTGCCCCGCCCCCTCCATCCTGCTCCGCCCCCTCCATCCTGCTCCGCCCCCTCCATCCTGCTCCGCCACCCCATCCTGCTCCGCAACCCACCATCCTGCCCCCCTTGCACCTTCCTGCCCCCCTTGCACCTTCCTGCCCCGCTCACTCCATCCTGCCCCGCTCGCTCCTTCCTGCCCCGCTCGCTCCTTCCTGCCCCGCTCGCTCCTTCCTGCCCCGCTCGCTCCTTCCTGCCCCACTCGCTCCTTCCTGCCCCGCTCGCTCCATCCTGCCCCGCTCGCTCCATCCTGCCCCGCTCGCTCCATCCTGCCCCGCTCGCTCCATCCTGCCCCGCTCGCTACATCCTGCCCCGCTCGCTCCATCCTGCCCCGCTCGCTCCATCCTCACCCCCGCTGTTCTTGCTCCCCCGCCTCCATCCTGCCCTCACGCTTACTCATCCTGCCCCGCTTACTCATCCTGCCCCGCTTGCTCCATTCTGCTCATCTGCCTCCATCCTGCTCCTCCCGCTCCATCCTGCTCAATCCTGCCCCTTCGGCTTCATCCTGCTCCTCCGCCTCCATCCTGCCCCGCTCAATCCATCCTGCCGCCCCGCCTCCATCCTGTTGCCCCGCCTCCATCCTGTTGCCCCGCCTCCATCCTGTTGCCCCGCCTCCATCCTGTTGCCCCGCCTCCATACTCTTTCCCCACTCGCTCCATTCTGCCCCCCAACACAATCCTGCCCCCCTCACCTCCTCAGCTGATTGCTTGCCCAGGCAACTACAGGTCCTAAAGGCCTGTAGGACCTACAAGGCGGAGGCGGAGCGAGCCGCCGGACAGGTGAGTATCCTCACTGAGGATTTTTTTATTTTTACTGTGGACGACCGGGGGCCAGGAGGAGTGGGGGACCGCGGTCACCGCAGTATTGCCATATACCAGAGTGCTGCTATACATGTGCTATAATGTAGTGCCATATACCATAGTGCTGCTATACATGTACTGTAATGTACCGCCATATACCATAGCACTGCTATACATGTACTGTAATGTACCGCCATATACCATAGTGCTGCTATACATGTGCTATAATGTACCACCATATACTATAGTGCTGCTATACATCTACTGTAATGTACCGCCATATACTATAGTGCTGCTATACATTTACTATAATCTACCGCCATATACTATAGTGCTGCTATACATGTGCTCTAATTACCACCATATACCATCGTACTGCTATATATATATCTTATATATAAAAACCGAAGGCCACTTCCCGCCAATCCGCTCAACTTCCGTCATGGCCTGCGCCCTGTGTCAAAGACCGGAACCGCAAGTACCAGACCCACGAGCGGTGAGCGCATAGCGGTCACCGCGAGCCGCTGACAAAATGGCACAGCGCCTCGCCGTGGGCGCTAAACCGCCACCACTCCCCGTTATCCCGCCACCGGCCCTGCACAGAGCCCCGTCTGCACCCACCCACATCCGGCCCACAGCCCTGCTGCTCACCGCCCACTCTCCATCAGGGACCGCCATCCCGCCACTGCCTCCGCACACAGCCTGCTGTGCGCCCCACAACATGCGGGAACCGGCCCGGACCGGCCCACACTCCGGTGTGCGGCCTCCGCCGGCACCGCTCCCAGTCCTGCCACTCTCTCCACACACCCGGTGACTCTCCTCCATCACGGAGCTAGCCCCGCCCGCACTCCGGGCCCGGCCTCCGGAACCGCCGCCAGCCTTGCCGCTGACCGCCAACAGCCCAGTCAGTGTTCAGCCCTCCAGCCTCCGCTCTCCTCTGACCCCCCCAGCCTCCGCTCTCCTCTGACCCCCCCAGCCTCCGCTCTCCTCTGACCCCCCCAGCCTCCGCTCTCCTCTGACCCCCCCAGCCTCCGCTCTCCTCTGACCCCCCAGCCTCCGCTCTCCTCTGACCCCCCAGCCTCCGCTCTCCTCTGACCCCCCAGCCTCCGCTCTCCTCTGACCCCCCCAGCCTCCGCTCTCCTCTGACCCCCCCAGCCTCCGCCCCCTCCCTCCTCTGACCCCTCCCTCCTCTAACCCCTCCAGCCTCTGCCCCCTCCAGCCTGTGCTGCACTCACTGCTGACCACTGAGCCACCGCACTCTCTGCTGACCACTGAGCCACCGCACTCACTGCTGACCACTGAGCCACCGCACTCACTGCTGACCACTGAGCCACCGCACTCACTGCTGACCACTGAGCCACCGCACTCACTGCTGACCACTGAGCCACCGTATACTCTGCTAACCACTGAGCCGCCTGTATACACACAATTAATTTCACAGCACTCCCCTATTACTAAATAAACTCTATATAGATTCTAGACTACCCGATTCTTTAGAATCGGGCCACCATCTAGTATATATATATTAGTCCCAGTGTCTCCTATATGATTTATATTCAGCAGTCTGTGTCTCTTATGATATTAATACTGCAGTCAGTTTCATATGTGATGTATATACAGCACAGTGTCTTGAATGTGATGTATATACTATATAACAGTTTCATTGTCTCCTGTGTGATGTACAGTGCCTACAAGTAGTCTTCAACCCCTGCTGATTTAGGTGGTTTGGTAAGATGCAAATAAGTTAGAGCCTTCAAACTGCAAACGAGAGTAGGATTTATTAACAGAAGCATAAATCTTACAAACCAAAAAGTTATGTTGCTCAGTTGAATTTTAATAAATTTTAAACATAAAAGTGTGGGTCAATTATTATTCAACCCCTAGGTTTAATATTTTGTAGAATAACCCTTGTTTGCAATTACAGCTAATAATCGTCTTTTATAAGACCTGATCAGGCCGGCACAGGTCTCTGGAGTTATCTTGGCCCACTCCTCCATGCAGATCTTCTCCAAGTTATCTAGGTTCTTTGGGTGTCTCATGTGGACTTTAATCTTGAGCTCCTTCCACAAGTTTTCAATTGGGTTAAGGTCAGGAGACTGACTAGGCCACTCCATCACCTTGATTTTTTCCCTCTTGAACCAGGCCTTGGTTTACTTGGCTGTGTGCTTTGGGTCGTTGTCTTGTTGGAAGATGACATTACGACCCATCTTAAGATCCTTGATGGAGGAGCGGAGGTTCTTGGCCAAAATCTCCAGGTAGGCCGTGCTATCCATCTTCCCATGGATGCGGACCAGATGGCCAGGTCCCTTGGCTGAGAAACAGCCCCACAGCATGATGCTGCCACCACCATGCTTGACTGTAGGGATGGTATTCTTGGGGTCGTCTGCAGTGCCATCCAGTCTCCAAACGTCACGTGTGTGGTTGGCACCAAAGATCTCGATCTTGGTCTCATCAGACCATAGAACCTTGAACCAGTCTGTCTCAGAGTCCTCCAAGTGATCATGAGCAAACTGTAGACGAGCCTTGACATGACACTTTGAAAGTAAAGGTACCTTACGGGCTCGTCTGGAACGGAGACCATTGCGGTGGAGTACGTTTCTTATGGTATTGACTGAAACCAATGTCCCAGTGCCATGAGATCTTCCCGGAGGTCCTTCCTTGTTGTCCTTGGGTTAGCCTTGACTCTTCGGACAAGCCTGGCCTCGGCACGGTAGGAAACTTTCAAAGGCTGTCCAGGCCGTGGAAGGCTAACAGTAGTTCCATAAGCCTTCCACTTCCGGATGATGCTCCCAACAGTGGAGACAGGTAGGCCCAACTCCTTGGAAAGGGTTTTGTACCCCTTGCCAGCCTTGTGACCCTCCACGATCTTGTCTCTGATGGCCTTGGAATGCTCCTTTGTCTTTCCCATGTTGACCATGTATGAGTGCTGTTCACAAGTTTGGGGAGGGTCTTAAACAGTCAGAAAAGGCTGGCAAAAGAGATAATTAATCCACACATGTGAAGCTCATTGTTCTTTGTGCCTAAACTACTTCTTAATACGTTAGGGGGACCAAACAGAATTCTGGTGGTTTGAGGGGTTGAATAATAAATGACCCTCTGAATTAACTTTTAACGCTTTAAAAAAAAAAATCGTTTTGGCTGCAGTGCATTTCCCACTTCCAGGCTGATCTACAGTCCAAATGTCACAATGCCAAGTTAATTCCGCATGTGTCAACCAGCTAAATCTGCAGGGGGTTGAAGACTACTTGTAGGCACTGTATACACAGCAGTCTGTATCTCTTATATAATGTATATATACCAATCCCAATGTTTCCTATGTGATGTATATGCACCATGTCCAGTGTCTCCTATGTCATATATACTTCAGTCTCGGTGTTTATAATGTTATGTATATATAGCAGCCTTAGCCTATCTTATAAATTTGGACAGACTTCCACTACCACTCTAGCACCCTCACTAGACTGGTAGTGTCCAATTATTATATCCCGTGATCTTCATTGTATCCTATGTCATGTATACAGCAGTCCCACTGTCTCCTAGGGGCTAATTATACAACATTATCAGTGTTTCCTACATGATGTAGATACAGAAGTCTCAGTGCTTCCTATGTGATGTATATGCAGCTGTCCCAGTGTCTCCTACATGATGTATATTTCAGACCTCTTTGCTTGAGTTCTATAAATGAACAGTGAGGAATGTCCTCCTTTAAGCAGATCTGCAATGTAATATAGTAATATTCATTTGAGTTCAGATCAACTTAGGTCACCCTGATCTAGATGTAGAGGATGCCTCAGATATGATGGTTTACAGTTATGTGTTTTAGCCACTTTTTGCACCCCATAATAGGAGATCATGAGAGGTTGAGCCACCTGACTCTTGAATATGTCCAAATAAAAGTGTAAGCTTTGTCCAACACTTCCAATGTAGTTGTATGTAAACAGGCCGGAGCCCACCACAACAGCTGTCTCTCCTGACTCCCCATACTCAGGAAGACTATTTTATACCGCTTGCCTTCTATAGCTTCTGTGTTGCTCTTCCTAGTGAGTTTAGGGTATATATCAGTCTGTCTTTTATATATCTCTTATCTGTCTTTTTCTGAGCTCCTCTCGGCTGATTTATGACCACAGACCACATCAAAGTTGAACGTGTAGGAAATCAAAGAGGCTGTAAAAGCCAAACGTGCAAAGGTTTTCATACAGAATTAATATAATTATAATTCTGAAGTTTGAAAATAAAGAAATTGTCCTCCAAGTTGGAGAACCCCTTGAAGTCTGAACAGTTTTTAGCCTCCGGATCTCACTATAATTGTTATCAAGCAAAGCTTCTTAATGTGGAATGGTATAGAACCTATGTTCAGCAAGGGCTCAAGTACAGAAGGAAAGGGGGCACAAGCACAGCATGAGCTGAGTGCCACTCGGACGCTATAGTATTTACACAGGCCACGTCTATGGTATGTTTGCCCTTATTATGTAGCGGTCTACAGCTAGGGTCTCCACCATTTCCACGAATGAGGGCACTCTCCACTGAATGTGACTGTGACAGAATGGGTTAGATTGTAAGCCTTGTGGGTCAGTCATCTGGTCTCTGAATTCCCATATGTACAGAGCAGACTACAAGCCACAATGTCCATAGGGACCATGCTCTCCTAGATAATGGCTGTTTTTCCCTCCATGAAGGCCATGTTGTTGGAGAAGTCTTGTTGATGCTGCTGCTCAGCTCAGTAGGTGAAAGATCAGGACAGTCCGGATGACGTCTGTCCATCTCCGCTCATTCACAAGGTCCCAGTTAGTGGTTAACGAGGCTAAAAACAGAGACCAGGATGGGCACAACTAACGAGGGAACAGAACAAACATAAAAAACTGCTGAGCCAACATCACAGACCCTAAAGTCCTATACAACAAGCGCTAAAATAACAGATCGGGATCAGAGGGCAGAATTAATTATCTAAACACTCAATACAGTATGCTATTAACTAAAACAGTATGGATAGCACCACTTATCTCATCTTCTATTCTTTTTACTGCTAATAAATATATTCTTGCACATATGGTTAGTATTATAGCAGCTATATTCTTGTACATAGGGTCAGTATTATAGTAGTTATATTCTTGTACATAGAGGGCAGTATTATAGTGGTTATATTCTTGTGCATAGTGGGCAGTATTATAGTAGTTATATTCTTGTATGTGGGACAGTATTATAGTAGCTATATTCTTGTAATCAGGAGCAGTATTATAGTAGTTATATTCTTGTACGTAGGGGGCAGCATTATAGTAGTTATATTCTTGTACATAGGGGCAGTATTATAGTAGTTATATTCTTGTACATAGGATCAGTATTATAGTAGTTATATTCTTGTACATAGGGGCAGTATTATAGTAGTTATATTCTTGTACATAGGGGCAGTATTATAGTAGTTATATTCTTGTAGATAGGAGCAGTATTATAGTAGTTATATTCTTGTACATAGGATCAGTATTATAGTAGTTATATTCTTGTACATAGGGGCAGTATTATAGTAGTTATATTCCTGTACATAGGAGCAGTATTATAGTAATTATATTCTTGTACATAGAGGCAGCATTATAGTAGTTATATTTTTGTACATAGGGAGCAGTATAATAGTAGTTATATTTTTGTACATAGGGGCAATATTGTAGTAGTTATATTCTTCTACATAGGGGCAATATTGTAGTAGTTATATTCTTGTACATAGGATCAGTATTATAGTAGTTATATTCTTGTACATAGGGGGGCAGTATTATAGTAGTTATATTCTTGTACATAGGAGCAGTATTATAGTAGTTATATTCTTGTACATAGGAGCAGTATTATAGTAGTTATATTCTTGTACATAGGAGCAGTAATATAGTAGTTATATTCTTGTACATAGGGAGCAGTATTATAGTAGTTATATTATTGTGCATAGGGAGCAGTATTATAGAGTTATTTTGTATAGGTGCAGTTTATAGTAGTTTCTTGTACATAGGTGCAGTATTATAGTAGTTATATTCTTGTACATAGGGGCAGTATTATAGTAGTTATATTCTTGTACATAGGGGCAGTATTATAGTAGTCATATTCTTGTACATAGGGGCAGTATTATATAGTTATATTCTTGTATATAGGAGGCAGTATTATCGTAGTTATATTCTTGTACATAGGGAGCAGTATTATAGTAGTTATATTCTTGTACATAGAAGCAGTATCATAGTAGTTATATTCTTGTACATAGGAGCAGTATTATAGTAGTTATATTCTTGTACATAGAGGCAGTATTATAGTAGTTATATTCTTGTACAGAGGTAGTATTATAGTAGTTATATTCTTGTACACAGGGGGCAGTATTATAGTAGTTATATTATTGTACATAGGGAGCAGTATTATAGTAGTTATATTCTTGTACATAGGGGCAGTATAATAGTAGTTATATTTTTGTACATAGGGGCAGTATTATAGTAGTTATATTTTTGTACATAGGGGCACTATTATAGTAGATATATTGTTTTTTCATAAAGAGCTTTATTATCTAGTAGTTAATTTTTTGTACATAGGGGCAATATTGTAGTAGTTATATTCTTCTACATAGGGGCAATATTGTAGTAGTTATATTCTTCTACATAGGGGTCAGTATTATAGTAGTTATATTCTTGTACTAGGGGCAGTATTATAGTAGTTATATTCCTTGTACGTAGGGGCAGTATTATAGTAGTTATATTCTTGTACATAAGAGCAGTATTATAGTAGATATATTCTTGTACATAGGGGCAGTATTATAGTAGTTATATTCTTGTACATAGGGGCAGTATTATAGTAGTTATATTCTTGTACATAGGATCAGTATTATAGTAGTTATATTCTTGTACATAGGGGCAGTATTATAGTAGTTATATTCTTGTATATAGGGGCAGTATTATAGTAGTTTATATTCTTGTAGATAGGAGCAGTATTATAGTAGTTATATTCTTGTACATAGGATCAGTATTATAGTAGTTATATTCTTGTACATAGGGGCAGTATTATAGTAGTTATATTCCTGTACATAGGGGCAGTATTATAGTAATTATATTCTTGTACATAGAGGCAGCATTTATAGTAGTTATATTCTTGTACATAGGGGCAGTATTATAGTAGTTATATTCTTGTACATAGGGGCAGTATTATAGTAGTTATATTCTTGTACATAGGGAGCAGTATTATAGTAGTTATATTCTTGTACATAGGGGACAGTATTATAGTAGTTATATTCTTGTACATAGGATCAGTATTATAGTAGTTATATTCTTGTACATAGGGGGCAGTATTATAGTAGTTATATTCTTGTACATAGGAGCAGTATTATAGTAGTTATATTCTTGTACATAGGAGCAGTATTATAGTAGTTATATTCTTGTACATAGAGGCAGTATTATAGTAGTTATATTCTTGTACATAGAGGTAGTATTATAGTAGTTATATTCTTGTACACAGGGGGCAGTATTATAGTAGTTATATTATTGTACATAGGGAGCAGTATTATAGTAGTTATATTCTTGTACATAGGGAGCAGTATAATAGTAGTTATATTTTTGTACATAGGGGCACTATTATAGTAGATATATTGTTGTTCATAAAGAGCTTTATTATCTAGTAGTTAATTTTTTGTACATAGGGGCAGTATTGTAGTAGTTATATTCTTCTACATAGGGGCAATATTGTAGTAGTTATATTCTTCTACATAGGGGTCAGTATTATAGTAGTTATATTCTTGTACCTAGGGGCAGTATTATAGTAGTTATATTCCTTGTACGTAGGGGCAGTATTATAGTAGTTATATTCTTGTACATAAGAGCAGTATTATAGTAGATATATTCTTGTACATAGGGGCAGTATTATAGTAGTTATATTCTTGTACATAGGGCCAGTATTATAGTAGTTATATTCTTGTACATAGGGGCAGTATTATAGTAGTTATATTCTTGTACATAGGAGCAGTATTATAGTAGTTATATTCTTGTACATAGGAGCAGTAATATAGTAGTTATATTCTTGTACATAGGGGGGCAGTATTATAGTAGTTATATTCTTGTACATAAGAGCAGTATTATAGTAGATATATTCTTGTACATAGGGGCAGTATTATAGTAGTTATATTCTTGTACATAGGGGGGCAGTATTATAGTAGTTATATTCTTGTACATAGGAGCAGTATTATAGTAGTTATATTCTTGTACATAGGAGCAGTATTATAGTAGTTATATTCTTGTACATAGGAGCAGTAATATAGTAGTTATATTCTTGTACATAGGGAGCAGTATTATAGTAGTTATATTATTCTGCATAGGGAGCAGTATTATAGTAGTTATATTCTTGTACATAGTGGGCAGTATTATAGTAGTTATATTCTTGTACATAGGGGCAGTATTATAGTAGTTATATTCTTGTACATAGTGGGCAGTATTGTAGTAGTTATTTTCTTGTATATAGGGGCAGTATTATAGTAGTTATATTCTTGTACATAGGGGCAGTATTATAGTAGTTATATTCTTGTACATAGGGGCAGTATTATAGTAGTTATATTCTTGTACATAGGGGCAGTATTATAGTAGTCATATTCTTGTATATAGGAGGCAGTATTATCGTAGTTATATTCTTGTACATAGGGAGCAGTATTATAGTAGTTATATTCTTGTACATAGAAGCAGTATCATAGTAGTTATATTCTTGCACATAGGAGCAGTATTATAGTAGTTATATTCTTGTACATAGAGGCAGTATTATAGTAGTTATATTCTTGTACATAGAGGTAGTATTATAGTAGTTATATTCTTGTACACAGGGGGCAGTATTATAGTAGTTATATTATTGTACATAGGGAGCAGTATTATAGTAGTTATATTCTTGTACATAGGGAGCAGTATAATAGTAGTTATATTTTTGTACATAGGGGCACTATTAAGTAGATATATTGTTGTTCATAAAGAGCTTTATTATCTAGTAGTTAATTTTTTGTACATAGGGGCAATATTGTAGTAGTTATATTCTTCTACATAGGGGCAATATTGTAGTAGTTATATTCTTCTACATAGGGGTCAGTATTATAGTAGTTATATTCTTGTACCTAGGGGCAGTATTATAGTAGTTATATTCCTTGTACGTAGGGGCAGTATTATAGTAGTTATTTTCTTGTACATAAGAGCAGTATTATAGTAGATATATTCTTGTACATAGGGGCAGTATTATAGTAGTTATATTCTTGTACATAGGGCCAGTATTATAGTAGTTATATTCTTGTACATAGGGGCAGTATTATAGTAGTTATATTCTTGTACATAGGGGCAGTATTATAGTAGTTATATTCTTCTACATAGGGGGCAGTATTATAGTAGTTATATTCTTGTATCTAGGGGCGTTATTATACAGGGTGGGCCATTTATAAGTATGCACCTAAATAAAATGGGAATGATTTGCGATATCAACTTCCTGTTTGTGGCACTTTAGTATATGGGAGGGGGAAAAACTTCCAGATGGTTGGTGACCATGGTGGCCATTTTGAAGTTGGCCATTTTGGATCCAACTTTATTTTTTTCAAAGGGAAGAGGGTCATGTGACACCTCAAACTTATTGAGAATGTTATAAGAAAAACTATGGAGTGCTTGGTTTTAACGTATCTTTATTCTTTCATGAGTTACAAGTTTATGACCACTCATTATATGTGTTTAAAGTGCTGCACATTGTGTTGGATTGTCAATGCAACCCTCTTCTCCCACTGTTGACACACTGATAGCAACACCGCAGAAGACATGCTAGCACAGGCTTCCAGTATCCCTTGTTTCAGATGTTGCAGACAGGGCTAGCGTCAGCACCCAGTGCACCCAGGCAATTCCTGAGGCCTTTGCATGTCTGGGGGGCCCACTCTGTCTGGAGCAGGACAATGTCTCCTGCCTTCACTTAGGCTAGCGTCACGTTTGCATTATGAACACAAAGCTTAGACATGTCTGCCTCAGCGCACAGCGTTAGCAGCAGGTAACGCTGTGCACTGCGATGCTATTGCTCCCTTGACAACCCGATGTTTACCTTGCCAACCAGCTCCATTCAAAGTTTCCGGATGTGCGCTTTAGGACATGGCACAGGAAACGCGGTCTGCAGTGTTTCCTGTGCGCTGTCCTAGAGCGCACATCTGAGAGCATTGAATGGAGCCTGTTGGCAAGGTAAACATCGGGTTGTCAAGGGAGCAATAGCATCGCAGTGCACAGCGTTACCTGCTGCTAACGCTGTGCGCTGAGGCAGACATGTCTAAGCTTTTAGCCTTACACTGCCTCCTCCCTCTGTGTGCTGTGTATTTGCCCCTGACAGGGGCCCCTGGTCTGTGTGCAGCCCCCCCTCGTTCTCCCTCCTAACTTGATGCTGATTGCTGTGATCAGCTGTACTGAGACTGTACTGATCTTTACCTATCTCCTTCACTTCTTGCTCCTCCTGCAGATCGCTGGCTCAGTGCAGTCTCAGTACAGTTGGCCACAGCATCAGGTTAAGAGGGAAATGGGGGGAGGGAAGCTGCACACAGGACAGGGGACTCCTGTCAGGGGCAATTACACAGTGCCCAAGAGCACCCAATCGTCATACAGCACGTCAGCACATCTCCCGACATGCAGGTGGGGGGGGGGGCACCAGTGCTCTTCAGATCACATGTGCACAGTGCTTGGCAGACTGCAGATTATGTGTGCACAAAGCTCTGCAGATCACATGTGCACAGTGCTCAGCAGACTGCAGATCATGTGTGCACAGTGCTCTGCAGATCACATGTGCACATTGCTCGGCAGACTGCAGATCATGTGTGCACAGTGCTCTGAAGATCACGTGTGCACAGTGCTCGGCAGACTGCAGATCACGTGTGCACAGTTCTCTGCAGAGCACGTGTGCACAGTGCTCGGCAGACTGCAGATTATGTGTGCACAGTGCTCTGCAGACCACATGTGCACAGTGCTCGGCAGACTGCAGATCATGTGTGCACAGTGCTCTGCAGATCACGTGTGTACAGTGCTCTGCAGATCACGTGTGCACAGTGCTCGGCAGATTGCAGATCATGTGTGCACAGTGCTCTGCAGACTGCAGATCATGTGTGCACAGTGCTCTGCAGATCACGTGTGTACAGTGCTCTGAAGATCACGTGTGCACAGTGCTCGGCAGACTGCAGATCATGTGTGCACAGTGCTCTGCAGATCACGTGTGCACAGTGCTTGGCAGACTGCAGATTATGTGTGCACAGTGCTCTGCAGACCACATGTGCACAGTGCTCGGCAGACTGCAGATCACGTGTGCACAGTGCTCCGCAGGTCACATGTGCACAGTGCTCGGCAGACTGCAGATCGTGTGTGCACAGTGCTCTGCAGGTCACATGTGCACAGTGCTCGGCAGACTGTAGATCATGTGCACAGTGCTCGGCAGATCACGTGTGCACAGTGCTCTGCATACATACTGGGGAGAGATAGACGCAGGGGAGAGACACAGCGCACAGGGGGAGACGGGCAGAGAGGGGAGACACAGCGCACAGGCAGACAGGCACAGAGAGGGGAGACACAACACATGGGTTGACACGGCGCACAGGGGGGAGACAGGCAGAGAGGGAACAGAGTGCACAAGGGGGAGACAGCACACGGGGGTAGACAGCATAGGGGAGACACCGCACATGGGGGAGTGCCAGCACAAGAGGGATTATATTTGTGGGGAATATATATATATGTTACGACTTGCCGCCTTTATATTATATATATATAAAATATATATATATATATATATATACAGCCAGTATATTTAAAGGGGGCCCACTGAGACTCTTTCGCCTAGGGCTCACAAAAACCTGAAGCCGGCCCTGGCTGCACATCTCGTATCTGCACAGCATAGACAATTGCCTTCAGATGAGTGATGAGGAAAACTTTTTTGTGAATGGTGAAG
>JARQOC010000006.1:416480090-416499629 GCA_033576535.1 Allobates femoralis | reverse complement strand
AAAAGAGATAATTAATCCACACATGTGAAGCTCATTGTTCTTTGTGCGTAAACTACTTCTTAATACTTTAGGGGGACCAAACAGAATTCTGGTGGTTTGAGGGGTTGAATAATAAATGACCCTCTGAATTAACTTTTAACTCTTTAAAAAAAAAAAATCTTTTTGGCTGCAGTGCATTTCCCACTTCCAGGCTGATCTACAGTCCAAATGTCACAATGGCAAGTTAATTCCGCATGTGTCAACCAACTAAATCTGTAGGGGGTTGAAGACTACTTGTAGGCACTGTATACACAGCAGTCTATATATATAATATATATATATACCAATCCCACTGTTTCCTATGTGATGTATATGCACCATGTCCAGTGTCTCCTATGTCATATATACTTCAGTCTCGGTGTTTATAATGTTATGTATATATAGCAGCCTTAGCCTATCTTATAAATTTGGACAGACTTCCACTACCACTCTAGCACCCTCACTAGACTGGTAGTGTCCAATTATTATGTCCCGTGATCTTCATTGTATCCTATGTCATGTATACAGCAGTCCCACTGTCTCCTAGGGGCTAATTATACAACATTATCAATGTTTCCTACATGATGTAGATACAGAAATCTCAGTGCTTCCTATGTGATGTATATGCAGCTGTCCCAGTGTCTCCTATATGATGTATATTTCAGACCTCTTTGCTTGAGTTCTATAAATGAACAGTGAGGAATGTCCTCCTTTAAGCAGATCTGCAATGTAATATAGTAATATTCATTTGAGTTCAGATCAACTTAGGTCACCCCTGATCTAGATGTAGAGGATGCCTCAGATATGATGGTTTACAGTCATTCACGATTTACTGAATGGGCTAGAACTCATGGGCAATAATCATCAAAATGTGTTGTTTATGCCACAGTTATGTGTTTTAGCCACTTTTTGCACCCCATAATAGGAGATCATGAGAGGTTGAGCCACCTGACTCTTGAATATGTCCAAATAAAAGTGTAAGCTTTGTCCAACACTTCCAATGTAGTTGCATGTAAACAGGCCGGAACCCA
The DNA here is from genome assembly GCA_033576535.1 of Allobates femoralis. Taxonomy (NCBI): domain Eukaryota; kingdom Metazoa; phylum Chordata; class Amphibia; order Anura; family Aromobatidae; genus Allobates; species Allobates femoralis. The sequence goes on along the minus strand of JARQOC010000006.1, from coordinate 416,498,580 downwards.
CCACAACAGCTGTCTCTCCTGACTCCCCATACCCAGGAAGACTATTTTATACCGCTTGCCTTCTATAGCTTTTGTGTTGCTCTTCCTAGTGAGTTTAGGGTAGGGATGGGCGAATCTACTCGCTAGGACTCGTTACTCGGCGAGTAGTAAGGGACTCGCAGGACTCGGTACTCTGCGAGTCTCCCAGTGATTACTCGCACGAGTCCAATGCAAATCAATATCAATCCTAGTTTTGTCAGAAACGCTGACAAAACTAGGATTGCCATTGTTTGCATTAGACTCGGCTACTGTGCCAGTGATAGCAGGGAAACTCGCAGATAACTGCTGTTTCTTTGCGAGCCAGTCCAGCTGTCTTCTCTGTGCAGCTCCAGGGTCCTAGAGCCCGCCTGCTCACAGACATTATGTAGCAGTGCTGAGATTGTTCTCAGTCTGCTCATTCCCTGTGTACAGACATGAATGTCTGTGCACAGAGATGATGTAGCAGTGCTGAGATTGTTCTCAGTCTGCTCATTCCCTGTGTACAGACATGAATGTCTGTGCACAGAGATGATGTAGCAGTGCTGAGATTGTTCTCAGTCTGCTCATTCCCTGTGTACAGACATGAATGTCTGTGCACAGAGATGATGTAGCAGAGCTGAGATTGTTCTCAGTCTGCTCATTCCCTGTGTACAGACATGAATGTCTGTGCACAGAGATGATGTAGCAGAGCTGAGATTGTTCTCAGTCTGCTTATTCCCTGTGCATAGACATCTATATTTATGCACAGGGGATGTAGCAGAGAGGACATCGCGTTTTGGACTGCGTCGGACGGAAGAGGATTTTTTTAATTAAAGATGGAGTCCCTAATGGCTTTTTTTTTTTATTTCTAATAAAAAATTTTCCTTGTGTTGTGTTTTTTTTAAAACAATTTAATAGAAATTCATGGCGGTCATGTCTAATATTGGCGTGACCGCCATAAATTTCGGGCTTAGGGCCAGCTGATAATACAAAGCTGGCCCTAACCTTCCGTCCGACGCAGTCCAAAACGCGATGTCCTCTCTGCTACATCCCCTGTGCATAAATATAGATGTCTATGCACAGGGAATAAGCAGACTGAGAACAATCTCAGCTCTGCTACATCATCTCTGTGCACAGACATTCATGTCTGTACACAGGGAATGAGCAGACTGAGAACAATCTCAGCTCTGCTACATCATCTCTGTGCACAGACATTCATGTCTGTACACAGGGAATGAGCAGACTGAGAACAATCTCAGCACTGCTACATCAGGCAGCAGGCAGGCTCTAGGACCCTGGAGCTGGGGCAGCCAGAACACAGAGAAGACAGGATCTTATCTGTGCGAGTCAGCGATTACTTACAAAGTAAACTAGCAATGCAAATAAATGACAAAACTAGGATTGCTTCAGGCTGAAGCTTCCGAGACACATCTGCGATTTGTAAATCTCACACTACTCGCTATTACTCGCTTCCCCATTCATTAACATTGGACTCGCTAGACTCGCAACGAGTAGCGAGTCCTGGCCTCGGACTCGCTAGAGTCAAGCGATTCCGAGTAATTTAGGATTCGCCCATCACTAGTTTAGGGTATATATCAGTCTGTCTTTTATATATATCTCTTATCTGTCTTTTTCTGAGCTCCTCTCGGCTGATTTATGACCTCAGATCACATCAAAGTTGAACGTGTAGGAAATCAAAGAGGCTGTAAAAGCCAAACGTGCAAAGGTTTTCATACAGAATTAATAATTCTGAAGTTTGAAAATAAAGATTGTCCTCCAAGTTGGAAAACTCCTTGAAGTCTGAACAGTTTTTAGCCTCCGGATCTCACTATAATTGTTATCAAGCAAAGCTTCTTAATATGGAATGGTATAGAACCTATGTTCAGCAAGGGCTCAAGTACAGAAGGAAAGGGGGCGCAAGTACAGCATGAGCTGAGTGCCACCCGGACGCTATAGTATTTACACAGGCCACGTCTATGGTATGTTTGCCCTTATTATGTAGTGGTCTACAGCTAGGGTCTCCACCATTTCCACGAATGAGGGCACTCTCCACTGAATGTGACTGTTACAGAATGGGTTAGATTGTAAGCCTTGTGGGTCAGTCATCTGGTCTCTGAATTCCCATATGTACAGAGCAGACTACAAGCCACGATGTCCATAGGGACCATGCTCTCCTAGATAATGGCTGTTTTTCCCTCCATGAAGGCCATGTTGTTGGAGAAGTCTTGTTGATGCTGCTGCTCAGCTCAGTAGGTGAAAGATCAGGACAGTCCGGATGACGTCTGTCCATCTCCGCTCATTCACAAGGTCCCAGTTAGTGGTTAACGAGGCTAAAAACAGAGACCAGGATGGGCATAACTAACGAGGGAACAGAACAAACATAAAAAACTGCTGAGCCAACATCACAGACCCTAAAGTCCTATACAACAAGTGCTAAAATAACAGATCGGGATCAGAGGGCAGAATTAATTATCTAAACACTCAATACAGTATGCTATTCACTAATAAAAGTATGGATAGCACCACTTATCTCATCATCTATTCTTTTTACTGCTAATAAATATATTCTTGCATAAATGGTTAGTATTATAGTAGTTATATTCTTGTACATAGGGGCAGTATTATAGTAGTTATATTCTTGTACATAGGGGCAGTATTATAGTAGTTATATTCTTGTACATAGGGGCAGTATTATAGTAGTTATATTCTTGTACATAGGGACAGTATTATAGTAGTTATATTCTTGTACATAGGAGCAGTATTATAGTAGTTATATTCTTGTACATAGGGGACAGTATTATAGTAGTTATATTCTTGTACATAGGGGGCAGTATTATAGTAGTTATATTCTTGTACATAGGATCAGTATTATAGTAGTTATATTATTGTACATAGGGGACAGTATTATAGTAGTTATATTCTTGTACATAGGAGCAGTATTATAGTAGTTATATTCTTGCACAAATGGTTAGTATTATAGCAGCTATATTCTTGTACATAGGAGCAGTATTATAGTAGTTATATTCTTGTATATAGGGGCAGTATTATAATAGTTATATTCTTGTACATAGGGGGCAGTATTATAGTAGTTATATTCTTGTACATAGGAGCAGTATTATAGTAGTTATATTATTGTACATAGGGGACAGTATTATAGTAGTTATATTCTTGTATATAGGGGCAGTATTATAGTAATTCTATTCTTGTACATAGGGGGCAGTATTATAGTAGTTATATTCTTGTACATAGGGGCAGTATTATAGTAGTTATATTCTTGTACATAGAGACAGTGTTATAGAAGTTATATTCTTGTACATAGGAGCAGTATTATAGTAGTTATATTCTTGTACATAGGAGCAGTATAATATTTTTGTACATAGGGGCAGTATTATAGTAGTTTTATTCTTGTACATAGGGGGCAGTATTATAGTAGTTATATTCTTGTACATAGGGAGCAGTATTATAGTAGTTATATTCTTGTACATAGGAGCAGTATAATATTTTTGTACATAGGGGCAGTATTATAGTAATTATATTCTTGTACGTAGGAGCAGTATAATATTTTTGTACATAGGGGCAGTATTATAGTAGTTATATTCTTGTACATAGGAGCAGTATAATATTTTTGTACATAGGGAGCAGTATTATAGTAGTTATATTCTTGTACATAGGAGCAGTATAATATTTTTGTACATAGGGGCAGTATTATACTAGTTATATTCTTGTACGTAGGGGCAGTATTATAGTAGTTATATTGTTGGGCATACAGAGCTTTATTATCTAGTAGTTAAATTTTTGTACATTGGGGCAGTATTGTAGTAGTTATATTCTTCTACATAGGGGGCAGTATTATAGTAGTTATATTCTTGTACCTAGGGGCGTTATTATACAGGGTGGGCCATTTATAAGTATGCACCTAAATAAAATGGGAATGATTAGTGATATCAACTTCCTGTTTGTAGCACTTTAGTATATGTGAGGGCGAAAACTTTTCCAGATGGGTGGTGACCATGGTGGCTATTTTGAAGTCGGCATTTTTGGATCCAACTTTATTTTTTTCAAAGGGAAGAGGGTCATATGAAATTCTCTAAGTTTGACGTGTCACAAGAAAAACAATGCTTTATTCTTTCATGATTTATTTACAAGTTTATGACCACTCATTACATGTGTTCAAAGTGCTGCACATTGTGTTAGATTGTCAATGCAACCCTCTTCTCCCACTCTTGACACACTGATAGCAACACCGCAGAAGAAATGCTAGCACAGGCTTCCAGTATCCCTTGTTTCAGATGCTGCACACAGGGCTGGCGTCATCACCCGGCGCACCCGGGCAAGTGCCGGAGCCTTTGCATGTCTGGGGGGCCCACGCTGTCTAGAGCAGGACAGTGTCTCCTGCCCTCACTTAGGCTAGCGTCACATTTGCATTATAAACACAAAGCTTAGACATGTCTGCCTCAGCGCACAGCGTTAGCAGCAGGTAACGCTGTGCACTGCGATTCTATTGCTTCCTTGATAACCCGATGTTTACCTTGCCAACCGTCTCCATTCAAAGTTTCCAGATGTGCGCTTTAGGACAGCGCACCGGAAACACGGTCTGCAGTGTTTCCTGTGTGCTGTCCTAGAGCGCACATCTGGGAGCATTGAATGGAGCCGGTTGCCAAGGTAAACATCGGGTTGTCAAGGGAGCAATAGCATTGCAGCGCACAGCCTTACCTGCTGCTAACGCTGTGTGCTGAGGCAGAGATGTCTAAGCTTTTAGCCTTACACTGCCTCCTCCCCCTAATGGCTGGGAGCCCCTGTGTGCTGTGTATTTGCCCCTGACAGGGGCCCCCTGCTCTGTGTGCAGTCCCCCCTCGTTCTCCCTCCTAACCTGATGCTGATTGCAGTGACCGGCTGTACTAAGACTGTACTGATCTCTATCTATCTCTTTCACTTCCTGCTCCTCCTGCAGATCGCTGATTCAGTGCAGTCTCAGTGCAGTCTCAGTGCAGTCTCAGTGCAGTCTCAGTGCAGTCTCAGTGCAGTCTCAGTACAGTCTCAGTACAGTCTCAGTACAGTCGTCCACAGTATCAGGTTAAGAGGGAAGAGGGGGGGGAAGCTGCACACAGAACAGGGGGTCCCTGTCAGGGGCAAATACACAGTGCCCAGGAGACCCCAACCATCATACAGCGCGTCAGCACATCACCCAACATGCAGTAAGGGGGGGGCACCTGTGCTCTGCAGATCACATGTGCACAGTGCTCGGCAGACTGAAGATCATGTGTGCACAGAGCTCTGCAGATCACATGTGCACAAGGCTCGGCAGACGGCAGATCATGTGTGCACAGTGCTCTGCAGATCACATGTGCACAGTGCTTGGCAGACGGCAGATCATGTGTGCACAATGCTCTGCAGATCACGTGTGCACAGTGATCGGCAGACTGCAGATTATGTGTGCACAGTGCTCTGCAGATCACATGTGCACAGTGCTTGGCAGACGGCAGATCATGTGTGCACAGTGCTCTGCAGATCACGTGTGCACAGTGATCGGCAGACTGCAGATTATGTGTGCACAGTGCTCTGCAGATTACGTGTGCACAGTGCTCGGCAGACTGCAGATCACGTGTGCACAGTGCTCTGCAGATCACATGTGCACAGTGCTCGGCAGATTGCAGATCACGTGTGCACAGTGCTCGGCAGACTGCAGATCACATGTGCACAGTGCTCTGCAGATCACATGTGCACAGTGCTCGGCAGATTGCAGATCATGTGTGCACAGTGCTCTGCAAATTACGTGTGCACAGTGCTCTGCCGATCATGTGTGCACAGTGCTCTGCCGATCATGTGTGCACAGTGCTCTGCAGATCACGTGTGCACAGTGCTCTGCAGGTCACGTGTGCACAGTGCTTGGCAGACTGCAGATCATGTGTGCACAGTGCTCTGCAGATCACATGTGCACAGTGCTCGGCAGACTGCAGATCATGTGTGCACAGTGCTCTGCAGATAACGTGCACAGTGCTCGGCAGACTGCAGATCATGTGTGCACAGTGCTCGACAGATCATATGTGCAGTGCTCAGCAGATCACATGTGCACAGTGCTCTGCATACATACAGGGGAGAGATAGACGCAGGGGAGAGACACAGCGCACAGGGGGAGATGGGCAGAGAAGGGAGACACAGTGCGCAGGGAGACAGGCACAGAGAGGAGAGATACAGCACACAGGTTAAACAGGAATGGTTTCTACGGTCCGCGCTGCTGCTCTTGATCAAAGTATTTCACAAAAAGGTTGTTACCATCATCACGTCCTTTATTCATCAATAACCTACGCGTTTCAGTGCTGTCCCAGCACCTTCCTCAGGGTATGTTACATGACACAACAGAAAATCCTTTTATATGCTGTTACAGGCTGGATGTCACTCCCACTAGAAAAAAACTCATGTAGTCGTCATCAATTACGTCATAAATTGAGGGAACCACCCATTAACAAAGACACAAAATATATACATCATCCTTGATCCCATAAATGTGCATATAATATATGAGTTAACTCTAAGTGTTCTAAAAAAGCAATATTATAATTGTTACATACAACAAATGTAAAAATAAGACACATATTCAAAAATTGCTTTTGTCGGGTTCGAACTCAGGGAAAGAAAAGAAATTCCTCAGATTTTATCTGAGAGTCATGGACGCAACCTTTTAGACTATCCAACCTAAAAAGGTGAGTGGATCTCTATATAATCCACATTAGAACAATCAGTGTCCTTTTGATAAGGCACAATCTGCGCCTCTTGTATCTCCTCTCTTTTTAGTTGACAGCACACAGGTTGACACAGCGCACAGGGGGAGACAGGTAGAGAGGGGACAGAGTGCACAAGGGGGAGACAGCACACAGAGGGGAGAGAGCACACGGGGGAGACAGCATAGGGGGGAGACACTGCACACGGGGGAGTCGCAGCACAAGAGGGATTATATTTGTAGGGAATATATACATTTGTGGCCAAAAGTATTGACACCCCTGCAATTCTGTCAGATAATACTCAGTTTCTTCCTGAAAATTATTGCAATCACAAATTCTTTGGTATTATTATCTTCATTTAATTTGTCTTCAATGAAAAAACACAAAAGAGAATGAAGCAAAAAGCAAAACATTGATCATTTCACACAAAACTTCAAAAATGGGCCAGACAAAAGTATTGTCACCCTCAGCCTAATATTGGTTGCACAACCTTTAGCCAAAATACAGTAACTGCGATCAACCGCTTCCGGTAACCATCAATGAGTTTTCTTACAATGCTTCTTTGGCAAACTGCTCCAGGTCCCTGATATTTGAAGGGTGCCTTCTCCAAACTGCCATTTTTAGATCTCTCCACAGGTGCTCTATGGGATTCAGGTCTGGACTCTTTGCTGGCCACCTTACAAGTCTCCAGTGCTTTCTCTCAAACCATTTTCTAGTGCTTTTTGAAGTGTGTTTTGGGTCATTGTCCTGCTGGAAGACCCATGACCTCTGAGGGAGACCCAGCTTTCTCACACTGGGCCCTACATTATGCTGCAAAATTTGTTGGTAGTCTTCAGACTTCATAAAGCCATGCACACGGTCAAGCAGTCCAGTGCCAGAGGCAGCAAAGCAACCCCAACACATCAGGGAACCTCCGCCATGTTTGACTGTAGGGACTGTGTTCTTTTCTTTGAATGACTCTTTTTTTCTCCTGTAAACTCTATGTTGATGCCTTTGCCCAAAAAGCTCTACTTTTGTCTAATCTGACCAGAGAACATTCTTCCAAAACGTTTTAGGCTTTCTCAGGTAAGTTTTGACAAACTCCAGCCAGGCTTTTTTATGTCTCAGGGTAAGAATTGGGGTCTTCCTGGGTATCCTACCATACAGTCCCTTTTCATTCAGACGCCGTCGGATAGTACGGGTTGACACTGTCGTACCCTCAGACTGCACGGCAGCTTGAACTTGTTTGAATGTTAGTCGAGGTTCTTTATCCACCATCCGCACAATCTTGCGTTGAAATCTCTCGTCAATTTGTTTTTTCCGTCCACATCTAGGGAGGTTAGCCACAGTGCCATGGGCTTTAAACTTATTGATGGCACTGCGCACGGTAGACACAGGAACATTCAGGTCTTTGGAGATGGACTTGTAGCCTTGAGATTGCTCATGCTTCCTCACAATTTGGTTTCTCAAGTCCTCAGACAGTTCTTTGGTCTTCTTTCTTTTCTCCATGCTCAATGTGGTACACACAAGGACACAGAACAGAGGTTGAGTCAACTTTAATCCATGTCAACTGGCTGCAAGTGTGATTTAGTTATTGCCAACACCTGTTAGGTGCCACAGGTAAGTTACAGGTGCTGTTGATTACACAAATTGGAGAAGCATCACATGATTTTTCTAACAGTGCCAATACTTTTGTCCACCCCCTTTTTATGTTTGGTGAGGAATTAGATCCAATTTGGCTTTAGGACAATTCTTTTTGTGTTTTTTCATTTAAGACAAATGAAATGAAGATAATAATACCAAAGAATTTGTGATTGCAATCGTTTTCAGGAAGAAACAGAGTATTATCTGACAGAATTGCAGGGGTGTCAATACTTTTGGCCATAACTGTATATGTTACGACTTGCAGCCTTTATATCACATATATATATATATATATACAGCCAGTATGTTTAAAGGGGGCCCACTGAGACTCTTTCGCCCAGGGCCCACGAAACCTGGAGCCGGCCCTGGCTGCACATCTCGTATCTTCACAGCATAGACAATTGACTTCAGATGAGTGATGGGGTAAACTTTTTTTGGGAATGGTTAAGTTATCAAACAAAATCACCACTATTGGTCTGACACTAACACACAGTGGATAGATCCATCCAAGACTGTTGGAACACAAAAATTGATGGTATGGTGTGGTATATGAGGTACAAAGATAGTGGGGCCATTCTTCATCAATGGAAACCTCAATGCCACTGGATATCTGAATCATCAAAAACACAGTTATCCTCAGGCAGTGGGTTCTTCTAATGGGTTCCTTCATGTACCTCTTACTACATACATTTATACACCTGGGGGACCCAAATGGAGGTTTTTTACCCATATTAACAATAGTCTATGGTTGTAAAAGTCACACTACTCCGTTTTAGTCTTAAAATTAAACTATCTTTATTGTCACCATACAAAGAATATTCAAGACATTACAAATCAAGAGAAGTGAACATATATAACAACACCCTATTGAATTACTGTATACAAGTTTGCCAAAATGTTCAATGACAGAAAATACACTGTAAGTAAGCTCCCATCACAGAATTCTCCGGTTTAGGTAACATGGTACAGAATACACAGGTAGATTTTTACTTATACAATTGCCCTTAGATGTGTACCTTCTGCTAGATCTTTACACACAAGATCAGCTACAGGCTAGTGCCCACAACAGGAATTGGTTATTCAATGTGCCTTCTACAGGATGTGGCTCCTAACACTGTTGGCGGCCATTATGTCCAACCCCACAGATACCGCCAAACCATAGACCCATAGCACCAACCGTTATAGTGCCTGACAATAGTAATACGGGATTACCACCTTCTGTTATCCCTAATAAAACATCAAATGGGCATTCTATGTATTGATTCGTTAAAGCTTACCCACGCAGATGTTATGACTGACCTATTTCCACTGGGTGAGCTTTAATAAATCAATACATAGAATGCCTATTTGATGTTTTATTAGGGATAACAGAAGGTGGTGATCCCGTATTACTATTGTCAGAATACAGGAAGCCTGTGCTAGCATTTCTTCTGCGGTGTTGCTATCAGTGTGTCAAGAGTGGGAGAAGAGGGTTGCATTGACAATCCAAGACAATGGGCAGCACTTTGGACACATTTTATAAGTGGTCATAAACTTGTTAATCAGCAAAAAGAAAGGGCGGCACTCACCGAAGTAGACAGGATAGTCCTTTATTCCAGAAGTTTGTGGAAGAACAGGGTGCAGGGAGGGGGCACGATCGGACCCGTAGAAGCGACACAGGTCGCGAAACGGCGTCGTAGTCCGTCCGCTGGCCCTTCGTGCCCCCTCCCTGCACCCTGTTCTTCCATGAACTTCTGGAATAAAGGACTATCCTGTCTACTTCGGTGAGTGCCGCCCTTTCTTTTTGCTGTTTAAATGCTGGTGCTTTGGCCGTGCACCGCCGTTTGAGAACACGCCATAACTGGAAGATTGTCCAGGACCTGACAGTGGTAACGTCTAGTGCCCCGCTCGCTCTCCTTTACATAAACTTGTTAATAACTCATGAAACAATAAAGTTACTTTAAAACCAAGCACACCATTGTTTTTCTTATGAAATTCTCAATATGTTTGATGTGTCACATGACCTCTTCCCATTGAAAAAAATAAAGTTGGATCCAAAATGGCTGACTTCAAAATGGCCGCTATGGTCACCACCCATCTGGAAAAGTTTCCCCCTCCCATATACTAATGTGCCACAAACAGGAAGTTGATATCACCAATCATTCCCATTTTATTTAGGTGCCTCTATATAAATGGCCCGCCTTGTAGTAGATATATTCTTGTACATGGAGAGCAGTATTATAGTAGGTATATTATTGTACATAGGGGTATTATTATATCAGTAATATTCTTGCACATTGAAGCGATTTTAAAATAATTATTTATTTCATTTTTTACAGAGATGTTGATATTATATAATATTACTTTTCTTCTTATACACTGTAGGCTTAATTTACCATAGATAATAGGGTTTTATATGCGGGGTGTGCAATGTTATCAGAAGTAGAATGCTTAGTTTCCTCTGTACAGTAATGGCACCTTTCACCTGCTCTGTAACTAACACGGTGTTCTGGCTTCTTATCTTCCGAGCTGGAGAACACACTGCAATCTTCAGAGATTTGCCGGTATAGCAGACTTGCTTTCTAGGACAGTCCAACTACTGAGAGGACATAAAGTCATCATAAATTAGCCGAAATAATTATTTTTAGTTAATATAAGAAAAACTGAACTAGATGCCCCTAAACCGGTATTATGACTGATCTATCTCATGGATCAGTGATAAGATCGGTGCGGGCATAGACAGTTGCATCCGGATGTGTACCTTTTTTTGCAGGATTGGGTGTAAATAATACGCCCCCTTGTGGGTGTGTCATTTCAAACTTGGTTCTGGGCATGCTCTGTCTGGAACCTGGATCCAGTGGGATCTGGAGTCCGCCGAATCTGGGTTCTATAGAGAAATATTCTAATTTAACCTGTGGTGCCCCAGATCAGTGTTCACATGATGCATTTTTGGTCTCAGTTCAAAAACCGTGGACACCCGGATCAGAGGGAAAAGTAAAAATCTTGATGCAATCGCAAATGCCAGCGGCCCAATGGGGTCGAAAACGGATGTGGGTGCAACCAGTTTAACCTGGAGCACATGGATGCCAAAAACGGCACTGTGAGACCAGCCTAAGCCGGCAACACACAAGACATTTATCTGCAGACAATTGGGTGATCAATCTACACTTACTGAGAATCTGACACTTGAGGTGGTCATACTCATAAGATTAGCAACACGGTCCTGATTAATTAGCATTAGAGAAGTCAAGGAGAAAAAGAGAAGCACCACAAATAACCGAATATTAAGAACGGGGTTCTCACCATGCCAAGGAGGCTAGCATTTGAAACAAAAGAGAAGATATGGTGTATAGGGGAGCACACCACTAAATATGAAAATATATGACAACATTTATTCAACACATGTGCGGACAAAAATACAACATTTAAAATAGACACAGAACTATGAGGTAGCTCAATACGGATGTTAGCAAGTATTGGCTGTACAAGACCATTGGCCATCTCACCGGAATCATACAACACAGTACATAGTCAAAAATAGCAAGGGATTGACAGAAAATGGTTTCTCACAATATATGTTTCACTCAATTCAAAATTCTAATGTAGTCAATCCACATTGGGTTTTAATGGTATACAAAAAATAGGACCATGTATGTATAGTTGGAGACCAAAAAATGTCACAAAAATAACCATTGGCATCAATAACTACCGCACTATGTCTATGGGTCCCATCATACTTGGCGACGTTCCAGCGATCCCGACAACGATACGACCTGGTAAGGATCGCTGGAACGTCTCTACGTGTTCACTGGTGAGATGTCAAACAGTCAGATCTACTGAATGATGCAGCAACGATACGGCGACCCGTATAACGACCTAGGTGGTCATTGGGACCCTGTCACACAGCAGCTAGTCTGATGCCTCAGACCTACATGGCTGAGATCTGAGTCGCCAACAAGGTCGTTGTTAAGGCGTCAAACACACCGATGAATGCTGCCCAGCGGGAACCCAACGATCCAAAAATGGTCCAGGCCATTCCAACACGATCGGCGATGTCATAGCGGAGGCCTGGTCACTGCTACGTGTCAAACATGGTGAGATCGCTGGCGAGGTCGCTGTTGCGTCACAAAACCTGTTATGAAACAGCAATCTCGCTAGCGATCTTGCTATGTGTGACTGGGGCTTATGTGTCTAGTGGTATCTTGCTGTACATGCATAAACTCCTGGCCAAGGAAATGCTGGGAGGAAGAGGCTCACTGAAAGAACAGTTCCCATCTGCTGGCTGGAGGGAGGAGTAGGTCTAGGGGGTGGGAGGAGTTAAGTTAGTTAGTGAGCGTTAGTGGAGAACAGGAGAACAACATGGCAGGAGAAGAGTGAGTTCTAGAGAACCCAGGCAGCTGGAGAGAGAGCGGGACCCATCCAGAAGGGTCAGCTGCTAATCTCTAGGCCTGGGGAAACAAATCTACAGATGGCTGGATGGCCGGGTAGAGGAACGAGCTGTACAGGGGTACCGGCTCCAATTCGGTCTAGGATCTTGAGGGCCAGCTGAGAAACCAGAGGCCACTGAACTGCAGGCGCAGTGTCCGCCACCGTGGACTCTCCCGAGGAAAGGGACTACAGAGGGTCAATAGGACTTGCAAGGCAGTCGCCTGCTTCAGGACTTGTAGCACGAGGACACTGGGGAGGAAGGAGAAGAAAAGTGTCAGAGAGAACAGGGCAGCAAGGAAAGGATTTATACTTCATGTCATAGCAGAGTGGATCCAGACTACTTGTGAGCTGGCCAAGCTGTAATATTAGAGGACAGAGTACTCCAGCTGGGTTGTCTATGGACTTGAACTACAAGTAAAGGTAACCAATAAGAACTACAACCCTTATGTCTGTCCACTCTTTCCTGGGATACCCTGCACCAACCCCTACTACCACCACAATCATCTACATCTCCACCTGCACCATACCCCATTGGCTCGCTCCGTCTGAAGCTAGTGTTCCATCAAGCTGCCACAACACCTATCCCCTGGGGACCACTACAAGTAGCACTGCTCCAATCTGACCAGAAACCTCAGATGGGGTCACGTTAAACTTTATTTTCCCCCTTTAAATTTCCCCTTTTACATGCTCGGTCAGGGCTACGGCTTCTGGGGTCGCCGCCGTGACTTCCATCAAACTGATACTCTGAATTGTCCAAGTACCCTCGCCCTTGCAGCCGATGCAGTCGTAACCATGTATACCTAAGCTGTAATACCCTACACATGAGATCGAAGACATAGCTAATCAGGAGAACTATACTACATTTCTAATTGGAGATATTTGCTAATGTTATTAATATTACACCAATTATATATTTGGATAGGATCTTGGAGGTGGGAATAACCCATTTAACCCCATCATATGTGATACTGTGTAAGGAGGAGCAAGAGTATCTAAGTCTATTGAGTGATACTCATTGGCATGCCGCTGTATCTAAGGCTTCTCTGCCAATAACATGCCACATTCAGAAAAACAAACCTATAAACAGTCACAGTTCCGTTTTTCCACATCCACCTGGTTTACCCTTATACAACCATCCATCCTTTCTAAATATAGAAGGGTAAAAGTTTAGGTTTATGGTTTTCTTTCTTTCCTGCCAATTTCCTTATTGTCTGTAATGTTTATTTTTAAGATTATTTTAGTTTAAAACATCTTCCTATGGATCCATTGGACACAGAGTTTCATAAGAAATTTATGAAAATGCCATAATGCAGCCCTGCAACAATAACAGAGAAAGCATAAATCTCAATGTACTCAGCGATGATGACAATAAAACATTTTATGGCTTTATTGATTGTGTAAAGGCTTGAAAAACAAGAGGATGTGAGTGAAAAGTCACCTGGGACTCGTTGTGGTTGGTGGTTTGGTTAGAAGGTGAGGAGGACGAGACAAGTGGGGCTTCCTCTCCGGCACTTCAACCCCAACCTCTGAGTCCCAACAATAATTGTTTGTCTTTCTCTTTTCTATCCCTTACGGAAAAGTTTGATATATACCATATTAGTTTGTTCTTTGTACCATATAACCCCATGGAACGGAATTCTGAATGTTAAAATAATTATACCATCTAGTGCTCAAAAGTCAATACCATAGTACACAAATAATACTGCTGTACTATACCTGGGTAACTGTGCCGTACAGTATCCAAATCTTACCACCATATGGTGCCTGAATAATACTGCCATAAGATATTAAAATATCTGCACCAAGAATACAAATAATGCTGCTATACTATTGTGGCGCCTCACTGGTCTGGATGCCACGTAGGGGTACTGCACCCATGTAAGAGTGTGTAGTATTCCTGTGACTAGGCAATTGGGATGTCCCATAAGGGACTGTCATGACACACATCCACACACACCCTAGGTAGGGGACCGTGGGTGGACTCGCTTCAGGGAGGACCCAGTCCCATGGGAGGAGTAACAGGGTAGCAAAGTTTGTGGAGGAGAGTTAGTTCAGTAAGACAGTGAGTCTGAGGTGGAGAGCGCCGTTGGGGAATGAAGAGTGCAGGACGGCAGAGAAGCTGTCAGGATAGGGGTGATCCTAAGGGCACCAGGTAGTGCAGTGCATCTGAATCCGGAACTGGTACGTCTACCTGTATCCGGACCTGGCACAGGATCTGTTCCGTAATAGAGGACCGGCTCTGAGCATGGTGCGGGAGTCTACCCCCGGGCTGTAGAACCGGAGGCCCGAACTTCTAGAGGAAGTTGTGGCCGAACGCCCGGCGCATCCTGAAAAGGCACCAAATAGGGTCCAGAGGACTCGGAGAGGAGTCCTCCAGAGAGGATCCGTGGGAGCTGGTTCGAGGCTCTGCGCGCGACAGCGCTTCAAGGGAGACCGGAGAGAAGGACTGGAAAGGAACGGCAGGCACACCACTGAGGGTCCTAAGTGAGTCTTCCCGGTTCCCTGGTGACTACCCAAGCCAGAAACTGATCTGAAAGACTGTGTCATCTGTAACCTGCGTGACGTACTCCCAGTAAACCGGTCAGAGTTAAAGACTGTGTCATGTACTTCATTTGCCTGCACATGAAGAGTCACACATCTGCTGCATTGCAAAGACTAGTAAGCTGCCTCCCTGTGTAAAGACTGTACATAAACAATTACAACTGCCTCAGGGTACCTTTACACGCGGCTACATTTCTAGGGTGGCTACAGGTAACTTACTGGTTGCAGTGAAATCATGTATACAAGGTTCTATCTTGTTGCTGTGTACAAATGGAATAATCTCTCCATGATTTCACTGCAACCAGTAAGTTACCTGTAGCCACCCTAGAAATGTAGCCGCGTGTAAAGGTACCCTCAGGGATCAAGCTCCACCTATGGGGAGCGTAACCATGTTGCTGCTCCACCATCACCCCGGAGGTCTGTCCCACAGCGCCGGTAACATTACCGGAACCATAAATGGTGTCACAAAACACTTTTATTTTATTTTTATTGATTTGACCTTTTCAGCGACCACCAGGGCCACGGGAACGGGCACAGGCCCCAGTGACCTTCCCCGTGACCTACAACGCCCGGGACCATTTAACCCAAGGCCCTGGGGCAGGTCAGCTTCTAGTATCATGAACAGGATCCCGTGCTCGGTAAACCAGGTACTGTGAGCCTTGAACTTTGCTTTAAACCAAACTTTATTGTTGAACCCCAAAATGAGGTCAGAGACTGAATGCCATATGCAGGCCCGGCGGCGTGTCTCAGCCCCTCGTTGTGGGAGGGCCCTGCCAGAGGCGTGAAAATCCAGACCCGCCTGAGTTACCAAGGAAAAACTGAGGGGGCGGGCCTGAGATTAAAGTGTTCATGTCGGAAGATATAAATGGCGGCAGGAAGGACGAGGCCAAGTTGGAGGATCCGGAGGTGCACAATACACCCGAGGGAGCGGCCGTGGAGATCCCCGGAGGGATGCTTGTCGTGGTGATGGAGTCTGAGGCCGAGAAGCCAACCAGCCAGCAGGATCCCGTGGAGGACGATGAACCTGAGGGAGATGACGATGACCTCTAGCAGGAAGTCCTGGCATCTGAGCCCCGTGCGGTGTGGTGGGAACACCAGCAGCATCGGCCGATCGGACAGCATGGGCCGATCGCCCCGGGAACGGGCACAGGCCCCAGTGACCTTCCCCGTGACCTACAACGCCCGGGACCATTTAACCCAAGGCCCTGGGGCAGGTCAGCTTCTAGTATCATGAACAGGATCCCGTGCTCGGTAAACCAGGTACTGTGAGCCTTGAACTTTGCTTTAAACCAAACTTTATTGTTGAACCCCAAAATGAGGTCAGAGACTGAATGCCATATGCAGGCCCGGCGGCGTGTCTCAGCCCCTCGTTGTGGGAGGGCCCTGCCAGAGGCGTGAAAATCCAGACCCGCCTGAGTTACCAAGGAAAAACTGAGGGGGCGGGCCTGAGATTAAAGTGTTCATGTCGGAAGATATAAATGGCGGCAGGAAGGACGAGGCCAAGTTGGAGGATCCGGAGGTGCACAATACACCCGAGGGAGCGGCCGTGGAGATCCCCGGAGGGATGCTTGTCGTGGTGATGGAGTCTGAGGCCGAGAAGCCAACCAGCCAGCAGGATCCCGTGGAGGACGATGAACCTGAGGGAGATGACGATGACCTCTAGCAGGAAGTCCTGGCATCTGAGCCCCGTGCGGTGTGGTGGGAACACCAGCAGCATCGGCCGATCGGACAGCATGGGCCGATCGCCCCGGAGCAGCCTGACTTTGCCCATCAGAGGTTCCTGGCTGACTAGGCAGAGAGGCGGCGCCGCCATGAGCGTTGGTGGGAACCAGGAACAGTAGAACTTTCTGGCAAGGAACCAAGCCCGAGGGATGCCACCAGTTTCCCCAGAACACCGTAAAACAGGTACTGTGGTGGCATTTCATTTGGACAATGGGTGGGGTTTCATCCAGGAGCCGGGGCTTATAGGGAAGATTTTTGTGAGCAGAAGGGATGTGGAAGCACACATCCCCAAGGGGCACCCGGATAGAGACCTATTCCGCCACGACAAGGTGAACTATGAGCGGTACCTAGGTCCCAGGGGGTGGTATGCTCTGCGAGTTTATAAAGTGGTAGTGTAATGAGAAGATAAACCCAGTGTATATAGTTGTATTTGTATGCTGCTTTATGGTGCTGATTATGTTGAGCCTGGACTGAAACCATTAAGCCATGGACTCAGTAAAGTGTGTGTTATTAAAGCAGCCCGGTGGTGAAAAGGACACTGCGAGAGTGAAGGACATTGACCACCGGGACTGTTTTGAAACTTGGTCCCGTTTTAGGCCGGTAAGGTGTTTTTGATTTGTTTTTACCTGTTGGTCCCATTAACCCGGAAACGTTAAAAGTAAAAATACCTCCCGTAAAAGAAGAAAAGCACTGAGTAATGTTGATGTTTGCTAAGTAAACCATCCTGGTTCTCCAGTGACTACCCAGGCCAGCAGACACAAAAAGACTGTACTATTTGTCAACCTGCTTTAAAGAACTGCCAGTAAACCTGGACAGAGTGAGAAGACTGTGTGGCGTACTTTATTATCTCCACCTGGGGAGCCGTCGACCGAAGCAGGGAGAGGACTTGTGACAAGGCTTGGTGTAAGCTGCGTTCCTGTGTGAAATCATAAACTTCCACTACTGCCCCGGGGATTCCGCTCCACCTACGGGGAGCATAACCATCTTGTTGCTCCGCCATCACCCTGGAGGTCTGTCCCGAAGCCCCGGTAACATTACCGGAACCATAGGTGGTGTCACAAAACACTTTTATTTTATTTTTATTGACTTGACTCTTTTCAGCAACCACCAGGCCACAGTACAGGGCACAGGCCCCAGTGACATCCCCCGTGAACTGCAACGCCCGGGACCGGGCACCCCAAGGCCCTGGGGCGGATTAGCTTAAGGGAAGGAAAGTACTGAGTAATGTTGTTGTTTGCATGTTAATAAAAATGTAAAGTTTAACTCTGTACCAGATCCGGGTCACTCGTGGACGAGTGAGTTTAACCAAGGGGGAATGTGGCGCCCCATTGGTTGGGACGCCACGTAGGGGTACTGCACCCATATAAGAGTGTGTAGTATTCCAGTTACTACGGAATTGGGATGTCGCACAAGGGACCCTCATAACATACATCCACACACACCCTAGGTAGGGGACCATGGGTGGACCCGCTTCAGGGAGG
>JARQOC010000006.1:416418915-416479990 GCA_033576535.1 Allobates femoralis | reverse complement strand
TTTTTCTCCCCGGACACAAAAACGTTTCTCCGGTGAGAAAATCTGAATTCTCCCGGATTTTTCGGAGAGATGGAAACCGAATGCAGAGAGCTGCCATCCGACTCCATCCGTCCCCATACTATACTATGGGGCCAAAATCCGGTCTAGGGCTGTCTGGTTTACACCGGACAGCCCCGATCGGACCTTACCGGGTGTGAAGGCAGCCTCAGTTTCAAACAGGCTTTAGATTAAGAGTATTCTTCTGCTTTGCTCAACTGTTTGAAAATTATTGGGTAACTAAGAAACATAAATTTTATCAGAAAATGGTTCCCTAATGTATGGTCCTTGCACAGGCCATGATAACTAGGATCAGGAAAACAAAAATGGGTGCCCACTCTTTGTCTTTGTGTTGGAGTTAGGATAAATGCTGAGTGCATACTGTTGTACTTAGTTTGCAGTATACATAGGTCGCTTCACCAGGCAGAGGTTCAAAGTGTATTCTTTTGGCCTCATTCTCATTCTGCATCTAGTGCTGTTATTTTTACTGTATAGGAGAGCACAGCAGACTGCATCTTCCATAGATGCCAAGAGAAAAAGTATACATGCGGTATTTTTTAAATGGTCCCTATAGTGGATGGATGCATCATGACTGTGACCACTATCCGTTGCCTATCTGCTTAGAGTATGCTCCCAACAATGATACAAAGTATATACCTATCCTATTATCATGGCTAAGTTTGGGGACTTAACATGGTGCCTGTTGTTTTGGTTGGTTCCTCTTTCTGCAGAGCTATTGTCTTTTTGTTCCCTGTCCAAATGCTGATGGTTCCTATTGTCTTTGACCTCCCTCTTGGTTCAATCCTCTTCAGGTGTTTCTTATTTCCTTTTGTGGTTTGCCTTATAACATTCTGGGTTGGGTTATATACAGTACGTATATATAAATGTTCACTGCACTTCCTTGCTGGCTATATCTCTAGGTGCACTTGTTTTACAGAGTTACAACCCTTCAGAATCCCTTTGGGTAAACACTGCTGAGTACCTGCTGTGAGATGGCTTGTTTTCCTTCCCAGCAGCATGCCTTTCACCAAATATGAACATTTTAGTTTGGATTATTTTGGATCCTTCCTACACACCTTCCTTTCCCCTTGTAGGCAGTATGTGACAATCTACTCTCTGGTCCTTCAGGAAGTGCGAGAAACATTTTGAGGCCTTTTAGGAAGTCATGTCTCAGGTGGTGTTGTTAGTTGTGCAGCTGAGGTCTTACTAGTCTGTACAGGGACCAATTGGCTGCAAGCGTGTCTTCTCCCTGTAGAAGGTCTTTCCCCTTTTCCTTTACCTGTGTGTGAGTGTGTGTTTATTCATAGCACCTGTTACAGGTTTTATGTATTCTGAAGGTACCGTCACACGCCGCAATCTCGGCTGGCGATGTGTGGCATCTAACATGCGCACTCACGTTTTTCATGGTCGCCTCAGATCACCGATGAAGCATCAAACGCCGCAATTTCGCCTGGACCTAAGGTGATGAGTCACTCCGGAAATCGCCTCCCTACAGCGGAACTAATCTTGCCTCATTCCATCGCCGCTTCACATGCCGCAATCTCAAAGGCAATGTGTGTACATGTTCAGCGCGAGAGGACATAGGCGATGCCACAGTGGTTTACACCGCGCCTCATACACACTCATTGGACAACGCAACAGTGTTACAATTGGTCAGTCTGCTCTGGAAGGCTGGCTAATACATGACGCCATTGTCTGTCGGAGTTTGCACTGAGTTTGCAGACGGTTGTGTAGCTGAAGATGTGTGTGGTGCTGAACGGACAGCTCTTCAAATATGGCACGGTGTCAACTGACGCCAATGGGAACAGAGTAGCCAACACCAATCATCGCAGACGGGGCGTGGACTACAGAATGCTTGAGGCACGCTTATGGGAAATCATAGGCAACGCTGCTTACATCACTATCGCCCTAGTCAGCACGCCATAACACGGAAATATCACCTTAAGGATTGCGACTGATTACTGAGCACTGTTCAGGAATCAGGTGATGGCCGAGGGCAATTTATCGCCGTGAAATTGCCAAATCACACGCCGTGACCGTGAGGCAATTTCATGGCGATTGCTCCGGGGGACATATCGCCTTTATGATTTCCAGGCGATATTGCGGCGTGTGATGGTACCTTAAGAGATATTCAAGATCTTCTCAGGAAATGTCCAAAACAGACTGACTTTAGAGTGTAGCTGGTTCTAAAGGCTTCGGTGAAAAATTTTAAAGTAGCGCTTGACATTTTTCACTTTGTATCCACCCACTGACACTAAGCTGCAGAAATGTAATAATACAAAATTGTATACATTCTGGGTTGCCAACCTTTCAGAAATTCTAAGACAGTCCATAAAAATAGGGCACTTTTTTGCCCTGGCCGTAAAAAATATATTGAAGGTGTCTGAGATTTTTTGAAGCTATATAAAGTTGAAGACTACAAAGCATTCAAACAAGCACTTCTCAAATTCACATCAGCACTCAGGACCACTAACCATAATTATTTCATTACCCTCATATCCTTTTTGTCCCACAACCCCATGCAGTTATTCAACACATTTAACTTTCTCCTCCATCCCCACTGCTCCCACCTACTTCTCTGCAGAAGACTTTGTAACACATTTCACCAACAAGATTGAACAGATCAGACAAGTCTTTTCTGCACCAACCACCACAACCCCCATGTATACCAGGTCACCCCCCTTCCCCACTAACCCGCCTCCCCTCCATCACTGAAGGAAAACTTGCACACCTCCTCTCTACATCGCACCTCGCCACTTGTGCACTGGACCCCATCCCACCCACTTCCTCCCCAACCTCACCACCACACTTATCCCAGCCCTAACCCACCTCTTCAACCTATCACTAACTTATGGTACCTTTCTTCTGCTTTCAAACATGCAACAATTACACCTATTTCAAAGAAGCCATAACTCGACCCCACTTCTACATCCAGCTCCGGCCCATATCCCTACTACCGTTCGTTTCCAAATTTCTTGAAAAGCATGTCCATACTGTACTTTCATCCCACCTTCATCCAACTCTGACTTTGACAACCTTCAATCCAGTTTCCGCCCCCACCACTCCACTGAAACTGCCCTGACCAACATTATTAATGACTTATCATGGCCAAAGCTAACAGACAGTTCTCCATCCTGCTCCTTCTAGACCTGTCCTCTGCATTCGACACAGTCGACCACTGTCTGCTATTACAGATCCTCTCTTCCATTGGCATCACTGACCTTGCCCTCTCCTGGATTCTCTTCCTTCCTTTCAACCGCACATTTAGCGTCTCCCACTGACCTCCTGCCCATCCCCTCTCTGTTAGGGTCCCCAAGGTCTCAGTCCTGGGGCCCTCCTTTTTTTCAATCTACACCCTTGGTCTGGGACAACTCCTGAAGTTCCATGGCTTCCAGTACCACCTGTACACTGATGGCACTCAGACACTTCCGGGATTCTGGACAGGAGAGAGGTGACATCTGGGCCAGAGAGATAGCTCTATCAGCCATATCTCCTTCTTCTCCTCTGCTTCCTAAAACTCAATGTAGACAAAACTGAAATCATCATCTTTCCTCTATCTCACACACCTTCCTTGCCAGACCTATCTATCACAATAAATGACATCACACTTTGCCCTGTACCTGAAGTCTGTTGCCTCGGACTAACCCTTGACTCTGCCCTGTCCTTCAAACAGCACATCCAAGCTCTTGCCACCTCCTGCCGCCTCAAACTCAATAATATTTCCAGAATCTGTCCCTTTCTCAACCCTCAATCTACTAAACTACTAGTGCATGCCCTCATCATCTCCGGTCTCGACTACTGCAACCTCCTCTGTGGCCTCCCTGCTAACACTCTTGCACCTCTCCAATCTGTCCTTAACTCTGCTGCCTGACTAATCGACCTCTCTCCTCGCTATTCCTAAACTTCTACCCTCTGCAAATCCCTCCACTGGCTCCCAATTCACCAACGTATCCAATTCAAACTACTCATACTGACTTACAAAGCCATCCACAATCTGTCCATCCCCATATATCTCTGAACTAACCTCCCTCCACTAACTATCATCCATCTCGTAATCTTCGATCTTCTCAAGACCTCCTTCTTTCCTCCACACTTGTACGTTCCTCATCTAAGCGCCTGCAAGACTTCGCCCGAGCATTTCCCATACTCTGGAATTCTGCACCCCAAAAATTCTGACTGTCCCCCACACTCAGAACTTTCAATCGGAACCTGAAAACCCATTTCTTCAGAACAGCCTACAGCTTGCAATGACCATGGTGCCACCTCACCACCACTGGACCCGGCGCTCCACCACCATCGGACCCGGCGCTCCACCAGCACCACAGCAGACCCAACCAACTGTCTCTCTCCCCACTGCCCTGTAGAATGTAAGCCCACAAGGGGAGGGTCCTCTCTCCTCTCTGTATCGGTCTGTCACTGTTAGTTTGTCCATTGTAATGGAATCAATGGTGCTCTATATATAAATAATAATAATATAGATTATGTTGACTGTAATTATGTCATGTTTGGACTAGGGGATGTTCAGCTGCCGTGTGTTACAGTGACGCTCAGACCAACACTGTACAGCGCACAACACAATACAGGCGGGGAGACACTGGGGGGGGGGGACAAATACAGCGGAGGGCACTGCTCATAGGGAACAGGGAAGAGGTGATCTCCTGCACTCACCTGTAGCTGTGCCCTGATCTTCCTACCATCCATATACAAATTCTTTCAACTCGTCACATAAGAGGATACTTATGCCCTTGCTGGCCCTGATATTAGCCCTTAATAGGGAGATGGCCGGTGAGAGCACTAGTCCCAACCACTGCAATAATACAGCAAGAGGGAAGGAGAGACACACAAGGGAGCAACAAGGCAGCTTCATGTCTGCTGCCTAGTTCATTGGCAGCAGACGGCTTGGCAGTAGTCAGCTCTCCAGAGAACCTCCTTCACATTTGGGAGTTCGGCTGGGAACGTTCAATCACCAGCAAGGATGCTGGAATCATGTAACCATATAAAGGGGATGGAAGAAACCACAGAGTAGCCACACCTCGACAAGAACTAGCTAGCTAGCAGTAGAGACTAACATTAACTCCTCAACTGCCAAAGGAAAGAATCATGTTTAATATGAAGTCTTAATACAGACATGAGACAGAGGTCCAAAACCAGTCACAAGTCTCCCTGGTAAGAGGACTATTGTGACCAATTATTACCATTTTACAGTTTACAGTGAATGCAGCTAATTTGTTCATATCAGAACTATAGACTGTACACATGGATCACTTATAATTTATAACGATTTATTATGGCTTTTCAATGTGTCCATAAGAAAAATGTCCATGATTTTTTAATAAACTGTCCAGAAAAAGTAAAACATCAAGTTGACAACCTGGTTTACCACTAGGAAATCTATGGCTCAATAATATGTAGATGGTGATGTCTTGTAATCTCCCTAAGATAATGTAAAACAGGGCATGTTTATTACTGAGTCTCTATAGATGCTGGAACGGAACAAAGTGACCAACCCATTTCTCTACACAAACACACATACACAAGTCACTGTGTCCACAGTATCAAGTTCCTGTAATTAGTCTATGAAGTCTTTTCTTGGAAAGTTTTCTTCAAAAGAAAGTAGTTTGTCATGTCAAAGGGCTGAGGTCCATTCTTGACTGACAGAGCACGAAATACAGACAAGTGCACAGAACAAAAAGTACAAGTAGTTACAAGCTTCAGTGTTTTATTGTCCTGAACTCCAAGTGTCATTGTCCTATTCCCCAACTGACAGTATCATCTTCCTGTACCCCAAGTGTCCTTGTTATGTATTCCAAGTGTCAGTGTCATTATTCTGTACAACAAGTGGTAGTGCCATTGTTCTATTCCTGAAGTGTCAGTGTCATTGCCTTGTACCCCAAGTGTCAGTGCCCTGTACCTCAAGTGTAAAGGTGCCATTGTACTGTAACCAAGTGTCATCATCCTGCCCCAAGTGTCATTGTCTGTCCTCCAAAGTATCAGTGTTATTGTCCTGTACCCCAAGTGTCAGTGTCATTGTCCTGTACCCCAAAGTATCAGTGTTATTGTCCTGTACCCCAAGTGTCAGTGTCATTGTCCTGTAAACCAAGTTTCAATGTCATGTCCTGTAACCCAAGTGTCATTGACCTGTACCCCAAAAGTAAATGTGTCATTGTTCTGTACCCCAAGTGTCATTGTCCTGTGCCCCAAGTTTAAGTGTCATGTCCTTTACCACAAGTGTCAGTGTCATTGTCCTGTACCCAGGTATAAGTGTCTATCTGTTGTGGCCTTGCATGGTACCATAGCTCTGTCCTGCACTATTCACATTATATGATGCATCACTCAGAGAGGAATATGATGAGCGGGAATAGTGGACCCCAGACATATTTAGAGGATTGTGATGAACTTTTCTTT
This sequence comes from Allobates femoralis, assembly GCA_033576535.1. Classification (NCBI taxonomy): domain Eukaryota; kingdom Metazoa; phylum Chordata; class Amphibia; order Anura; family Aromobatidae; genus Allobates; species Allobates femoralis. The sequence continues at coordinate 416,473,549 of JARQOC010000006.1, read as the reverse complement.
ACTTGCATGAGAGCGCAGAGGAGAAACATTATTGGTTTCTTCCAGACCACACATAGACTTTAAACATCCGGGCAGTCCTGCTCCTACTATGCTGTGACGTTATCAAACATCACTGCCTACACGGGATTGTATAGTTGAGGACAAAGGGATCCAGTTGTCAGAGACAGCCAGACTCCCCATACAGAAGGCATGGATGGTTTACTACAGTCTGTGCCTTCTCCATCACCAGAGAACGCTGTCACTTCCTCCATCATTCGCAGCGGTCATGTGATGAATGGATCACTGTGTATAGTGACAAAGCATAGCAGACCCAGGCAGCTCAGCTGTGCACCATGAGGCTGTGTTTCCCTTGTAATCGGGGCTAATTTACCAGCCCCAGTTGCAAGAGAAATAAAATATAAATATTTCAATATTTACCAGTAAATATCCTCATAGGGAATGACATTATAAGGGGCACAATATATAAAATAAATCAAAAATAAAAACAATAAAAAATAACAGGTAATAAAAAATAAATAAAAAAAACGCCAATGTCAATCCAAATTGCTGCTACTAGCCCCGAATCTGTAAAAAAAAAAATGTGACCAATATATAGAAATATTTTTTACCAAGTGGGGAATGAATTTTTGAATGTGTTTTAGTGGACCTTTATAGTCATAAAAAAATGAAATGGGAAAAGCAGACGCTTACTTTTCTTATTTTGTCATCAATATTGCGCAATACAAGCCTAGAACACACACTGAGACCCATCCACTGCACCATCTCACCTCTCCCCTCCTACTGTCTCCCTCCCCACCCCCTCTAGACTGTGAGCCCTCGCGGACAGGATCCCTGCCCCTATTGTACCTGTATGATTTATTGTGGATTTGTCGTCTGTGGTCGTCTTCGACCACCTGTCTTTGTCTACCCTCTAAATTGTAAAGCGCCATGTATTCTAATAGCGCTATATAAGTACCTAATAATAATAATAATAATTAAAAAGAGAGCGAGAGAGACTATGACAGTGACATAGGATTGAAACCCTATGTATCACCAAAATAATGCAAGAATTATTTGAATATCCAAACTAATTTTTTATGGGTCTGTAGGGTTCACTCACATTAGCGGTTAGCGAGTGCAAAGTGAAAAAGATCACACATTGCACTATGGCCAATGTTAATTGTGGGGCCCCACCGGGTAGGCCACCACCAGAGGTACTGCACTCCTGCAATTAAGGAGCTTGTGCCTCTGCTCTCCAGGTGCTGGGATGGTGCAATTGAGCCAAAAACACACACACACACAAACAACCCATAGGTCCCTGGGACATTGGGTGAACCCAGAGGGAGGACCCAAGGCTCCAAAAGGGGGACAGGGAAGTGTAGTCAAGAGAGAGTTGGAGAGGAGAGACCATCGAGACAGGAGTGGAGTGGAAGTCAGGAGTGTAGGGGCGGTGTGGTGCCGACTCCCGTGGGCTGGAGCACAACCATGCCCGTCCCGGGAGGGACAGACCGAGAGGTGTGGAGGAAAAAGGGAGCCACTGGGGTAAGGAACGAGACGTAGATCCCTGTATGCCAATATCTGGTGAGACAGAGTGGCTGATTGATGACACAGGGACCCGGCCCTGAACAAGGCACGGATGCTTCAGACCCAATCCGTTGAACCGGAGGGGGTAAAAATAAGCACTTGTGGCTGTTGGTACTTGAGCGCTGTGCTGCGGAGGCGCTAAGTAAGGAGCGGCAAGATGAGCTTTTAGCGCAAGGGGACCACCAAAGACGGAAACACTTAGTGAGAAGGAAAGGGGCACCAACCGAGACTCGACTGCACTAACCCGGTTCTGGAGACAGTGCTAAACTGGCGGTTGGCAAGCAACGTACCTGGTAGCTATGCTGAAGCCACCAAGTAAAAGTAACAGAAATCCAGCTGTGGTGTGTGAGGCCGCTTGAGATATCGGGGTACTGATGACCCGGTGAACATCTGCCAAGGTACGACCTGACTCTTGCATTCCGCTGCCCAGGGGACCGTGCTCCACCTGCGGGTCACCATCCCCGGAGGTTCTAAAGCAGCGGCGGCCACCCTGGACGCATACCGCAAGTGGTGTCATGAATACCCCAGTCATCCCCTGTTATTTACCCCCGTTTATTAAAATAACACCACCAGGGTCACGGGACCAGGTCTCGGCCCCCGTCTGTCTCCGTGAAAAGAACCGAGAAGTGAAGAGGAACAACTATTGCCTGCTTCCCGAGTCTTCCCCGGCCCTGGAGTGGGCGTGTCAACCTGGCATCATGAACAGGATGCGAGCGGCCCAGTAATACCGGGTCTCATGTGCCTGAAAGAACTGTTAAGAGAGTGTGTAAGAATTAGCTAGCAGAAAATGGCCGACGTGTCATTAATGAATGAGGCAGAGCAGATCTGCAAATTTTCCTCTGAATTCAGCATGAGAAAAAAATCACAACATGTTGTGAATGGCGGCATATCTCAGATGAGACTCACCAATTTAAGTCAATGGATGCGAGAGAAAATTGAACAGCGCACAGACCATGAGTATGGCATCCTATTTTCACACATATCTCCAAAGAAAAAAAAAGTTAAAGCTATAGACTACAGACAAAGATTAAATATAGAAAAAAATAGATAGAATCGATATGCATCTATAGAAAGTCACACCCTCCTACATATAATAAACTTGCATCCTTTAATTCCTTTGATGTGACACTAAATGGTTTTGAGCCTGATTTAACCTTTTAAATACATTAAGTAAAAACACGACGTGGGATCCCTCCTACTTTTGATAACCAGCAAAGGTAAAGCAGACAGCTGTGGGCTGATATCAGGCCGGGCAGGTCCGTGGTTATTGGGCCCTTCTCAGCCTAAAAATAGCAGCCTGCAGCTGCCTCAGAACTGGTGCATCAGATAAGATGCACCAATTCTAACCCTCCGCTCTTCCTGATTACTCTGGTGGCAATCGGGGTAATGGTTTTTGGGGTTGATGTCAATGTGTAGTGTCAACTGGTGTCAAGCACTGGTGTTCATAATGGGGAGGAGTATCAGACACCACCACTACTAACCCAGTAAGTTAAACGAAAAAAACACAAAAATGCTTTATTTGAAAAAACATTCCAGACTCTTTCCCTGCTTCACCAATTTATTTTTTGAAATAAAGAACATGTTCCCACAGTGTTTCTTGATTAAATAGATCAGAGGCTATGGAGCAGGAGTGGCTGCTGCTCAAAGCCTATAAAGCCTCTTTCTGAGGCTGTGTAGCCTTTAATATACGCAATCGAGGAACGCCGTCAGAGGCGCTTAACTACGTTGGACTTGGGAACTTGGATTTCTAATAAATTAGTGAACGAAAGACAGTCTAATGTTTTTATTTCTCTCTTTTTATGTCTTTCAGGTTTCCATTTCTGAATTACATAAGATTCCCTGGACAAAGGCCCCTTTCACATCAGTGTTTTTCGCCGATGTGCGGCAGATCCAGCAAATTTACCGCGTCAGCCGGATCTGCTGCCTATCTGAATCTGATCTGGGAAGCCCCATGCATTGTCTATGGGGCTTGCGGTCCAGTGCGGCAAGTGCGGTTCTGCCGGATGAAAAAAAAAAAAAAACGAGGCCGCAAGTGTCGGATACGGCACATGTTCTCAAACCACACAATCAACGATCAGCCAACCTGGTATATCGTTGTGTTTGACACCGCGATAACGATGTCATTTACGACTTCGCCCATTCACAGCAATGAGCAGGGATCATTGACTGGGTTGTGCGAACGATCCCTGCTCACTACATCGTTGGTGAGTCATCCACGATATCTATACGTGTGATATCTCACCAATGTGTCAAGATGATGTCAGAAACGACCGCGCGCCCACGAGATCGTAGCCGACATCGTTTCAATGTCGTGCCATGTAACGGTACCTTTACTGACTTCACAGTAAAGTTCTGGAGTCTGAATTGGTGTCCATTTTGGTGGAGTCTGAATTGGATATGAGGCTTACTGACTTCACAATCACGGTTATGGAGTCGGAGTCGGTGTCCATTTTGGTGGAGTCGGGATCAAATTCAGGGAAATTGAAGAGTTGAATATTTGGCTCACCGACTCCATAGTCCTGGCTACAAGAGCATCTCTACAGCCCATGCCTTTTTTAAGAAATGATAGTGCCAGTTGTCAGTGTTGTCAATGACAACATGCAAATCACATACACATGTCTACTGCAGGCAATCAATGCCTTTAGCAATACCATCACTCTTTGCATCCCCAGTGATTGGCTGCAGAAATCACCTGAACAATGTCAGCAGAAGATCAATGCACAACTGCTGGAACAGCAGGGTATTTGCTGGTTAAATATAATAATCTAATATATAAAGTTGAGTGTATGTATGTGTATGTATGTGTGTGTATGTGGCAAGCCCTGCCCACTCTATATGGACACACCCACTCCACATGGCCACATCCACATGATGACCATCGATCACTCCACATGGCCACATTTACTCTACATGGCCACACCCCCACTCTACATAGCAACACCCATATGTGACAAGCCCCACCCACTCCAGATAGCCACGCCAGCTCCACATAGCCACTCTCCTCCATTGTGATGTCACAATAGAACGTAGAATGTTAGCTTATAAAATTCCGTGTTATGTCACTGCCTGATCATTCTGATCTTATTACTCATAAAGAAAAAGAATGTGACTGGATGATTGTCATTACATGCTAAGAGAAAAGCTGTATTACGCCTCAATGAGCAAGACTTACAGAAATGGTAGAAAGGGAGGCAAGAGCTGCTTTCTCAAGGGCCATGGAAGAAAGAGCAGTAAGAATTACAGAAATGAATGTATGTATGTTTGTATGTCCATTAAAGGGATTCGCATCATTGCATCTACAATCACAAAATTTTACACACACCCCATTTGACTCAGGGTTTGCAGGGGGGTGGGATTTGGATGGACAGGTTTGGGGGTGCAGGTGCAGCAGGGGTGTTTTTTGGGGTGTGAGTTTGGAGGGGTAAGAGTTATGTGGGGCATTTTTAGGGGGGTGGGGTACAGGTTTGGGGAGGGTTCGGGGGGGCAAGTTTGGGGTTGGAGAAGATTCAGGGCAGGGGGTGAGGGGTAGATTTAAGAGGGAGCGTGGGTGGATGGGGCAGGTTGGGGAGAGGTGTGGAGGGGCAAGATTAATACGTATAGTGGACATACATACACACACACAGACATACACTCAGCTTGTAACTAAAAACAGTTACTATGCCCGGGCAATGCCGGACTCTACAGCTAATAATATAATAATATTATTTATTCATTTATATAGCGCTATTGATTCCATAGCACTTTACATACATTTGAAACACTGGGGCTCCCAATCTAAACATCCCATCAGTATGTCTTTAAAATCTGGGAGGAAACCGGAGTGCCTGGAGGAAACCCACATGAACACAGGGAGAACATACAAACTAATTGCAGATGTTGTCCTTGGTGGGAATTGAATTGAACCTGGTTTCCTCCAACGTTTCAAAGACATATTGATAGGATGTTTAGATTGTGAGCACCAATGGGGACAGTGTTTCAAATGTATGTAAAGAGCTATGGAATCAATATAAGTAATTTAGTTATTTTTTTCACTCTTCTTGCTGAGTGGTTATTATAAAAAACAATGACATCTCCTTTAAAGTATTATAGATTCCTTCTTATTAAAGGTTTTGTTTCACCTCTACTAGAGGGCTCTCAGGAACTTAGTACATACTGTTTTATTATTGAGCTCAATGTATATTGTATATTTTGTCTGCAGTGGGCTCCCTCTAGTGGTGGTGGGAGGTCTCCAGATTCTTTTCTATTTAACTTTTTTTGAGCAGAGGATTTGGAGCTTTGTATTAGAAAAACTAAGCCATGTCCGCTGTACAGATATATCAATAATTTAACAAACAGAGAATTTCAACCTATAAAAACAAAATTCCTGGAATCATATTTTCGAGGGTGAGATAGTTCTTTTTTCTTGTGTACATATATATTCATATAAATTATTACCAGAGGGTCCAAACGTTCAGTTCTTGTTTAATTATGTTCATAGGAAATGAAAGAAAACTTTGGTCCACATCACTACTTTATTAACTAGCCATGGCACACAGGTCGCCATCGTACGCAGCTGTCGTGTTAACCAGTCACTTCCATTCTCACCCAACTACTGCCAGTGACAAACACATCTACACAAACAGAGACAGGAACATTCATCACATTCAGTTACACATTAAACTCCTCACTGTCCCTGGTGGGAAATTGACATCATTTTTGGTTGACTTTTGCACGTCTCGTTACACATTTTTTTCTTTTGTTCTTGTAAACAAGTTCAAAATAATGGACCCATGAAAACTGGACCAGCGGCATTCCCACCTTTCTCTGTTCTCTCTTCATATCATCTATACAGAACGTGATCAGAGCTGCGGAATCCAAAAACAAGAGGTGTTAGCGCTTCTCCTCTCCCCTACAGACTGTTAAATAACAAAGATTTCCTAATTGGGTAATGAGTAAAATGTAATTTATTGTCATAATTAATGCATTTATTCTCACCTAAATCAATTATTTACCGTATATACTCGTGTATAAGCCGACCCGTGTATAAGCCGACCCCCCTACTTTTGCCCCAAAAATCTGGAAAAACCTATTGACTCGTGTATAAGCCGAGGGTGGACCCCAGCACAGGTATACAGCCCCCAGCAGTGTGGTATACAGGCCCCCCCCAGTGGTATACAGGCCTCCCCAGTGGTAGTATACAGCAGCCCTAGTGGTAGTATACAGCAGCCCCAATGGTAGTATATAGCATCCCCAGCGGTAGTATACAGCAGCCGCAGTGGTAGTATATAGCAGCCCCAGTGGTAGTATATAGCAGCCCCAGCAGTAGTATACAGCAGCCCCAGTGGTAGTATATAGCAGCCCCAGTGGTAGTATATAGCAGCCCCAGCAACCCCAGTGGTAGTATACAGCAGCCCCAGTGGTAGTATATAGCAGCCCCAGCAGCCCCAGTGGTAGTATACAGCAGCCCCAGTGGTAGTATATAGCAGCCCCAGTGGTAGTATATAGCAGCCCCAGCAGCCCCAGTGGTAGTATATAGCAGCCCCAGTGGTAGTATATAGCAGCCCCAGTGGTAGTATATAGCAGCCCCAGTGGTAGTATACAGCAGCCCCAGTGGTAGTATACAGGAGCCCCAGCAGCCCCAGTGGTAGTATACAGGAGCCCCAGCAGCCCCAGTGGTATATACAGCAGCCCCAGTGGTATACAGGCCTCAGCAGTATATACAGCAGCCCCCAGGGGTTATACAGCACCCCCAGGGGTTATACAGCATCCCCCAGGGGTTATACAGCAGCCCCCTGGGGGTACCCAGCAGCCCCCAGGGGGTACCCAGCAGCCCCCAGGGGGTACCCAGCAGCCCCCTGGGGGTACCAACAGCCCCCTGGGGGTACCAACAGCCTCCAGGGGGTACCCAGCAGCCCCCTGGGGGTACCAACAGCCCCCAGGGGGTACCCAGCAGCCCCCTGGGGGTACCAACATCCCCCTGGGGGTACCAACAGCCCCCAGGGGGTACCCAGCAGCCCCCTGGGGGTACCAACAGCCCCCTGGGGGTACCAACAGCCCCCTAGGGGTACCAACAGCCTCCAGGGGGTACCCAGCAGCCCCCTAGGGGTACCAACAGCCCCCTGGGGGTACCAACAGCCCCCAGGGGGTACCCAACAGCCCCCAGGGGGTACCCAGCAGCCCCCTGGGGGTACCAACAGCCCTCTGGGGGTACCAACAGCCCCCAGAGGGTACCGAGCAGCCCCCTGGGGGTACCAACAGCCCCCAGGGGGTACCAACAGCCCCCACAAGCCGGCACTGTCCCCCCTTGTAAGTGCCCCCCCCCCGCTACTTATACATTACCATCCCGGTGTTCTGATCGGCGCCGCTCCTCCGTGCTGCGTCTTCATCCCCCCGCGCTGGCTGCATCCGGGTTCTCCAGCGGTCGCGCGATGACGTCACATCGCTGCGACAGCCGGAGATCACGGATGGAGCCAGCGCGGGAGGATGAAGAAGCAACGAGGAGCGGCGCCGATCAGAACACCCGGATGGTAATGTATAAGCACCGGGGGGGGCCCTTACAAGGGGGTACAGTGCCAGCTTTTGGGGGGGCTATATGCACTGCTTCCCCCTGCCGCTGATTGACAGGGGGATGCAGTGCATATTTAATGAGCGGCCCCACGTGACGGGGCCGCTCATACAGCAGCCCCCCCCGCCTCTTCCAGCCTCCACAGCCCCCGGGACACAGCCCCCCCGTATATGACCCGTGTATAAGCCGAGGGGGGGACTTTTCAGCCCAAATTTTGGGCTGAAAAACTCGGCTTATACACGAGTATATACGGTATATATGGTACAGTAGAAAAGATTTAAGAAGATTTACAAAACATACTGCAAAATGAGAAAGCTTTCAAAAATAGAAGTGTTAATAGTTTTAAAGGGATCCTGTCACCCCCAAAACACATGTAAACCTATTAAAACCTGTCCCTAGAGCATATTAACACTTTCCCTACACTCTTTTTACCTCCTAAATGCAGTAAATGACATTGCATAAAAACGTTTTATAAGTACCTGATTAGTGATGATAATGAGTGACTATGCTATTCATAGTCACTCATCCAGGCTGCCCCTCTGCTTCATAGCACGCCTGAATAGGCGTGATCTTCATAGCAGATTCAAATTGCCACCTCCCTGCTGTGCCCTGTGTCGTCCGAGGCTGCTGTGTGGCTGGGTGACGCGATCCGCGTCATTCCCCGCGCCGGGTGACGTATTTACACCGGCGCCGCGCTGTCGGCTTCAAAATGCACACTGCACATGCCCATGCGCATGCGCAGTGCGCATTTTGAAGTTTACAGCGCGGCGCCGGTGTAAATACGTCACCCGGCGCGGGGAATGACACGGATCGCGTCACCCAGCCACACAGCAGCCTCGGACGACACAGGGCACAGCAGGGAGGCGGCAATTTGAATCTGCTATGAAGATCACGCCTATTCAGGCGTGCTATGAAGCAGAGGGGCAGCCTGGATGAGTGACTATGAATAGCATAGTCACTCATTATCATCAGTAATCAGGTACTTATAAAACGTTTTTATGCAATGTCATTTACTGCATTTAGGAGGTAAAAAGAGTGTAGGGAAAGTGTTAATATGCTCTAGGGACAGGTTTTAATAGGTTTACAGGTGTTTTGGGGGTGACAGGATCCCTTTAAAAAAGAGAAATTACAAAAGATTATTAAATCTGTTGGCAGCGAATTATTCACGATATTCTCCAAGCGTGCAACAATAGCGATTGGTTTATTTAGGAACAAAATAATAAAGCTTAAAAGATCAGCAAGAAATCATTTCTGTGTATCTCTCTCTGCAGTGTCTGCAGGCAGCTTCCTTACATATAGACATAGGGACCTGAATACAGTCACCTGCTCTTCCTGTGTGACCTTCTGGTGTGTTTTTGTGGTGCCCCACTGGTCAGGCGTCACAATTGGGGTACTGCACCTGTGGCGCCCCGCAACGAGTGCGTCACAGGAGTGTATTGCAGCCCAGACTGCAGCTGCAATATTCTCTGACTAAGCAATGACATGGTTAAAACTCAGAGCTCCATACCCTACATGCACATCAGCATAGAGGGTCAATAAGGTCCTGGTGGGCGGAGTGTAGGAGTAGAGTGTAGGAGACGTTAGTGCAGAAAGGAGTCTGCAAGAATGTAGGAGAAGGAGGAAGGAGCAGAACGTGGCTGGGAGGAACGTAGGAGAGGGGGCCCTGCACAGTTCCGTGCAGCCCCTGGGCCACCACCACCACTGGTTGGGCGCCATTATCCAGTGCCTTAACAACCGGACTCTGGGCGAACATCCACGGGTCAAAATATACCCGCGCCCATCTACAACCGGATCACTGGTTCCGAAGCTGGGAGTCGTTTATCACTGCTATGCAAACCAGGAGTGGAGGGACTGCTTTACTAGAGTACCCCACCGCCGCCACAAACAGAGCCGTCTTGCCAGCGGAATACCCACCAAAAGGACCCCGACTACCCCTCACACCGGAACGTACACACCGGCAGGGCAAAATAAGTAGTCCCTTGTACCCGACCTTGGCACTCAAAGGCGACATCGGCAACTCACTCAGAATAAGTTAGAATGGAGGAACACCGCAGAGCTCTGAGAAACACCGGTCATTGCTGAAGTCCACCCGGTCCGTTACCTGTCAACTGTATACCATGTATCACCTGCTGGTTACAGTAAAATACCCGTTACAGAGACTATCAGTGTCCGTGCCTTTTTCAGAACTGTCCATCCCCGCATGCTAGAAGTACCGCAGCTGCCTCACAACATCTTGTGCAGCTCCTGGCTCCGGGGACTGCCGCTCGTCCTGTGGGGAGCGTCCCATCTTGCTGCATCCCATCCCCCGGAGGCCCAAGCAGCGCTGGTGGAATCAACGGAACTCTCACAGGTGGCGTCACGACAGAATTTAACCCCTTATCTGTTCAGCCAACGTTTTGTTCTGGACCACCGGGCCCCACAGCCGCAGGCGCGGTTCCGTGACAAGGAGGAAGCAGAAACGCCTGCCCCGTGAAGTCCCGGCTACGGTGAGTCACACCCATAAATGAGTGTGCGGTTATCCCTGTCACAGTGGAATGTAGGATTTGTAGGAGGATCCTGTCCCAGCACTCCCACACATCCACCTAGAAAAACGGTTGGAGACTAGTCCCTGCGGGGGGGGGTGGGGGAGTTAGGGGAGGAGGGAGGTAGCAAGACAGGAGATTCTAAGTTTGCCTTGAGGGATGAAGGAGCACAGGAGCCCTGAGAGAGAGAAGGGGACTCCAAGAGAGGGGCCTGGAGAGAGAGAAACAGGCAGCCCAGACTGAAGGAGGAGACCACCCAGATCGGAGCGCCCATACTCCGGGAGGGAACCCTGAGTCCATTTACCAGAGTGCTGGTTCTGAAGATGCGGCACAGGGAGTTTAGCCCCTGAGTAGTAACACCGGACGTCGCGTGTCCTTCTACCAGCCCTGACACCCTGTCAGAAAGGAATCAGTCACAACAGGATAACCACCGGGGTCAAGTTTCAGTGCAGGAGAGAGTTGAGCAGGAAGCCAGGACACTCAGAAAGCACCCGAATAGGGCCTGGTACTAAGTGGGCTGTTCCAGGACAGGCAGCAGCAGTACACAGGTCAGAGCAAGGAAGGCATACCACGGGAGACTCCGAGAGACTTTGCAGCCCACTGTGACTACCCGACCAGCTACCTTTACCTAACAACTGTTGTCCTTTGTGAACTGTACCACCACCTGCATTGTTCCAGTAAAGTACCTGGGTAGAGTGACAGAGTCTCCGTGTGCTTATTTCACTGCTGCACTGCAACTTGTTCATTTTCATCATCAGCACTTCCATCACTACAGGTACATCCCTGCCCCAGAGGGCCAGCTCCACCTGCAGGGAGCTGTACCATCTCAGCTGCTGTACCATCGCCCTCCGGAGGTCTGAAGCGGCGCTGGTGCTTAATCACCAGAATCTAAGGGTGGCGTCACGTGAACGTTGAACTATATTCCTATTTTCAACTTCCCCTTTTTGTAGACCACTCTGTGTGACTGCAGACCTATCAATCCTGCGATGATTCGCTGTTTCTAAACCGGGAACGGACCACAGTTATGCAGTATGCATGTTCCCGGCCACTGCAGCTAGAGCCCCCTTGTTTAATACAAGTTTATGAAGCATGGCTGTGCCCACTAGACAACTGCACCCACTAGTCTGTCACGCCCGTTCCATACACTTGTATGGAGTGAGGCAGTGCCCACTAGTCAGACACGCCTGTTCCATACACTTGCATGGAGTAGGGCCGTGTCCACTAGTCTTGTTGTTGCCGGGAACATGCATACTACATAATTGCAGTCTGTTCCCGGCTTAGAAACTGGCGAATCCTCACAGTCCACAGTGCGGGTGCTGGGTCTGCAGTCACATTAAACTGGACAATCCCTTTAATTCTTCTAGGTATATTTGTACACATCGAAGGAACTCGGTGGGGAGGTTGTTCCAAACATCTTGTAGAACTAATCAGAGATCTTCTGTGTGTGAGGAAGATAGACTGGCACCACTCAAGCATTATGGCACTGTGCCAAAAATCAAGGATGAAAAAGAGATTATGTATAGCAAGAAACATTCTTGGTAGAAAAAGCATCAGAGACTGTATGAAAAAAGACAGACTGTACACGTCTATAGCACTTTTGTTAATATAAATGAACAAACAACACGCTATTACAACTATAATTCCAGTTAAGAATCAAAAAGAAAATCCAAATGTCATTTTATTTATACAGTATATATTATATAGTTATATATTAAAGGATAAATAGGGAGCGCACATAGGGCGTTATCGTCTTAATAAATAGTCCAGTCCCCCCAATCGGTGTGACTCACCTGCGGTGGTTGTGAGAGCCACAACAAACTGAGAGAGCCTGGTAATGGTCGCTGCAGGAGCCCACTGAAGATAAATGATTTCCACCAAAGAAAAAGCTGGGCTTTGTAGTCCGCGCTGACCTCAAGAAACTTCCAGTCCAGTAAAGCCACGAAACGCGTAGGCAAATAAACCAGAACCTGATTAGCCCTTTACTGGACTGGAAGTTTCTTGAGGTCAGCGCGGACTACAAAGCCCAGCTCTTTCTTCGGTGGAAATCATAGTTATATATTGGCATTTCATCAGTTGTCCTCCTCATCGTGCTGTTCACATTTTAACATCTTGAAACCAAGACAATAACAATTGATCATCAGAACCTCGGCACTGCGAGGCTTCAAGTAGGACGTTTTCAGACGGAAGAAGCCACTGAGCTTAGAGTGTTACAGAGCATCATCAGCAGGTGAACCAGATAGAGAGAGACTGGAGGAGTCACAGAAAGGCAGAGAAGTGGACGTCTTTGGGCACATCTTACACTGATGACAGCGTCAGTGTGAACAATGCCCTATGGACCCCGATGATGAATGCCAAACAACTACAGGCAGAGTTACAGGAGGTGAGAGGCACACAAGTGTCCTGTCAGACCATTTAAAACCGTTTACATCAGTGTGGTCTGCCTACTAGACGACCACACCAACAGACATAGGCGTCATTGTCTTGCATGGGTCTACGCTAGATGAGGGCCTCTGCAGTTCACTATTGTAAGTCAATTTACGATGAGCTGAAATGATAGCCACCGATGATGTTGGAGACATTGAGGAGAGCGCTATCCATCAGCCACTGTTGTCACCAGATGAGCTTTTGGTGGTGGTGGTGTTACAGTGTAGGCAGGGCTGTCTACCCAAAACAGATCTGCCCTACACTTTGTGAATTGTACAATGACAATCCTCTACTACAAGAATAACATCATTAATCTAGTGCTTATACCTCTGCATGAACAACACCAGCCTAATTTCATCTTAACTTTATCAGGATAAGGGTAGGAGAAGTGCAGCTCACCGGTGTCCCAGGGGATCTATAGGGAATCCTGTAGATAGCAGCTGGCTTCTGCTTAGTAATAACGGAATGATGGATGTAAGAGGGTTTCATTGGGTTTCTAAAAATATCAGCATCTTAATTGAAGAAATTAAAAAAAAAACACATGCTTATGTGGCGTCCCACTACGTAGGTGTCACAAAAGGGGTACTGCACCCAGAAAAGCGGTGTAGTGACCCCACTGAAATTGGAACTATGGTCACTAGATGTAACCCTAGAGTTAACACCCTTACACTAGAATAGTAGGTGGGAGGGACCCCGGGAGGGAGCATAGTGACCTCTAGAGGGAACTAGAAAGCTCAGTTAGTTAGTGAGAAGGAGTTGGAGGAGAGATGAAGTAGGAGTTGGAGCAAGGAGGGTCTCCTCGGCTGAGGGGCCCAGAACACAACAGATCCCAGAGAATAGAAGCAAGGAACTGAGGCTTAGCAGTGACCTAGTTCAAAAAAGGAAATCGGGTAGCGGAGCCCACAACTGTGAGTTCCTATACGGCTCACAGAGAATCTGACAAACGGGGATATTATAGATACAGCCCCAGTCTCCTGAGCGAGTCAAGAAGAGGGAGCCAGAAGCTAGTGTGGCACCCTGGCACCTGTTGGGCACCACAGAAATCCTTGGGGCATGAATGGAGCTAACAGCAAGCATCACTCACACAAAACACTTACAACACCTTAGAACACCTGGTTTCACCCCAAGCCTCTAGGGGGAGCTCCACTGGTCACTTTGAGCCAGTTCCCCCTATAAATAGGGTCTTGGAGGGAGAAACACCGGAGTGTGTGCAGACGCTACAAGAGCTGCAGGTAATGTGTAACCTCCATCTTATGAGGGACACACTAGGCCCAATCAGCCAGCTAGCCAGTGAGAGACCCTTGCAATTGGGGTCAGAGGAAAGGAGAAGACACCTCTCAGGGACACCAGAGTTACCTTAACTCTTCCCTTGCCAACCGGTTACTGGAACCGAAGCTGTTAGAGCTACCCAGCCACCACAGAGAACCAGCCCATCTAACAGGAGGTTTAGCCACCTGTTCCACCTGAAGCACCTAGCTACGAGAGCCCAGGGAAAAGTACTGATCCTGCTTAACCCCTTTTACAGTGCCCTCAGTGCTGATACCCAGGTGAAATCCATTCCATTGAACACACTGCCCTGTCCGGCTGGATTCCACATCCACCCAACCTTAGCTTTAGAAGAAAGAGAAAGGAAGCCTACACTAACTGCTTGCTGTGAACCTCCAGGAGTTCTGACTTCACTATCCCAGTCTGGCGTACCTGATTACCACCAGTAAAGGTACCTAAAAAGACTCTGGAGTGTCTGTGTTTGATTCCTGGAATTAACAGCAGTACTACCGCAGCTGCCTCACAACATCTTGCGCAGCTCCTGGCCCCGGGGACTCCCGCTCATCCTGTGGGGAGCGTCCCATCTTGCTGCATTCCATCCCCTGGAAGCCCCCGCAGCGCTGGTATAGTTACCGGACCTCTCAAAGGTGGCGTCACAAAGACAATCCCTACTGTTCAGCCATCCCCCCAATTGATCTGGACCACCGGGCCCCACAGCCACAGGCGCGGTTCCGTGACAGAGGAGAGTCAACGCCTGCGACGTGCAGAACCCGGCTACGGTGAGTCAGAATTTGGCGTCACGAACAGGATATGAGCAGGCCCGTTCCAACGGGTATTGTGTGCTATTTAATGACTGTAAAAATCGAACTGTAAATTTGAGCCGCCATTGCTGCGCGTAAGGCGGGAAAAGAAGGTGCGTGACTGTGCAAAGGGCGCGAAGATTGGCCCCGCCCCCACGCGCTGACGACTTCCTCTGTATGCAGCAGGAACCGGAAACTCCCATGGTGCCTCACTCCTCACCGTGAGGCCGAGACTTCCGTTTGAAACTGAGGGACTGGCCGCGCTTAACTAAGGGGGAGCGACCATGAGTAACCCGGCTCCTAACAACGCGGTACCCCCGCTAAACCAAGTAGCACCTCAAAACATACCTCTTGATGGACAGCAACAAGCCGGCGGTATGCCACCACAACCCGCTCCGATTATGCCGTTATCTCTGCTTTACGTTCCAAGTGCGAACTGGTTACCTAAGTACAGCGGTACACCCAGTACCTTGGAGACATTCCAGAGGAAGATTTGCCAAACACTGGACATGTACGCTATGACCGGTAAGCAGAGAGCTTCAGTTGTTATGGGACAGTTAACGGGCGCAGCAGAGATGCAGAGCCGCAGCTGGCCTGTAGAAACTCAGGAATCTGTGGAGCAGATATTCGCTAAGTTAACCCGGGTTTTTGAACGCCATACCGAGGCTGAATTAAGACTGTCATTCTACCGTTGTAACCAAGGGGCACAAGAAAGTGTCCTAGATTATTCACTGCGATTGCAAGAAGCGCTAAGACTGTTAAAACAAGTCGATCCTGATGGTGTCAGAGATGAGAACAAAGCGTTAATTGGACAATTTATTGTGGGCCTTAGACTATCTGAGGATAGGAAGCAAGCAAGCTGGTGGTCCATACAAAATCCTGGCGCAGAGTTTGATACCTTGAGAGACTTAACAGTTTGGGGACAACGGCTCACCACAGTGCCTGATCCCGCTTCACAGCAGCAGCAGACTGACACCCCTTCCGAGCCGGCAGCAGCATCTCCAATCCCTGTGGTTCAGTCTAGTGCACAGACTACAACACCTGACCGGTTTGAACAACTGTGTGCCAATGTAGAGCAACTGATGAAGGATGTGGCCAAGCTACAAGCTGGGAGAAGACCCAAGACAGATGCAAGGTCATCGGACAAGATTCAGCTCGCCGACAGCCCTGACGACGTCCCGTGGATGAGGAGAAAGACACAGTCGCCGCGAGGAAAACCTGCAGACCGCCGCAGTCCCGACCGACGCCGCACCAGTCAGCAGAATGACTTAGGAGGACGTACTCAACAATCCCGTCCTTTAACACTAGAAGTCCCAGAGACGGGTCATTTGACCTTTTTAACATTGAAAACCAAGGTTCCTTTAAATTCCCGGGACTTCTAGTGTTAAACGGGCAGCCCCTGGGCGAGAAGGGCCAACCCCAGGAGTAGACTGTCCAGGCCCATCGTCCAGCTGGGAACACAAGTATGTAGGAGACTGTCTATACCTACCAATCGTCATCGATGGCATCGCTACCTCCGCCTTGATAGACACTGGATCCCAGGTGACAACCATCCCGAGTATCCTTTACAAGCGGTTCTGGCCAGATGTTAAGCTGGAACCCCCTAATCATGATTTGAACATTGAAGCCACTAATGGTATACTAGTTACAATAGAGGGGCAATGGGAAGCTACAGTAAAGGTGGGGAGGGTGCAGCTGAAGAACCAGGGTATCTTAGTGGTTCAGGATAAGCCAAACAACAAAGATCCCTATGTAATACTGGGTACTAATGTTATGGTTAAATGCATCGATGAAGTGTTGTTTTTACTCCAACAGAGTGTTGAAGCAGGTAGACCAAGAGAGAGGAGAGCCATCCAAAAGCAGATCCAAGCTCTGGTTTATCAACAACAGGTAACATTGTCAAATGGTGAAATTGGTAGAGTACGGGTCACAGATCCCATTCCAATTGTGGTACCACCCAGAAGTGAAATGATGATCTGGTGTCGAGCAGCCATAGGCCTCAGAGGGCAGGACTACCAAGCTGTAGTAGAACCTGTAATGTCTGATAGTAGTCCTACGCTCTTGACAGCCAGAGGGTTGGTCGACGTGAGAAAAGGGAGAGTCCCCGTACGCATATTAAATTATGGTGATGACGAAGTCAAACTGCCAAGGTATGCAACTGTCGCAAAATTGTACCAGGTTAAAGATGATGCTGTAATTGATGTAAAATCCTCTGCACAAACAGTCACTGATGAACCCCCTCACTAGAAAAATCAGTTAGAGAAATGGTGTCAGGAGCTCAGTGTAGGAACTGACAATACACCCTCTCACCAGAAAAATGGAGTATACCGGGTAGTTCGGGAGTATGAGCAAGTGTTCAGCAAACACCCACTTGACTTTGGGAGGATTAAAGGGGTACAACATCATATCCCCACAGGCAACCATGCACCTATCAAAGAAAGGTACAGGCCTATACCACCCACACACTACCAAAAAGCAAAAGAGATGCTTCAGGACATGAAAAATGCAGGAGTCATTAGGGATAGCTGTAGTCCCTGGGCAGCACCACTAGTTCTGGTTAAAAAGAAAGATGGTAGTATGAGGATGTGCGTAGACTATAGGCAAATCAACAAAGTCACACACAAGGACGCATACCCGTTGCCCCGCATAGAAGAGTCACTAGCTGCACTCAAATCTGCCAGCTACTTCTCCACATTAGATCTTACTAGTGGGTACTGGCAGGTTGCCATTGCAGAGGAGGATCGTGAGAAGACAGCCTTCACGACACCTATGGGCTTATGCGAGTTCAACACTATGCCATTCGGGTTGTGCAATGCCCCAGGAACATTTCAGAGACTGATGGAGTGTTGTTTGGGCCACAAGAACTTTGAGACTGTCCTGTTATACCTTGATGATGTCATTGTATACTCTCAGACCTATGAAGATCACCTCCAACACCTGAGTGAAGTGTTCGAGTCACTGTCCAAGTACGGGATGAAACTGAAACCGTCCAAGTGCCACCTGCTGAAACCCAAGGTCCAATACCTAGGACATGTGGTTAGTGCCGAAGGCGGAGCACCGGATCCAGATAAAGTAACCGTCATCAAGGACTGGCCAGCACCAACTACTCACAAAGAGGTACGTCAATTTCTAGGACAGGTCGGGTACTACCGACGATTCATCAAAGGCTATACCAAGATAGCAGCACCTATGCAAGATCTCTTAGTAGGTCAATCCAAAAATGGCAAGATCAGGGGTCCCCCGTTCCACTGGGGACCAGAACAGGACCAGTCCTTCCAGAAGCTCAAAAACGCTCTCACTGGAGAAGAGATCCTGACCTATCCTGATTACAATCTCCCGTTTTTATTGTACACGGATGCAAGTAATGAAGGTTTAGGAGCAGTCCTAGCTCAACGCCAGCAAGGGAAGGAGAAGGTGATAGCCTATGCCAGCAGAAAGCTCCGTCCCACGGAAAGGAACCCGGAGAACTACAGCTCCTTCAAGCTAGAGTTCCTAGCCCTGGTCTGGGCAATCACAGAGCGTTTCAAGCATTACCTGACTTCCGCCCTGTTCACAGCTTTCACTGATAACAACCCTCTAACCCATTTAGAGACTGCAAAGCTGGGAGCCCTAGAACAGCGTTGGGTAGCAAGACTCTCAAACTATGACTATGTAAAGTACCGGGCAGGTCACAAGAACGGCAATGCTGATGCCCTGTCCAGAATGCCTAACCTTCCTGAAGAGGGAGAAGACATAGATGACCTGGAAGAGATTAAACTACCTGCTTTCCACCATACGGGTACAGCAACGTGTCATCAGGCGAACCAGAAACGTGTAGAGAGGACCGTGAACCCATTACCTCACCATGACTGGAAGGAGGTTTAAGCCAACGATCCAGATGTCAGCTTGGTAAGAGAGCTGATAACTCAAGAACACGCCAACATGGACCCTGATGCCTCCCAAAATGCTAAACGCCTATGGAAGGAGAAAGGAAGGTTGTTTGTCTACCAAGGTAAACTCTGCAGAAGATACCTAAACCCCAGAACACATTAACTAATCTGGCAGATTGTAGTTCCCAAGACTGAAGACCAAATGATCCTTGAAGCATACCATGATGATGCCGGACACTTTGGATGGAAGAAGCTGGAGAGACTCCTGAAGGATCGGTTCTACTGGGTCGGTATGCGAGGCTCAATTGACAAGTGGTGTAAAAACTGTGGACCATGTCACCTTCGAAGGAAAGACCACCTAGCTCAGAAAGCTCCGTTGCAGCCAATTGTTACCACCAAACCTCTTGAAATAGTTGCTCTCGACCACGTGAAGCTTACCCCAAGTCGAACCGGGTACACTTACGCTCTCACCATTGTCGATCACTACTCAAGATTCCTGGTAGTAGTTCCAGTTAAGGATTTAACTGCTGAGGTAGCAGCCAAAGCATTCCAGAGTTACTTCTGTCGCCCCATGGGTATCCAGACCAAGTCTTGACTGACCAAGGGCCAGCCTTCGAATCAGCTCTGTTCCAAGAATTCTTAGGGCTATATGGGTGTAAAAAGATCTGCACCACACCTTATCATCCCCAAACGAACGGTTTATGTGAGAAAATGAACCACATTGTCATTGACATGCTCAAAACCTTACCAGTTGAAGAGAGAAATCAATGGCTGGAGAAACTTCCTGATCTTGTGGACATCTACAACCACATACCTGTCAGTTCAACTAACTACACACCTGCTAACTTGATGCGAGCAAGACCAGATAAACTACCAATTGACTTACAGATGGGAACCATCGAACCCACAGAAGATTCTTCTGATGAAGATTGGGTCAGCCAACGCCAAGAACAGTACAGAAATCAGCAGAACCAAGCAAGAAAAAGACTTCAACAAGCACGCCTCAGCAGAACCTTTTGCAACAGGTGACTTAGTGCTAAAAAGAAAAAGAAAAACCAACAAATTGGATAACAGTTGCGAATCTGAACCCTACACCATTATGCCATCACAGTATGACAATTCCAAAACTTGCGTTATCAGCAAAGACAATGGGAAAACTTTTGCAACTGTCTCTCGGGATCATTTGAAGAAATGTCCAACACAGTTAATCCCACAAGTAACCAGTTACCCTACTGTAACTACAGAAGAAGAAAGTCAAGAAAATCTAGTCCTTATAGACATTGGATACTTACCAGCTGACTGGCCACAATGCAATGGAGCATACATCATACCAGTTATGCATTTCTACCAACCTGTAGAAAATCAGCAACCAATTCCAAATCAACAAATTCAACAAGTTCAAGTGCAAGATATGCAGCCTGTTATATTGGAACCTGAGATTCCTGTAATCGGTGAACCTGCTAGTCTCACAGTAAGACAAAGTACTCGTAGACAATTACCTACACTACCACCTTTAACAGAGGATAGTCCCGTAAATAGACTACGTACTTACTATGGTATTACTGAAACACACAGCAGAAGTAGAGAAAGAACCACTTCGTACACTACACCAACAGCTTTTGAGACACCCACACTACGCAAATCCACACGTAGTACATTAGGACAACCCCCTAACAGACTTGGAGAATGGGTTTAAAATGTAGTGGAATATAGTACATGTCAATGTAAATAGTAACCGTTTCTACAGAAGGGTGGAGGAACTGGGCCTTGTTCCACGCAAATTAAGTTGGGGACAGAAAGCTCCTGGTAAGGTAAAGAAGGTTAATACCGGCCTCCCAAGCAGAGACACCCGTAGGGAATGTATAAAGTTTAAAAATGTGTACCCGTGTATGTGGACTTTATTCCTTTTTTTTTCCCTTTTTCACAAACTTTGGACAATTGTCACAGGACTTGTGTGACCTCAAGCTTTACCTTTTCCAGCCTGTGGCAGATGGACTAGTGCCGTATGGACTGCTTTTCATCTTTTTCGTATTTTTCCATTCCTTTTTAGTGATTTTTGCATTTTTCTTTAAGACTCTGTAAATAATTGTTATAAAATGCTTAGAGGTTAATTTATAAAAAGAACTTTTTGCTCAGCCGGGAGAACTGAGGTTAACTAAGGGGGAATGTGGCACCCTGGCACCTGTTGGGCACCACAGAAATCCTTGGGGCATGAATGGAGCTAACAGCAAGCATCACTCACACAAAACACTTACAACACCTTAGAACACCTGGTTTCACCCCGAGCCTCTAGGGGGAGCTCCACTGGTCACTTTGAGCCAGTTCCCCCTATAAATAGGGTCTTGGAGGGAGAAACACCGGAGTGTGTGCAGACGCTACAAGAGCTGCAGGTAGTGTGTAACCTCCATCTTATGAGGGACACACTAGGCCCAATCAGCCAGCTAGCCAATGAGAGACCCTTCCAATTGGGGTCAGAGGAAAGGAGAAGACACCTCTCAGGGATACCAGAGTTACTTTAACTCTTCCCTTGCCAACCGGTTACTGGAACCGAAGCTGTGAGAGCTACCCAGCCACCACAGAGAACCAGCCTGTCTAACAGGAGGTTTAGCCACCTGTTCCACCTGAAGCACCTACCTACGAGAGCCCAGGGAAAAGTACTGATCCTGCTTAACCCCTTCTACAGTGCCCTCAGTGATGATACCCAGGTGAAATTCGTTCCATTGAACACACTGCCCGGTCCGGCTGGATTCCACATCCACCCGACCTTAGCCTTAGAAGAAAGAGAAAGGAAGCCTACACTAACTGCTTGCTGTGAACCTCCAGGAGTGCTGACTTCACTATCCCGGTCCAGCGTACCTGATTACCACCAGTAAAGGTACCTAAAAAGACTCTGGAGTGTCTGTGTTTGATTCCTGGACTTAACAGCAGTACTTCCGCAGCTGCCTCACAACATCTTGCGCAGCTCCTGGCCCCGGGGACTCCCGCTAATCCTGTGGGGAGCGTCCCATCTTGCTGCATTCCATCCCCCGGAGGCCCCCGCAGCGCCGGTATAGTTACCGGACCTCTCACAGGTGGCGTCACGAAGACAATCAATCCCTACTGTTCAGCCATCCTCCCTATTGATCTGGACCACCGGGCCCCATTGACCCGTGACAGAGGAGAGTCAACGCCTGCGACGTGCAGAACCCGGCTACGGTGAGTCACTAGGAGCAGTGGCCACTGCATAGCTTAGAGAAGGTTGTCCCGGAGACCGCACATGAGGGAAGGAGACAGAACGAAAAGCAGCAGGAGGTCAGATCTACTACATGAGATCAGACTTCACCGCCCCTGGGAGGCAAGGAAAGAAAGGAAAAGTAAGGTACATAAAGAGGGAGCCATCTACAGCCAGAATTTCCAATTGCAGCATCCGGAGCATTTGCCGTTATACCATCTAACGAACTGCTGAACTGTATGACTTTGGAGAAGTTTCAGTAGTTACCCGGTGAAGTGAAGTCCCAACTCTGCTACATCCTTTTCATTATAAACTGTTTTCTTACAGAATCGCTGCCCCGGCGGTCCAGTCCCGCCTGCGGGGGACTAAACCATCCAAGCCGCAATACCATCGACTACCAGAGGACTGTGGCGGCGCTGGTGAGCATCACCAGACACTGCAGGTGGCGTCACGAAGACAAGAACTTGTATATACTTTATTTCTTTATTTTAATCATTGACTACCAGGGCCACAGCCTCGGGCAGCCACCCGTGACATCCCAGATCGAGCCCGAGAACTGAGTACCCTGCCCTGGGCGAGTCACTTAACCTGGTAGACAAAAGTGTCCCGCAGCCTGACATATTTCAGACCAAACACGATCCTTTTTCAACGGCACGCAGGCGCACTGACCACACTCTGGTTTAAAAACACATAGAAAACATGCAACAATCAGGTGCTGATTAATCCCAAGAGAAAACACCCCCCCTCCTGAGTCACCATACTTAACCCCTTGATATGGGGTATTTAGACTATACAAATAAATGCATAAATATGCTTACATAAAACAAACCCAAAAGAACAGATAAATTCTTTTTAGATTGAAAAGTTGCATTTATACAAGGTTAAAGCATTATATCAAAAACTGTATATGGGTATTAAAATGTGCCTTACAAATAAACGGAAAATGTGTACAAAACATCTGATGTGAACATACTTCATGTACATGGTGGCATACACATATTTGCATTCCATCAACTAGGCTTCCTGATCTTTTCAGCTAACACGGCTGTCCTCTTCGGTCAATTTTCAGTCATTTGGTCCTTTCAGCTCACTCAGTCGTCCTCCTCAGTAACTCCCTCTACAGTCACTCGGTCCTTTAAGTACTGTTCAATAACTGGGTCCTTCTGTGGTGCCCCTATGGACCGTTGGCCACTAGATGGTGCAGCAGCCGGGATTGGTAAATTGGTCTCCCCACATACACACCCAACACACTCCCAATCCCAAGTCTAGGTACCCTATGTCCAGCAACGGGATAGCGGGAGGAGCCAGGTGGAGGGTGGAAAGTTAGAGAAGGACCCGGTTAGGGGAGGTTATAAAAAGGACACAACACCAAGTCCAAGGAGCAGAGTTAGAGAAGCAGACTAGGAGACAAGACAAGCCCAGACCAACCCAGACAAAGCCAGACCACTCGGCAGGAGAGGTGAGACCATCAGATAGGACTGAGAGAACACAGACCCGGTGGCCTGTGCCTCTATGGGGCTTGCCCAGATCCAAGGCTGTAGACCGTGGTGAAAGACAGAAGGAGTTAAGGTGTACTCAAGTTAGCGGGGACATTGGTGAACTGGGTCAGAACCAGAGTGCCGGCTCTGCTGTAGTGGCAGGGAAGCTTTATGCCCCAACCACAAACTTCGGCGGGGTGTGGGGTCTTTATGTCCCGAGACCCAACCTCTGGTGCAGTGAAAGGTAGGCCATCGTATTAGGACTAGGAGACCTGGAAAGTCACCCAATGAAAGCCTGTGAGTGCTGGACTGTAGCTAGCATGCAGAACAGACTGAAAAGGCCCGAAAGAGACACAAAATGGGGAGTCGCAGATAAACCATCCCGGCTGCTGAAACCACACCGGGTCCCGGAGGCCGCAAGCGCGCGTCCTACAGCAGCTGCCTGATCTTCATTGAATTTGACCCTGGTTAACAGGTACACTTAAGTGGCTCCATCATGTATATGAATGCTGTATAAAGTATATGGGGATGCTGTCATGTATGTGGGGGATGCTGTATATAGTATATTGAGGGTGCTGTAAATAGTATATGGGGGGCTGTACTTTGTATATATTGGTTCTGTATATTGTATATGGGGTGCTGTATGTTGTACATGGGGGTGCTGTCATGTATATGGGTGATGCTGTATGTTGTATATGGGCCGGGTGCTGTCAAGTATATGGGGGTGCTGTTTATAGTATATGGGGGGTGCTGTATATTGTATGTGGGGGTGATTTATTTTATATCAATGCTGTATATTGTACATGGAGGTGCTGTCATGTATATGGGGCTGCTGTATATTGCATATGGAGGATGCTTTTATATATATGGAGGTGCTGTATATTGTATGTGGGGATATGGGGGTGATGTCATGTATATCAATGCTGCATATAGTATATGGGGATGCTGTCATGTATATGGGGGGGTTCTGTATATAGTATGTGGGGTTGCTGTATATAGTATGTGGGGTTGCTGTGTATAGTATGTGTGGGTGCTGTATATAGTATGTGGGTGCTATATACAGCATATGGGAGAGCTGTGTATTGTATATGGGGGTGCTGTATATTCTATATGGGGCACTGTATATAGTATTTGGGGGCACTGTATATAGTATGTGGGGGTAATTATTGAATATTGGGGGTGCTAACTATTGTATATGGGGGACACTGTATAGTATGTGGAGGACTATGGGGGTGCATCATACTATATGGAGGATTATGGGGTACATTTTAATATATGGAGGATTATGGGGATGCATTGTACTATATGGAGGATTATAGTGGTGCATTATAATATATGGAGGACTATGGGGTGCATTATAATATATGGAGGGCTATAAGTTGCATTATAATATATGGAGGGCTCTGGGGGTACATTATACTTTATGGAGGACTATGGGGGTGCATTATATTATATGGAGGACTAAGGGGAGTGCATTATACTATAGGGCTCTGTGGAGGAATTCACTATGGGCAGTAGAGGCCACACAATAACAGCCGAGCTAGCAGCAGACTAAAAATTAGATCTTTGAGTTTAGTGTGGGCTCTTCGGATGCTACCGGACTATCAACGACCAAAGGGGCGGCAGCCGCGGCAAATTTTTCGACCACCCAGGGCGCCACAAGCAGTTGCTACGCCATTGTTTCCAGCTCACATGTTCGACCTCCCTCAGGGACTGCACCATTACTCTTGCGTCTCTGGGCGCAGCTATAAGCCAGATTAGCTTGCTCATCATGTCCAACTTGGTACAAGTTTGGCCAGTGACTCCTCTTTTGCTGTGGCCTCAGTGTGTTTTTAGATATTCCAGCTGCATCATAGATGGTCTCATGCTGCTCAGGCCCCAACTCTTGACTTTCCCTTTCCCGGGATGGCGATGGGGATGGCGTTGTTCCCTCATACCGACTTCTATTGTGCCTTTTCTAATGTGAACATCATCTACTTCCCTACATAAGCACTGGTATCTCTACAAGAAGCAGACTCAGGAGGTGAGCCCACTCTATGCTCCATGTATTCTAGTTTATTTGCAATAGTCGTCACCCTGCAGTAACAGCTTTGTTTGACTAGGAGTAGTCATGTAGAGATGTGTACTGGTAGTTGTGTTCCTCCCTGAAGACACCAATCACACTGTTGTATGGTTATGTGAATTGTGTCATGCGACTTTGTATATATTGTAAGGTATAATTATTTTAAGGTATAAAACTGTTACATAGAATGTTTGGTAAGAGAGTTGTGCCTTGCAATAGGTTGTAGGGCAGGTAACAGCTAAGTGTTGGAACTAGCTATATTCAAGGTTATACTTATTAAAATGTAACTTTTATTTATTACTCTAAGATAGGGAGATGTACCCTTTATATCAAACGGTATGATGCTTTTTGCTAAAAAAGGGGAAGAGGGAATGGTCACCCTGTTCTATCCCTGGTTCTTTCCCTGCCTGACAATGGAGTTTTCAACACCTAAATGAAAAACCCATGGTTGGTGTCCCCGTTCCTCGACGGCTCACCCTTCTGGTCCTAAGTCTTATTGGGGTAAGAGCGTGTCTTGTGCAAGATCTCCCCTTCTTATATTATATCCGGGTGTCCTGCTCTACTGTTCACAGCCCTGGGAGTCTGGGTCAATCCCCTTAGACTCGGTGGTAAAAAAATGGTATACCACCTTTGGGGTCAGTATTGATAAAAAATATGGTGGTGCTTCTCTATAATTCAATCACACCTTGGTGGGATGGGAGCTTAGTCTTATACGAGTGATAGGTAATGTCACTATAGATGGTATCCATACGACACACTTCTCCCCTTACATACAGACCTGCATTCCAGGTCCAGCAACCCAAATCCCACGAGTGCACACACCATACACTAAAATCAAAACAGTCCCGTATGGATGTGCCAGAGTCACCGTGTTACGTAGTCCTACCTCAACCCCAAAAATAGTGATTTGTACCAGAAGGGACCAATTTACAGGCAGGGAAATGATTAAACTTTTTAGACCATGATGGTATTGGTTATACTCATCTCATCCTGCAGAGGATAGCTCACTCAACGCGTTTCCCCCAGCCAAATGATGTCCCGATGGGTTCCTCAGGAGTGAAATGCCTTTTCCATGAGGCCTCCAATATTGCCTCTGGTCGCCCAGGGTGGGGTCCTGATAAAACCCCTTCTCCACCCCTCTGTATTTCTCAATGGATGGCGGCCAGTATCTCTGTCCATCTCTCCCTTATAAAGCCTCTGCTGTAATGTGTCAGAAAAAGGGGGCGACGTCGGCGTGCGTTCCAAATCGTGGTGTTTTACTTCCGGTTTGCATTCCAAAGACCGGAAGTGCGTCACAGTAAGCGATCAAGTGACCTCCCAGGTCCATTATGATAAAAAGTCCCACAGGAGGAGGTGTGCGCCCACTAAAGAGTTCCCCCGGGAACCGCAACTCACTATACAAGGTTCCGGTCTGGTCATTGTTTTCACAGTACTCAGTGGATAGTGCACAGCAATTAGAAAGCATTTGCTATCCACAAATATGACCAAATCAGAGTGGGGGAGTCCTCACATCATACACTGATGGTTTAAAGGGTAGCACCACTAGGAGAGTCGGGAAAGAAAAGAGGGGGTTTTAACCCCTCCTGCACTCCATCGTTATCGTTAAATTATGCACATAAATAACACCATACCCCCTAGGGAAATCAAAGGAGGTCCATATTATGGAGAGAGATATGTTGGAACAGCATTTAGTGATATGGCGAGTATGCCATACCTCACCCTAAATCCATACCGTCACCATTTTTACGAAGATATAATAGCCGTATAACACTGGCTACTTGATAGTTATGAGTCCAAGATCCATTTGCGGATTAATAGACATATGGGGGTCATATCTAGATATACAGAACCTGCAAAATCTGTTACAAAGAAAGAATAGGCTACCAGGATGTCCCATACAAAGAGAGAGTACACGATGTTAGAGGAAGGGCGTAAATGTAAGTTGTTCATTCAGACCACCAGTTCCTGACGACTCCATACGGTAGATCCACCTGGTCTCTTTTTGGAGGATCATTTTGTCCCAGTCACCACCCCTAGATGGTTTGTTTACCACTTCCACAATCCGAAAGTTGAAACATTTCATGTCCCCACAATACCTCCATGATGTGGCGTGCGATAGAGGTGTCCCTCTCATTTCTGATATCTCCCAAGTGATCCCCAATACGTTTTTTGAAAGGTCTCTTGGTCTTCCCGATATAGTCTTTCGGGCATGTGCATTGAAACAAATACACCACCCCCTCCGTTTTGCAATTGCCAAAATGTCTCATCTCGTACTCCTTCCCGGTGGTACTACTTTTGAAGGAGTCCGATTTTTTGACAAAATTGCAATAAATGCATTTTCCACACCTATATCTTCCATTCTTATGGTGGTCCAACCAAGTCCCCTATTTTTTCGGTTGGGAGTAGTGGCTGTGGACCAATTGGTCCCTGAGTGATCTCCCCCGTCTGTATGTGATGGCCGGTGTTCTGGGGATGAAGGGGAAACCTCCTTATCCGCCAAGAGTACCCCCCAGTGTTTCTCAAGGAATTTCTCACATCACCTGCTCGATCGTCATATGTCCCAATAATCCTCACGATATCATTCGATACCGATCTTTCCCTTGGTCTAAGAAGGGTTTCCCGGTTGTTAGCCACCGCATTTTTGAAAGCATCCTTTAGGATTGAGCCTTCAAGGTATTGGGTTATCATCACTGACGTTGAACTGTAGTTGACCTTCCAGAGCACGAACTCCACAATCGACTGAGATTAAAAGGCTCTTCACTTATACTATGACAAGTCCTCTACCCCACTCTTCTACGGGGAGAAGAGACCATCACATGTAAGTGTTTGGGATCATAAAGCTCCGTACCCACCTTTATGTGGAGAAAAAGGCGTATAATCATTTGATCAGAGGGTGACCATCATGGACTGTACTGTTGCATTTAATTGGGTTGTGCTGGAACTCATGGGATCATAAAGATGGTAAACAACCCAGTGGGCATTATAACTGTGTATGATGTTATACTGTGGAACTGGAACTGTACTTAAGTTATGTACCTGATACGGCCTATGTTGAGCCCCAGGCTTTGGGGTACTCGGGTATCAGGCTTCAGGGGTAGCGTCTGCTGTGTCACGGGGAGTGGTGGCTGCGCCTGATCCCGTGTCCTGGGTGACACTTCAAAAAGGGGTATATTTACAGGGGAAATTCTATATACAGTTCACGTGACACCACCTGTAGTTTCTGGTGATGGGTTACCAGCACCACCACAGTCCGACGGAGGTAGCTGGTAATGCGGCTAGGATGACTAAGCCCCCTACAGGCAGGGCTGTTCCTCCGGGGCAGCGTTCCTGCAAGGAAACAAGTTCATGAAGGGAAAATACTCGCAGAGGCAAAGTCACTTTCTCCCGGGTACTTTACTGTTGTAGCAGCTTCAGTTACAGTTAACAGTTCAGCATTCAGATGTTACAAGAACAGTTAGCTTAACGGTTGGCTGCAAGTGGATCCCAGGTGGTATTGTGGAACCCTTGGTGTACCTTTGTTAACTAACTCACGTCCGTTCTTCCCCGCTGTGGATTGATCTATACCCAGTAGCTTCGTGTAGGTAGTACCAGGAGTCCTCTCCCTCGTTGGTGAGGAAGCAGGCAGACCGCTCTGATGGCAGGGTACTGTGGCTGATAAACGAGCCACAGCAGCCGGTTACCGACTGCAAAGCTGAACTCTGGCGGGATCCTTGGGCCTGGCCTTCCCTTGGTGGACTGGAGTATCCCCTGGAGTATAGACGCTCCAGTCTGAGGGTCTCCCTTTCTCTCTAGGGCCCGGAATTCTCTCATCAGGCGCCCTCTTTCAGGACCTCCTCAAGGTCCCTTCTTCTTCCCTCCGGTTCGGCTTGAAACCGCCCCGGTTTGACCTTCCGCCTCGTTCCACTAAGCTCAATCTTCCTAAAACCTGTCCTCTTCCTCAATCTCTTCCTAGCCCCTCAGCCGAGAGACCTAAGGCAAAAGACCTCCTTGCTCCTTCAGGCTCACTGCCTGACTCCGTACTCTAGCTCCTTCCAAATGTGAATTTATTCCCTCCCGGGTAACCTCCCACCCTAAACTAATGTGGGAGTGCTGGGAATGGATCCCACCCACCATCCTAGGGTCCACCTGCAGCTGGAGCATTTACACCTCTTTTACGGGTGTAATACCCCTCAGTGACGCCTGCATTTGCGGGGCTCCACACCTACACCACATACACAAGAAATACAGTTTTCATGTAGCATGCGTGGGCGTCTGGAGTCAATCCCTTACTCATGATTACTGCCCCGTGCCACTCTATAGACACAGCAGAGAAGTGTGAAGGCTGTTGCAGTATGAAGAGGAAATAGTTGGAGACTATGTGGAGAGACCATTATTCAGTAATCGTGAGAGTAAGGGTTCAAATCTTGACAAGCTCCTATACATACATGATATACTGCAGAATTTTGCTGTCAAAGAGAACTGCTGAGGACTTCCTTGACTACACTATCTAACTTCTACCAACATTTTTTCCCCTACTTCTTTATCTGATGTATTTTTGTTTGAGAATCCCTGTGAATGATGTGGTTACTATCGTAGCCTCTTCCCCCTCTCGTGATAATATTTTCCGTTTCCTTTTCATACTTAATCACACCTACAATTACTCAACCTTAAATAAAGCTTTTATTAAACACATTATCTATCTATCTATCTATCTATCTATCTATCTATCTATCTATCTATCTATCTATCTATCTACATATATATTATAATATCCAACCCCTGGCAAAAATTATGGAATCACCTGGCTCGGAGGATGTCCATTCAGTTGTTAATTTTGTAGAAAAAAAGCAGATCACAGACTTGGCACAAAACTAAAGTCATTTCAAATGGCAACTCTCTGCCTTGAAGACACACTAAGGCTAGGGTCACACTTTAAAGTAGAATTGCGTTCACCGCATCCAGATGCGGTGAACGCAATTGCGGTCCCACACATTTTTCAACAAAAATGTGTGGAGGGAACCGCAATGCGTAATCTGGAGCAATCCGGTTACCGTACAGTTTGCAATGTAATGTGGAGGGAACCGCAATGTGTAATCCGGTTACCGTACAGTTTGCTCATCCCTGCTGCCGCAGGGATGAGCAAGCTGTTATCAGTGTTTAAAAAGAATAAATTTTATGAATAATTGTGGCCATAATGTCTCTAGGGGGGGGTGGGCACCCCCCCTAGAGACATACCACCCACGCAGCGCTATAACTCTACTGTAAATGCCTACAGGACCCTGGACAGCGCACATACTATACCTACATTAAGTATAGTATGCATGCTGCTCACAGGGGAGCCGGCGGCTTCATTCATAAAAATGTACAGAGCCGACAGAAGCCGGCTACTGTACATCAGCAATTAAATCATTATATGCCCACCTGAGTGGGTGGTATGTCTCTAGGGGGGGTGGGGACCCCCTAGAGACACTATGTCCACAATTATTAATAACATTTATTCTTTTTAAACACTGATAACACTTTGCTTATCCCGGCGGGAGCCGGGATAAGCTAAGTATATACGCTAACCGCATTGCTCAGGATTACACATCCCGAGCAATCCGGTTACCGCACTGCGGGGCACAGAACCGCTCCGAAAACTGCAGCCTGCATGATTTTTCATGTAAAGCAATCCGGTTTTTAAAATAGGCTCCTATGAGGAGCGTTTCCTGCTCCGGTTTTGAGCTTTTTAAAAGCTCAAAACCGGATCAGGTTTTTTAAAAAAAAATGCAAGTGTGACCCTAGCTTAAAAGAAATCCTGAAAAAAAAATATGCTAGCCAGTAACGGTTACTTTTGTAGATCAACCAGGGGGAAAAATTGTGGAATCACTCTAGTCTGAGGAAAAAATTATGAAAACACCCTGTAAATTTTAATTCCCAAAACTAACACCTGCATCAGATAAGATCTGCTCGTTAGTCTGCATCTAAGGCTGCTTTCACACTATGATTTTGTGAAATCCGATGCTGTCCGATATAAATCGGACAGCATCGGATCCGAATTTGCCCCCATGTATACCTATGGGGATCGGACCAATTCGGATGTGCACTAAATGGCATCCGAATTGTGTCCGGTCCGATTTTCTCTGATTTCTTTCCGGTGCAAAAATTGGAGACTGCTCCGATTTTGGCTCCTGAAAAAAATCGGAGAGAATAGGATCGGAAGTAAATCAGATGGCAATTATGCCAAATCCGATCTGATCCGATGACTTTAACATGGGACCCTATGGAGCAGGTTCTGAGGAAACATCTGATGCATCCTCGGACCTCTGAACCAGATGATTCCATAATTTTTGCCAGGGGTTGTATAAAGTTGAGCGTATGTATGTGTGTAAGTGGCATAAGCCCTCCACTCCACATAGCCACACCCACTCCTGGTAGCCATGCCCGGCAACATGGCCATGCCCACTCCACATAGCTCTGCCCCTCCAGCTAGCCCCACCCCTTTATTGTGATGTCATAACAGAATGTAGAATGTTAGCTTATAAAATTCCACGTCACTGCATGATCATAGGTGTCCTACATACACTAATGCTCCATATGAAAATGATTGTGACTGGACGATGACTGGATGGTAGTCATCACACGCTAAGAGAAAAGCTGAGCAATATTTACACAAATGGAAGAAAGGGATGCAAGACTTACAGAGATGAGAACAAGAGCTGCTTCCTCAAGGGCCACTGAAACGTCTGAGCAGAGAGAAGCAAGACTTGCCGAAATGGAAGAAAGGGAGGCAAGATTTGGAGACATGAGATTAATAGCTGCTACCTCAAGGGCCACTGAAATGGCCATGCCCTCAGGACTATATCGAGGGGTGGAGCTATGAAGGGGCAGGGCTATACATAAGTGCAGTGCTGGACTACAGGAGGGGTGTGGCTATGAGGCGTGGGGCTACTGAAAGGGGGCAGGGCTATGATACATACTCACATGCATACATTACCATATATGGGCGATACTACCATGTATGGGTGATATTACCATATATGAGCATTACGACCATATATCAGCATTATGCCCAGGCAACGCTGGGCTCTACCGCTAGTATATATATACAGTCATATGAAAAAGTTTGGGCACCCCTCTTAATCTTACTCTTTTTTTTTGTTAAAAAATTGTTTTTTTGAAACAGCTATTTCAGTGTGATATATGTAATAACTGATGGACACAGTAATATTTCAGTATTTAAATTAAGTTTATTGTACTAACTGAAAATGTGAAATATGCATTATTTCAAAAATTGACAGGTGCAAAAGTATGGGCACCTCAACACAAAAGTGACATTAATATTTAGTAGATCCACGTTTTTCAAACAGCCTCTAGTCGCTTCTTGTAGCTGTTAATGAGTTCCTGGATCCTGGATGAAGGTATTTTTGACCATTCCTCTTTACAAAACAATTCAAGTTCAGTTAAGTTTTATGGTTGCCGAGCATGAACAGCCCGCTTCAAAACATCCCACAGATGTTCAATGATATTCAGGTCTGGGGACTGGGATGGCCATTCCAGAACATTGTAATTGTTCCTCTGCATGAATGCCTGAGTAGATTTGGAGCAGTGTTTTGGATCATTGTCTTGCTGAAAGATCCATCCCCGGCGTAACTTCAACATTGACACTGATTCTTGAACATTATTCTCAAGAATCTGCTGATACTGAGTGGAATCCATGCAACCCTCAACTTTAACAAGATTCCCGACGCCGTCATTGGCCACAACGCCCCAAAGCATGATGGACCCTCCCCCAGTTTTGACAGTGGGTAGCAAGTGTTTTTCTTGGAATGCTGTGTTTTTGTGGCGCCATGCATAACGCCTTGTTGTATGACCAAACAACTCAATCTTTGTTTCATCAGTCCACAGGACCTTCTTCCAAAATGAAACTGGCTTGTCCAAATGTGCTTTTGCATACCTCAGGCGACTCTGTTTGTGGCGTGCATGCAGAAACCGCTTCTTTCGCATCACTCTCCCATACAGCTTCTCCTTGTGCAGTGTGCGCTGTATTGTTAACCGATGCACAGTGACACCATCTGCAGCAAGATGATGCTGCAGATCTTTGGAGGTGGTCTGTGGATTTTTCTTGACTATTCTCACCATTCTTCTTCTCTGCCTTTCTGATATTTTTTTTGGACGGCCACTTCTGGCCTTTACAAGAACTGTGCCTGTGGTCTTCCATTTCCTTACTATGTTCCTCACAGTGGAAACTGACAGGTTAAATCTCTGAGACAACTTATTGTATCCTTCCCCTGAACTATGTTGAACAATCTTCTTTTTTTTCAGATCATTTGAGAGCTGTTTTGAGGAGCCCATGATGCCACTCCTCAGAGAAGATGCAACTAGGAGAACAACTTGCAAGTGGATACCTGAAATAGCTTTTCTCATGATTGGATACACCGGGCTATGAAGTACAAAGCTCAATGAGGTTACCAAACCAATTTAGTGCTTCAGTAAGTCAGTAAAAAGTAGTTAGGAGTATTCAAATCCTGAAAATCAGACGGGTGCCCATACTTTGGCACCTGTCAAATTTTGAAATAATGCATATTTCACATTTTTGGTTAGTTCAATAAACTTCATTTCGAACCTGAAATATTACTGTGTCCATCAGTTATTACATATATCACACTAAAATAGCTGTTGCAAAAAAACAATTTTAAACAAAAAAAAAAGAGTAAGATT
Organism: Allobates femoralis; assembly: GCA_033576535.1. Lineage (NCBI taxonomy): Eukaryota > Metazoa > Chordata > Amphibia > Anura > Aromobatidae > Allobates > Allobates femoralis. The sequence continues at coordinate 416,439,131 of JARQOC010000006.1, read as the reverse complement.
AATTGGGGTGCCCAAACTTTTTCATATGACTGTATCTATATCAACCTGGTGGCTACCCCAAAGACGCCACCCACGAACATAACATAGTAGATATATACAGTATATATATTTATGTATATTTAAATACACATAACCATCTAATATGTCAGTTCCAGAAGCAACCTTACCATTTTATTCCTTTCCCCCAGCCGCTATGCAACCAGCCCAAGGGTGAGGTATTAACTTCCCATCAATATTACCCAAAAACTTGCATGGCCGATGCCCATAAATTACCACGTCCTGTATCAGAAGCCATTATTCCCCAATAGTGACTTCCTACCACCAACCAAATACCACTGAGACCAGCCTCTGAAGCGGACCTGTCTCTCACCGCTGTAACAAAGCAAATAAAATCCAACATATTTAAACATCACTCTCATTAACCTTATTTTTCTTTTCCTTTTTTTTATGAAAATCGAAACTTAAAGAGGATAGGTGGGCAGATGGATTCCCGGTCATCAAGGAGGAGATACCCATTCCCTAACTCCCACCAATCCTCATTCCCCTATGTATCTCAATCCTTCCATCCTATGCTTTAAAGGGAACCTGTCAGCTTGCTCTACCCCCCTAACCTACCACTACATGTCCCTGCACCTTCCTAGCTGATCCCTAACCATCCCTGTCTCACCTAAAAGGGCCCTATAAATATTAAGAAAAAGAGTTATATAGAGTTATATATTTACATGTAGTCTGCATCCATAGTCTGCAGTGGGCGGGCTCCGGGGCTCCATTCATCCTCCTCGCTTGCTCTCTGCATGCCCCGCTGGGCGTCATCGTTCCATCTCTTGATCTCCTCATCATTTGAAAATTCCCACCTCTTCTGATGCATTCTGCACCGGCCATAATGTCATATCCAGCCCGGGGCATTGTGGAGGCTGGTCATGTGGTATGGCCTGAGTCCGGCGCATGCGCAGTGCGCGTACTGAAGCCGAGTGAGGAGGAGGAATGGAGCCCCGGAGCCAGCCCACCGCAGACTATGGATTCAGACTACATGTAAGTATATAACTCTTTTTCTTAATCTATATCGGGCCCTTTTAGGTGAGACATGGATGATTAGGGATCAGCTAGGAAGGTGCAGGGACAGGAAGTGGTAGGTTACGGGGGTATATCGAGGTGACGGGGTCCCTTTAACCTCTTCACTCCCACCCTCCAGATAGTCATGTGCTTGCTCATCTCTATAGTGCTCACTAGTCCTGAAACAAAGCATCATCAATGATGCTCAGTTTAGGGGTGCTCTATTCCTCCCTGCTCGCTGTCCATTGTGCAATCAGCACAGTAACAACATAAGCTCTGTTGCCAACTCAAATCAGTAGAGCCGACAACACAGAGCATCGCGTACTGTTAGTGCACTTAGTGTGGACTTCACTTGCACTTGCACTGATCTCTAAATGCGGCAGGATACTTTGAGTGCACTGACAGTGCGTGCTGCTCTGTGTTGTGGGATCTACTGATTTGAGTTGGCAACAGTGCGGACATGGTCACTGTTCAGATTGCACAGCGCACAGCAAGCAGGGAGGGAAAGCAGGGAGAGGGGAGCCTCTGAAGTGATTGTCACCGATGACGTTTTATTTCAGGGAGGAGGCGGGGGCTGTGACAGCAGCTTCTACCCTTTGCTCTGATGGCGCTTTGTTTGAGTATCCGAGCATGCACTGGAATTCTCAAACAAAGCGTCATCACTCATCAGACAGGAAGTAGACAAAAAATCTATAGTTGTTAGATAGTATAGTCAGGGAACAGTAGGGAATTTTGAATACAGCCATATTAGAAATTAGTGTAGATTGGGGCAATAAATAGAGATTTACATTGAAATTTCTACAGCCTTCGGATCACCCCTTTAAGCTCTTTGCCTCATGCAAAATTGTGTAACCGTCAAGCTCGTTCAATCCTGATAAGGAAAACTCTTGAAATTACATATATGTATGGTACTACCACGACGTTCTGTCATTTCTGATTACAGAACCATTTTGGCACTGAGGGCCAATACATTCATCATAAATGGGCACATTATCTTATCCTATATTATTAGGGAAGGTTTATGCCCATCAAACCAAAACACTGAACCAATCCACTCAAAAGTTTGCTAAATTATTATTGCAAAATTATGTATCAACTTAAATTTTCTTTTTTTGCTTTTAGTTTTTCATATTTCCTTCTTTGAAATTTCTCCTAACTCTCCAAATGAAAACTGTGTTATCTGTAATAATGGGGCTGACGCCATGACAGAGACAATGGAGCTATTATTTGGTATGGATCGTTAACTAGTTGTATAATATGTGACCCCTGATATGTACCGTTCATTGTGTTTTAGAACGTTTGGTGTGATTTCTTACCCATATTGTATATCCTGCGTATCACTGTAATTCTATATTTTGCACACATAATTCATTTCCTTCTAATGAACCATTGTATGAAATAGCTGGTGTTATTATTTTGATACCATAACTAAAGAGTAACCGTTGCTTTAATTTATCTTTCATAAATCAATAATGCGTATAAAAATGAGAAACGCTAATATATCTTATTAGTCCCCTTGGGACTGATGATTCATTCTCAAATGTTATACCCGCAGCTGCATCAGTACCTCCTTAGAAGGGAGATCTGTGGCCCCAGTGTAGTAACCCCTCTGTTGGTCCCATGGCCGTCTGCCCATGTTCCGTCCATTGCTTCCTGTCCCCATGGCATGCACACGCAACACAAGTGTCCTGGGAATGCGCTTAGACCACGAGAGCGGTACCCCACTGCTCCTTAAAGGTCCAGTGCACCCAACCCAGAAATTCTTCTCAGCTTATGGCTAAGAAGCACAGAGTATTTAAGGCACCTTCCCCATTTGGAAGGTGCTTGAGCAACATGATTTATGCATTAGAGACACACTGCTAGTTGTCAGATCCCCTTACTGTATTCAATATCAGTGCCTTGCGGAATCAGTGTCTATTCATAGTTCTGCTGACCCACAACCACCTGTTTGGTCCCACCTGCTGCCATACCACCTGCTCCAGCCCGTTGCTGCACTGTCTGTAGCAAGTTCTGCTATCGTACCATCTCTATCAGTCTTGCTTCTGTGGCGCCCTGTGGACTGGTCGCCACTAGATGGTGCAGCAGCCGGGATTGGTAAGTCGTTCACCCCAAACACGGAGTGGAGGGAGGGAAAGTTAGGACAGGACCCGGTTAGGGGAGGTAACAAAAGGAGACAACAAGCGCAGAAGAAGGCAGTTAGCCAAGGGAAGTGAAGGAGTGAAGTTCAGTCAGAAGGAGAGACGAGAACACCATCATACAGGACTGAGAGGATATGGACCCGGTGGTCTGTGCCACCATGAGGCTTGTCCGGGTATTGGGCTGTAGACTGTGGTGAGAGAAGGAAGGAGTCCAAAGTGTGCTCAAGTTAGCAGGTACACTGAGGGACTGGGCCGGACCCAGAGTGCCGGTTCTGCAACCACAAACACGGCAGAGTGCGGGGTCTTTATGTCATGCGACCCAACCTCCGGCACAGTGAAAAGAAGGCCGCCGCATTAGGGCTAGGGGACCCGGAAGGTCGCCCACTGAAAGCCCATGGCTGCTGGATTGTAGCTAGTGTGCAAACTGACCGAAAAGGCCCATGAAAGGAATACGAAAGGGGCTGCTTAGACCACACCGGAGCCATCACTGTACTATTTGTAAACTAACCATCTGCCAAGAAAGCGAGTAAACCAGGTTAAAGCTCAATGCTGTGTGAGACTGTGATTACTGCGCCTGGAAGGAGATAGACTGTTTTTGTAAACCAGCAGAGACTGCCTAATAGTGCCGTGAACCCTGCACCCCCGACGAGCACTGTACTACAATAGACTATACGGTTGTCCTGGGCATCTGCTCTTCTCGTGCTGGGCTACTCACATCATCCCTAGAGGTTCTGACTGCAGCAGCGGCTATACCGGCCGCATTCCATGGGTGGCGTCACAACACTCTTTTGTTTATTTTTATTTTTATACATTTTCCTAATTCCCCCTTTTAACTGCTCGCCCGATGAGGGGATCACAGACTGGGTCATGCCACCTTGACACCCCACAGCCCCAGACGACGGCGAGAGGGCCCAGTTCCGAATACCCCACAGTCCCCACCAGGGGCGTGTCACTTCCATACTCAGAGCCTGCACCTGCCTGCATCCAGCCGCCCTGGCTGCACTGTTCAGAGACTGTACCTACCTGTATCTAGCCATCCAGTCTACACCTACACCTACAGAGACTTTGCCTGTCTAAAGGAGTTTGACTCCCTGAAATCAGCTGTTGTGGTACCGAGATCCCCTGGAGTTGCCACTGGTGACTACCTACAAGCATAAGCTCTATCTGAGGCTCCAGAGTTTTGCTTCTACAGGTTGAGATCGGTGCTCCAGCCCAGTGGGTTCACTCCCGGACACTCACCCATCAAACCTCTACTTCAAAATTCTCAATTCATGGGTAATATCTGTGTTGAGTGAAGACAGATTTTCCCATTACTACAATAAGAAATGTCAGCTGGTGCTCAGATAGTTCTATGGTGAACTATATCTGTAGTGTTTGGAGAACTTGCAGCAGAATTTCTGTTGGCCTCTAGTTCCTTCTCGTAGAATTTTGAGCACCAAGAGCTATCTCCTCTCTCAATAATAGTAGTAGTAGAATAGATTTTACCTATGAATTGACAATGAAAGATCAGTCCAAGTGAAGAAAGAAGCAGATTTCTCCGATAAGAAATAAAACAAAATTGCTTACGGTATTTTCATATGTATGTTCATTTATGAAATTGTGAATGATGTTACACTTTGTATGCATTTTATTCATGTATTTATGATATTATATATTGCTATTTACATAAGAATTGCTGTCTATTTCCATTTATTTATTCCGATCACTCTTCACCTAATTAATATTATTACTTGTTTTATGTAATTGTATTTCATCATTGGTCCATGTTCACGTTCTGATGTCGTCACATCATCTATTGTCCTGTTGCTAATCACTATTTCATTATGTATGTCTAAATAAAGATTGAAGGGTGTTCTGAAGTTCATAGTTATTCCGTAGCCTTCAGATAGGGGATAACTTCCCAATCAAAGTGAGTCCAATCCTTGAGATTCCCATGATTCCTGAGAACTGGTGCTCTGTGTGAATGGATGGGATGTCATTCATTCGCCCTGCTGACCCCATTCATTCTTATGGAAGTGTTAAAGACCAGCGCTCAACTATATTCAGCAGATTTTTGGCATGTAATCTGGGAGCACCAATATGTAGGGGAAGAGAGTCTGATTACAACAAATGTGTCATTTACTGCGCTGTGTTTTGCTGTTTCAGTACAATAATTGTTTTATCAGCACTAGATTATCACTGCAAGACAACTATCCTCAAGCTGTCAAATCAGCCACACCCGTAGCACTGATTAGCATCTCTTCGTCACTATACAATGTACACAAAAAGCAGTGGTACAGTTGTGGCCAAAAGTATTGACACCCCTACAATTCTGTCAGATAAAACTCAGTTTCTTCCTGAAAATTATTGCAATCACAAATTCTTTGGTATTATTATCTTCATTTAATTTGAATTCAATGATCAAACACAAAAAGAATTGTCCTAAAGCCAAATTGGATATAAATCCACACCAAACATAAAAAAGGGGGTGGACAAAAGTATTGTCAATGTTAGAAAAATCATGTGATGCTTCTCTAATTTGTGTAATTAACAGCACCTGTAACTTACCTGTGGCACCTAACAGGTGTTGGCAATAACTAAATCACACTTGCAGCCAGTTGACATGGATTAAAGTTGACTCAACCTCTGTCCTGTGTCCTTGTGTGTACCACATTGAGCATGGAGAAAAGAAAGAAGACCAAAGAACTGTCTGAGGACTTGAGAAACCAAATTGTGAGGAAGCATGAGCAATCTCAAGGCTACAAGTCCATCTCCAAAGACCTGAATGTTCCTGTGTCTACCGTGCGCAGTGTCATCAAGAAGTTTAAAGCCCATGGCACTGTGGCTAACCTCCCTAGATGTGGACGGAAAAGAAAAATTGACGAGAGATTTCAACGCAAGATTGTGCGGATGGTGGATAAAGAACCTCGACTAACATCCAAACAAGTTAAAGCTGCCCTGCAGTCCGAGGGTACAACAGTGTCAACCCGTACTATCCGTCGGCGTCTGAATGAAAAGGGACAGTATGGTAGGAGACCCAGGAAGACCCCACATCTTACCCCGAAACATAAAAAAGCCAGGCTGGAGTTTGCCAAAACAGACCTGAGAAAGCCTAAACGTTTTGGAAGAATGTTCTCTGGTCAGATGAGACAAAAGTAGAGCTTTTTGGGCAAAGGCATCAACATAGAGTTTACAGGAGAAAAAAAGAGGCATTCAAAGAAAAGAACACGGTCCCTACAGTCAAACATGGCGGAGGTTCTGTGATGTTTTGGGGTTGCTTTGCTGCCTCTGGCACTGCACTGCTTGACCGTGTGCATGGCATTATGAAGTCTGAAGACTACCAACAAATTTTGCAGCATAATGTAGGGCCCAGTGTGAGAAAGCTGGGTCTCCCTCAGAGGTCATGGGTCTTCCAGCAGGACAATGACCCAAAACACACTTCAAAAAGCACTAGAAAATGGTTTGAGAGAAAGCACTGGAGACTTCTAAGGTGGCCAGCAATGAGTCCAGACCTGAATCCCATAGAACACCTGTGGAGAGATCTAAAAATGGCAGTTTGGAGAAGGCACCCTTCAAATATCAGGGACCTGGAGCAGTTTGCCAAAGAAGAATGGTCTAAAATTCCAGCAGAGCATTGTAAGAAACTCATTGATGGTTACCGGAAGCGGTTGATCGCAGTTATTTTGGCTAAAGGTTGTGCAACCAAGTATTAGGCTGAGGGTGCCAATACTTTTGTCTGGCCCATTTTTGGAGTTTTGTGTGAAATGATCAATGTTTTGCTTTTTGTTTCATTCTCTTTTGTGTTTTTTCATTGAAGACAAATTAAATGAAGATAATAATACCAAAGAATTTGTGATTGCAATCATTTTCAGGAAGAAACTGAGTATTATCTGACAGAGTTGCAGGGGTGTCAATACTATTGGCCACAACTGTATGTTCTCTGCCAGATCTGTAGAAGAGAAAACTGTCATTCTATAATAACTGCTGCACCCAGTAAACTAAGAGATACATCGCTAAAATCAGGGTCACTATCCCTACCTCATAATGATATCAGATTACATTGCAAAAAATCTGCTGAAAACATTCCTTAAGAAAGAGTGGAGAGACACAGTACATAATAGACGACTGCTCCTTTCACCTCGGATTCTCCGAATGGCAGGATGTCCCAGTGGTTAGTCTCCAGCAATTGAGCAGAGTTATTCTCTATCCTTAGTATTAGAGAAGGTGTAATGATCTAGCGCATACCAAACTTTTATGGTTTGAAAAATGTATTTGTATCAGAATTATATTGTCAGATATAAAATTTGAAATAAATTTCAAAAATAAAAATACAAAAATTTTAAAATAAAGTTAAAACTGTCCAGGCTCTTTTATTAAACCAATTAGGACCATTATATATATCCACAGAAATCACAAAAAGTGGAATTACATACAAGAAGCAAGTGTGTCCATCACTTTGCATTACCAAAAAGGTAACTCACCTCAGTATTACACAGCATCCAGCCGTTAGAGAATGATAGACTAAAAGAGAAAAACCCAATATATTACTAATCAGATGTATTCACTCTAGAACCAGGCAGCAGGGTCATATTTGGAGACTCAAAGCGAATACTCATTTCCGGAATATCTTAATCAGCACCACACAAAAGGTAACCCCCTTCCCTTCCTGTTGGAATGTTCTAGCACCAGGAACTTACAAAATCCAACTTTATCTGCGTATTTAAGGAGGAAGAAATAGCGACACCTAGAGGCAAAAAGCGAGGACTCCAAACCCCAGAAGAGTAACTCAACACCAAGCACTATAGATACCCCTGTGTAGGTAAGGTTCGTCCTGCCACTGTAAAGCACATAAGGTAATACTACCATTAAATGGAACTAATGGGCGCTATCTATTTACGTTATAGAAATTAGTCTTCAAGCAATAATAATACAAGGTACAACTTATCATCCCAGCCTGAAGTCGCTTTTGTTTCACTGCAACAAGCAGAGGAAAGAACAATCCTGGTTTGGATATTAGTATAGGCACTTTAATTGGTTTAATAAAAGAGCCTGGACAGTTTTAACTCTATTTTAAAATTATTTATTTTTATTTTTGAAACTTATTTCAAATTTTATATCTGACAATATAATTCTGATACAAATACATTTTTCAAACCATAAAAGTTTGGTATGCGCTAGATCATTACACCTTCTCTAATACTAAAACTACACCTAGTGAAACAAGCGAGCACGGGTTTCACTCATTGATCCTCAGCAGCTACCACAACTACCCCTAGTGGGTTAGTTGACACCAATAGATTAGCTCCAGTACCCTCAAATTATTCTCTATCCTGTGTATAGGAGATAATTACTAACATGATAATACCCTATTAACTTTCTTAGGCCCCTTTCACATAGGCGTTTTTTAAAAATGCGGCAGATCCGGCAGATTTACCGCATCTTCCACCTAATGGCTGCACTTGCGACACCGATCCGGCAAGCCCCATGCATTGCCTATGGGGCTTGCGGCAAGTGCGGTTTTGCCGGTTGCCGCAAATGCAGCAGTTACTGCTGACCGCATTTTTTTCTGCGGCCGCAAGTGCCGCATCTGCTGCAAACGGCAAAACCACACTTGCCGCACCTGACCACAAGCCCCATAGACAATGCATGGGGCTTGCCGGATCGGTGCCGCAAGTGCAGCCATTAGGCGGAAGATGCGGTAAATCTGCCGGATCTGCCGCATTTTCAAAAAAACGCCTATGGGAAAGCAGCCTTACTTTTTGTTGCAAATGAGCACTTTCCACTTATCATAAGTGTTAATAATACTTTGAGTTTGTCAGTATTTCACAGCTAGAATAAGGTAATGGTTGCAGACACTTTTTCTTACATACTCACTTTGTTATCCACATTTATTGCGCTCAAGATTGCTTATTTTTGATAAATATTTTTCGGGACCAGATAGAATTCCTTTTACGGATGTAGTGAGATTCAGTGCCAAAACTCATTGTGAGAGATGATCTTCTCACTCTAATCCATCCTAATCAGAGGGTTACTTGGTGACATTTTGCAGGATTGTTTGAGGGCAGCCCAGAGAGGTAATCACGAGTGAGGGGCTCCCTCCTGTAGTCTGTGCTTCGGCCATCCCCACAGAGCAAGGGGGGCTTTGATTGTGGGGATCCTGGGAGGGTGTGTGGTCTTTCTGGGTGCAAGCCATACTTCGATTTAGGGCTTCTTGGAGGCCAGGATCCATCTGGGGAGTTACTGACACGGATTAAGGGTTCTTTTGTAACAGTCTTTTACTTAATGTTTAGCACAGTAGCACATACACACCGATCAAATCGCTCACAACTCTTAGGCTGGCTTCAGACTTGCAGATGCATCTGCAGCGTTTTGCAGATGCATCTGCAAGCATCTGCATGCAGACCGCGGCCCCTATGTTTATAATGGTGCGCACGGCGGTCTGCAGATGCTTGCGGACCGCCGTGCGCTCTCATTGCCCGCCATTAGTGATCTGTGCGCACGCGGATGCCTGCGCACAAATCACACACTCCCGCCCGCACCATGGACCCGAGATGTCTGAAGGCAGCCTTAGCTAGGTCTTTGAGTACACACTTTTCCTTTCGACTGCTCCATAACTCCTGGTTCCACAGCTGTTGTTAGTCTTGTCTCCTCTTTCCGCTTAGCACCACACTCCCGCACTCTCGACATAGGGTCATGTCCCACTCACAAGGACCCATTCACTTTAACAGTTATGGTCATTGACTCAACTCTCCTCATCTAACATCTGTTACTTCGTTGACCTGTTCGCCCAAGTCTATGCCAAGCCTACTCCCTAGGACAGCCATGGCTGGAGACCACTGAAAGGAGAACATATTCTGAGCCCGAGCCTTGAGCTTGTAACAGAGTGACAGAGGTAGTTCTCTATACGTCCCACTTCTTGAGTCCTTCAAGGGAACTCTGTTCCCTCTGTCCATCGATGTTGGGGTGACAGGTGCTACAACAACCCATTAGCTTTGACCTAGGTATTCTACATGACTTGTCACTACTGTACATACTACACTAACTAAGATGGAGTCTGTTCTCTTTGCCTAGAGGCTGAACCCCAACATAACTACCGCTTGCCCTACAGTCAGTAGATGGACAAGCTGTCTAATTCACTATACACTATTCTATAAACAGTATATTATTCCTATCTTAAGTGCTATATTACATATTACCTTATACTCTATGAATAAACACATTATATACACAAAGTAATAATGTGGTGCCCCTGCATCTAGACGCCACAAAATGGTATTGCAATTAAACATCATACAACTCAAAGATGCCAGAGAGTGAGGACGTGAGGTAGCCTAATAATTGATTGAGCCCCTATGTATTAGAGCAATTGTGCTTAGGTCATAATATACAATGTAGTCATAAGGTACAGCTGTATGACCATTATATACAGGGAGCACCAGCTATATGCAAGTTATTGTATGTGTATTATATATATTCAAGAAATGATGGAGTGCTGGTGTATCACGGTCCGCGCTGCTGTAGTGTGGATAAAACTCACCAAAGAGCCAAAAGCATTTTCATCCTTTATTTCCTCCTCTCTCCTACGCGTTTCAGCACCACACCCGGCGCCTTCCTCAGGCGCCGGGTGTGGTGCTGAAACGCGTAGGAGAGAGGAGGAAATAAAGGATGAAAATGCTTTTGGCTCTTTGGTGAGTTTTATCCACACTACAGCAGCGCGGACCGTGATACACCAGCACTCCCATCATTTCTTGGATTCAAACCACTATCCAGTGGTCGGTGGAGGTCCTGCAGCAGCTGGAACATAGATTCCAAAAACGCCTTCAAACCAGTTGTGGGGTCACAACTGGACCAGGTGAGCAGCTTCACAGCACCACCAGCACACACAAGTGTCACTAGTGATAGGGCACTATTGCGCCTCTTGGCCCCCTCCCTATTTTTCTTTTTACAATATTATATATATTGAGACTTATTGCACTCTGTAAAAAAGTGTGCACATACTAAGACAATTCAGGAACCACAAAGCACTGTATATACTATAGAGAATCTCTGTATTGTATATTGCAATTGCTCAGATATATGGTGTTTTCTTTGTGCTGAAAGAAATTTATATTGTATCCTAATGTAATAACCATGAAGTGTGTGCACTCATGTTACCCTGCCCTCACTCCCTGTACCCCTTGCCTCTCGGGTTAAAGCCTGGTATTTTACCTGTCCCCACATATTACTAATAATGTTTTCTCACTTGTGCATATATTTTGGACTTGAGTCGCTTTTTTCCTTTGGGTTGTACGTGTAAGGTCGCAACTGTCCGATATAATGGAAATCCTAAATCGTGCCGCAAACATACATCCACAATATGGCACAGACTTAAGTGGTGTTTACTAATACAAGTAAACATCATGTAATGTCATGTCTGAGGAGAATTATGGTCCCTCTGCTGTATGTCTGAACACTCACTGCCTGATCCCTTATTAGGAGACTGTGCGCTTGATGCCTGATTTGGGCATGTGACATAGTCCCTGGAGAGGTGGAGGGGTTAGGTGTAGTGTAGTAAGACAGAGTAGGTGAAGGGAGGTCCAGCGAGGAGGTAGCATGAGCTGCCTTGAAAGAACCAGCTGCAGGCAGAGAACCAGTTCCTAGGTTATCTAGGCCTATAGGGCCTTGCAGCAAAACTGGATGCTATGAGCTATAAGCTCACCAACAACATAAGTCGAACATTGAACAGGGCATCAGTAGTATAGAGGGTCAGGGAACTGCTATAGGCACGGACACCCACAGGACCTGCACTACCAGCTTGGCAGGCAGTAAGTCACAGCAACTAAGAGGGAGTACTGGACAGCTAAAGGCACCAAGAAACCTAAAGTACAGGAAAATTCATCAGGGAAGCCAATATATAATCATCCAGCAGAGCAGACTACAGTTCTCATCAGACTGGCCGAACCACCTGCTTAGTGGTGGATGTACAAACCTGTATCTGCTACAGAAACTTGCAGTAAAAAGGTAAAGCAAAGACTAATTTCTACTGTTTACTTGCTCCACTACACCCACCACTATCACCCCCATCATCTTCCTGAGAGCCAGCCCTCGTTGGGAAGAGTTAAACATCTGCGCTGCTTACTATCACCTATCTCCCAGGGATCCCCTGCAGTGCCAGAAACATCAGGCTGACTATCCCAACTGGCGTCAAGAACAAACTTTATATCTACTATTACCCCCTTTACATGTGCGGTTAGGACCACAGCTGCTGGGCACAGCTACCGTGAACTGAACTCTAGCCCAGCTGCTGAGTAACCTAACCATTGCGACAGACACAATACCTTACATTACATAATTACTATACATAGAAAATGACATTTTATACATGAACACAGTTCACATTAGTATAATATCATACGGTTGGTGTCTTCAGGGGTAGGAGCGAACGGGCATAGTCCACCCCCTTACACTTGAGTCATAAAATGGTTGCACATTTTTTCACATTTCCCAAGTATTTGAACAATTGGTAAAAATCAAGGTAAACTCCAGATGTGGATTCATTGTAGACCAAACTGTAAACATGGAAGCAAGACTAGATCTGGAGAGGTTTTTAGGTTTTCTCAGTGTAAGGAAGCATGTTTCCATTCACTGACAGCAAGCACAGGTGCGTCTCAATGAATTAGAATATCATCAAAAAGTTAATTTTTGTTAGTATTTCTATACATTAAATGAAACGTATATATTATATAGAGTCATTACACACAGAGTGAACTATTTCAAGTGTTTATTTCTGTAAATGTTGATGATTATGGCTTACATCCAGCTAAAACCAAAAGGTCATTATCTCAGAAAATTAAAGTAGGGAGGATACACCTGTATCTTCCAATGGCAAGGAATTCTCAGGAGTCTCATGGTGGGTTTACACACACCAATTTCTGTGTCCAATATCTGAACAGATCTCTGGTTGCAGTGAAATCATGGACACATTGTTACATTTGTACACAGCCACAAAATGTAACAATGTGTCCATGATTTCACTGCAACCAGAGATCTGTTCAGATATTGGACACAGAAATTGGTGTGTGTAAACCCACCATCAGAAAGCTGCAGACCCTTCATTGTACAATGATTAGGCTTTATTAACATAGGACTCAATGTCCCCATTATCTAGTTTTTAACTCGATGCACAACCGAACCAAACTTGCAAAATCTTTGACATAGGAACGTCTAGTAGAGATTTATCGCCCTCTAGTGACAATACTGTCTCATCAACAATTTTTCTGCTGGATCATGCAAATTGTCACTTCAGGGAGGAAGAAGACAAACTCTAGTGCCACCTATTGGAAATAGCAATCCTAAAAATCAAAATCAACTTTCAACGTTGCTTCTTCCAATAGATGGCACTAGAGTTCGTCTTCTTCCTCTCTAAGGGTACTGACACACTGGCGTGAAAGTCAGACGACTGCAATGTGTGATTTTATCGCATTGCAGTCGGACCAATGTTATTCACGGATGTCACTCATCCAACTCTCCTGGATGAGAATCGGACTGTTTGTATTCACGCCAGTGTGTTTCCACCTTACATTAAAGAGATGAATTGCATATTTCTCAGAGGAGCATTGCAGATATAAGTCTCCTCATTACTGCCATGCTGGATTGGTGTGTCACTCTACACAAGGACAAAAGCTTTCTCTTTGGACTCTTTTGGATCACTGACATTTATTTTTACAGTAGAGCAAATCAGATTATGGGAAAAGCATCATAAAAGCTTTTTCCATATTTAATTATGTAAGCCACAGGTTCCCCATAAAAGTAAAGCCTCCCATACACTATAGGTAGCTGAGGACTGAAAGATGGTTAGGTGGATCAGTATCTCTCCAGACTGCCCCATACATAGGAGCGTTCTGAGTTAAATACTCCTGTGAGGATGTGAGAGCCGCTGCCAGATTCCTCTGGAGTGTGATCTCAGGGGGAACAAAAGGATCAGCAGTCTGAAATCTGACTTCAAGGATTCTAATCCCCATCTATCGAGGAAAAGTTGGGAGGCCGCCATCCACATTAGACTGTCAGGTGATCCTGGCAATGTTAGTGTATTGTGTATTGGGCTCTTAACATTTAAGTTTGATGCACCCCCAGGCTATGGGGTACTCGGGAACCGGGTCGGTGCTGTCTCTCTGGGATCATGGTAGTCATGACCCGGTCCCGTGGCCTGGCATCAGTCCAAAAAGGGGTTATTTACAAGGGATTTCTTGTGACGCCACCTGGGGTATGTGGTTAGTAGAACCACCGCTGCCGTATTCCTGCTGGGGTCGGTGACTTGGGGCAGCGTGGATGATAAGCCCTCCTCAGGTAGGACTGAGGGTCCCCAGGGCAGGAGTGGTGGTATTGCATGGGGGCTTTGTGAGGGATCGTGATTCACACAGTCACTTACTTTGCTGCAGCTCTCCACGGTGCTGGTAGTCGGCGGCTCTGCAGGTATAAGGTTCTGTTATCGAGCACGGGCAACAGGCGCAATCAACAGGCAGACTTACTGATATGCATTTTCTCAGTCTCTTTACTGGAGTTAAGGCAGATGTTATATAAACTGTACACGCAGTCTGGAGAACACTTTGAGGTAATTCTCACCCGGGCGGGTCGTATTGGCTTAATCACTCCGCTTGTGTAGCGGCCCCTGCACTTAAGCTAGGCTGCTGCCCCTATCTCTGTCTGCGTCTACCAGTATGTGGAGCCCACTTGGACGGGGTACTTGGTATTGGACCGGGTTGCTGCTGGGGATGTCAAGGAGGTCCTGGTCCAGACCGTGTCCCGGGTTCTCACAAGTAAAAGGGGATATATACAAAGGATACAGTTTATCGTGACGCCACCCACGGTGTGTGGTCAGCGATGGGACCACCGCTGCAGCTCTTCTTCTGCCAGGAGGATGGATGGACTGCAGCCAGATGGATGAGCCAGCTCCTGACAGGAATGAAAAGATATTAAACAGTTCTTTATCCCTGGAATCAAACACGGACACACAGGCAGGGTTCACCGGGTTTACTTGTCAGTTCCCTTTAAGCAGTTCACAGTATTTCTCAGTACAGTTCACTTCTTAACACAAGTTACTGGCATTCTACTCCGGTTTCCATTAAACTCCCTGCAGCCTGGTTGTCACGCTGCGACCCCTCACTCTTTCTAGAGACACCCTGGAGCCCTAGGCAAAAGGGGAACATGATGGTGGCGAGGGGTGGACCCAGAACTCCAGTAGTCTGGTTGTATGGCAGGGTCTGTGTAGATGTTATCAAGAGATCTTGCTTTAAGAGGAAGGGGTAATGTATGAGAGTGAGGTATGGGTGTGCCTGGTGACTCATTGGTGGGGGGTGGGGCCACTACTTTGAGAAGGACGGCATTCTTTCAAGAGACTTCTTTGAAGAAACATTAAGGATCCCCTCTGCAGACTCAGGGAAGTATTATCCTGGGGTTATTACTTCACATTATAGATTATCTGACCTCATTCACCACAGACATCATATACCAGGGTAGTATCAGCTCCTCCACCAGATATAGAGTCAGTATTACCTCAGGAATCCATGCAGCCTCACACTGTGGCTGCTGTCCTGTTCCTCACAGCAGGCAGAGCTGAGATATCACATGTCTGGGGGATTCTACACAGTCTTCATGACTTCAGGAGCTGATTTAGATTAAGGATGTCTGTGTACAGGTCCCTGCATCACTGTGTTATAGTGGGGGGACAGAGCATGGCTTCTTATGCCTGGCATGGGCTGTAGGTGAGCTTGGTATAAGGACAGAGCGGGGATTCCTATGCCTGTCATAGGCTCTATATGAGCTGGGTATAAGGACCGAGCAGGGATTCCTACATAGTCTGCAGATGTCGGGGAGGGCGGCTAGAGGATGTCTGACTGGATTCTGCACTCAGATCAGGGTATTATTCTCCTGAGACTCTGGTGTGTTTGTGTGTTCCCCTCCCCCTCCTCCCTGTGAGGAGTCTGGAGCCCTGGCTGTGGACTGTACCAAGGTGTAGGGGGATCATGAAGGTTCAGGTTCCCACTCCTCACTGTGTGTGTGATCTGTGTGTATAATTGCAGGTGCCATGTACTTATGTATACAGATCAGGGTGACACATATTTTTCTTGCACACAGCTGCTGTTATCCCTCCTCGGTATATACCTGTGATCTGGAGGTGACCCCTATCTCTGCTATGGATGGACCCTGCTGTGGAAGAAAAGCTGTCTATGCAAGTGATTTCTCATGGACACAAATCCTGGCTCGTCTCATCAGTATACAGTATATGTGTGACTTATAATGGATCTCCACTTCAGCTTTACACAGATCAGGCTGTGTATGGAGATCTGTCATCAACAGTATACAGTATATGTGTGACTTATAATGGATCTCCACTTCAGCTATATACAGATCAGGCTGTGTACGGAGATCTGTCATCAACAGTATACTGTATATGTGTGACTTATAATGGATCTCCACTTCAGCTTTACACAGATCAGGCTGTGTACGGAGATCTGTCATCAACAGTATACTGTATATGTGTGACTTATAATGGATCTCCACTTCAGCTATATACGGAGATCTGTCATCATGGACTATTTGGAGATGACTATATGCTTTTCTCATACATTAAACAATGACATATGTGGTCCCAGCTCAGCACAGGCAGGTCTGTGAGTGGACACTGTCCAGTGTGATGCTGCAGCAGATCGGGGGCCCTTAAGGTACCTTTACACACGGCTACATTTGTAGCTTGCCACCAGGCAACTTACAGGTTGCAGTGAAATCATGGATACATGATTCCATTTGTACACAGCAACAAGATAGAACCATGTATCCATGATTTCACTGCAACCTGTAAGTTGCCTGGTGACAAGCTACAAATGTAGCCGTGTGTAAAGGTACCCTTAGAGTTGGTGACATTGGTGTGGGGGGAGTCCGGTGCACGGTCCCCCTCACTGAGGGAATATACAGGTGATCTGGCATTTTGGCTCTGGACAGGGGTGGTCCCTGGGAGCCGTGGTGGTTACTTGCCACAGGCAGTGGCTTGGTGCCCTTGAAGCTGGGTAGCACGGCTGGGGGGCAACATATGTTATTTTACATAGGAATTTTTACTTGCCTGATCTTTTTTCCTTCAAGAACCCCTCTCCCCATTCCAGTTATTATAGACTCCTGGGGTACAGAGGGGGGGTAACTTGGAGTTGGTGAAAGTGGTGTGGGGGGGAGTCCGGTGCACGGTCCCCCCTCACTGATGGGATATACAGGTGATCTGGCATTTTGGCTCTGGACAGGGGTGGTCCCTGGGAGCCGTGGTGAGTATTTGCCACTGGCAGTGGCTTGGTGCCCTTGAAGCTGGGTAATACGGCTGGAGGGAGCAACATACGTTATTTTAAGTTGGACTTTTTACTTGCAAGATCTTTTTATTGCAAGAACCCTTCTCTCCATTTCAGTTATTATGGACTCCTGGGGTACAGAGGGGGATCCTTGAAGTTGGTGCCGTGGGGAGGGGAGAGTCTGGTGCACTGTCCCCCTCCCTGATGGAATATACAGGTAATCTGGCATTTTGGCTCTGGACAGGGGTGGTCCCTGGGAGCTGTGGGGATTATTTGCCACTGGTAGTGGCTTGGTGCCCTTGAAGCTGGGTAGTACGGCTGGAGGCAAGGTATGTTATGTTAGGAAGGAATTTTTTACATGCCAAATTTTTAGCTTCAAGGATCTCCCTCCACATTTTAGTTTAGAGTATGGTAGTATGGGGTTTTTTCATGCTACGTATGTGACTAAACAGCCGCTGTTATGGAATTATCAGCTCTGCAGAAGAAATCACAGGCCCAGTTCAGCCCTGACTCTCAGGGTTGGATGTAACTGGAGTGACGGCCTGGGGTACAGACTCCACAGTCTTTTGCATGTTCACCTATGGCGGCAGGCAGCTAACATTACAGCTACATGTTCTCATTCTTACCATTTATGTGCAGCGGTGCCTAGAAAATAAGTCCTGTCTGTATCCAGAGGAGCAGGCAGCCTCTCATTTATGGTTACACCACACAGGACAGCATCACCCATCGCTGGCTGCACCCAACTGACCAAAGTTTCTACCATTAACGGTTGTCTGCTATGATTTGACACTCTTAACTCATAAGTAGGTACACAGAGTCTTTACCCTCAATTATCCCAGGGATCAGATCAGACAATTTATGATCTGTTTATTTTGAACATGGATTAAAAAAAAAAAAAAAAAAAAAATTTTAATTTTCATTTCAACGGGTCCTTGAAGCTACTTATTATTGGGTAAATAGGAGTAACTATCTCGGGCGTATTACCCTGGTATGGGAAGGGGAACATGTGACGCCCAGGTTTTTGGAGTGTTACCGTCACAGGTATTGACTCCTGGTTTAGAGGTGGGTCCATCACGGGACTACTCCCGGGTATGACGGAATAACTATCTGATATGGTCTCCTAGGGTGAAGGAGTGATCATCAGGATGTTAACCCCCTCCCACCTCTGATATAAAAAAAAAAAAAATAAAAAAAAAAAATATAAAGTGTGTATCCATACATATATCTTATATGACTACTTTTTCATTATACCCCCACCCCACTTTTATGGTATGGGCCCTGGGGACATGGTAATTCAGTTTGCATACCTACAAGAATAATTTGGCTCCACCAGGCTGCACTCAGCAACTGGGGAGGAAAACTATCAAGCTGGACTCAGTAGCTGGGGGGGAGAAAAAGAGGTAGTTGTGTTGTTCAACATAATATCTGTAGCTTCAGGGACCCTCTGTCTATTGCTTTCATGAGTCTTGAGAATCATGAGGTTTGGATTCTGTTTATCATTGTAATCAACTTCTATTTCTTAAAAGGGGAGACCTGGAAGTTGATATTAAAATAAAAAAAAAAAAAAAAAATATTGTGGTATCGGGGAATTCATAAGAAGGTATCCCACCCGGATATATTTTGAGATGAGTGTTATGGCACTAGGCTTTTTGGTGGAACTTGGGGTAGTGTCCAATGGTATGGCTCTGGACAGGGGTATACCCTGGGAGCCATGGTGGTTATTTTGCCACTGGAAGTGGTTTGGTGCCCGTGAGCTGTGTAGTATGGCTGGGGGCGATATGTGTCATGTTAAACAGGAATTTTAGGTGTGACAATTTTAGCTACAAATGACTTCCGCTCAAAAAAAAAAATAAAAAAAATAAAATAAAAAAAAACGGGTTCAGCATCTGGGATGGACTGGTCATGTTGCGGTTGGGTTTGGACATTTGGTGGATGTGACTCTCATTTTGGCCCATGATTTGGGAGTGCCTGGCAGGTTTAGGACTCTTCATGGGGAGGGTCTCTAGGAGTCCGTGATGGTGGTCGTTTTTCCGGCAATACATGTGCCCCTGAGCTGGTAGCTGTGGCTGGGGGTAATACAGGATGGTTATTCACTTGGTGACGTTTTTCGCCAGGTTTTTTGTAGCTCCTGGGACCCTCCTCACCTTTTTCCAGGTAAAAAGTATTGCTTGCATGTTGTACGGGCGCTTGATATAAGCGGATACCGGGACAGTAATTAAAGGAGTTAGCACAACATATGCCTATTCCAGGTGCCAGGGGAAAAAAGGGAGGGGTGAAATATTTATCAAGTGACAATACAATTAAAATAAATAAAGGGGTGTGGGAGGCTTATTAATACTTTCATAGAGTTTTTTCCCTATAGGTTAATCACATTATATCCAGATGTTAGGAATGTTATTACTTATTATTAGGGATGTTCTATGTACATAGAAGTTTATAAGTTTGCACACTTACTCTTTCTTAGATCATTCTATATCATTCTATTTTATGGGCTATTCTTGTCATGTATTTGTCATTTGCTTTTAGTTGTAAGTGTTTTTTTTTTTTGACATCGCTGAAGTGTTGTTTTTATGTATGATTACAGGTAAGCCCACGGGTATATGAGTGTGTATGTTTAGGTGTGTATATATGTGGGTATATATGTGTGTGCATATGGACATGCTTATATGGACTTGCTTGTGTATGGGTCGTTGTATGTGTATAAAAATGTATGTAGGTTTGTGGGTGTGCACGGATA